>NC_069409.1:2001314-2080062 GCF_026875155.1 Cherax quadricarinatus
GTTTTTTGTTTTGCATATTTTGAAATCACCTGTTTACTGTGGATCTTATTGCATATATATATATATATATATATATATATTTATATTATATATATTAATATATTAATATATATATATATATATAATATATATATATATATATATTAGTATATATATCAAGACAAGAGAGGAGAGAATAATGTAATTGACTATATTAAGGTGCGATTATATTAAGTTTAAGACTTTTAATATTGATCTCGTATGCATTTCGGGTACATCACTAGTGACGTGATTATGCTGAAGTTGCATAATGTTAGAAAAGACAACGTTTGCCACGTAAACAAGAGTCACTGAGTCATTCGGTTGTGTAGTTCAATGTGATCCAGAGTTGAAGTGGAGCACAAAATATCCTTAAGCAATATTATAATAGGCGAATGAAAATTCTAGATTATCTCGCGCCTCACAAATAAAGGGATTATCTTTATTTATGCTCGGGAGATACATGGACGAAACGCACATGAAAGTTTTTTTACAAAACATAGACGAACAGAAGATAAAACACACATGCCAAAATATAGATATCCCGAGAAATATAGGTAATTATAGGCTAGGTGGCCACACAGACTGCAAAAACTTGCTCAAGGAGAAAGAAAGATCTTGGAGAGAGTATAACACCGAGCATGTCTCCGGAAGCACACATCAACCAAATAACCTGTTGCAGAATATAGGCGCCTGGCAAAACCTGAGAGCAGCGTTCCGATACCTTAGTAAGAAATCGTTCAAGACACTGTACACGTGTACGTCAGGCCCTATGGGAGTATGCAGCACCTGTTTGGAACCCGCATTAGATAAAGCACGATTCAAGAAACTAGAGAGAATAGTACAAAGGTTTGCGACAAGGTTTAGTTCCAGAGTCTAAGGGGAATGTCCTAGAAGAAAGGTTAAGGGAAATCGACCTGACGACACTGGAGACAGGAGGGTCAGGGGAGACTGATAACGACTATAAAAATACTGCGCGGAATAGACAAGGGTGGACACAGATAGGATGTTCAGGGAGGGGACACAGAACAAGAGGTCCACAATTGGAAGTTGAAGACACAGGATTGAGTCGAGAGATATTAGAGTATTTTCTTCAGTATAGAGTTGTCAGGCAAGTGGAATAGCCTAGAAAAGTGACGTAGGGAGGAGGGAACCAATACATAGTTTTAAGACGAGGTTTGATAAGCTCATGGGAGCAGGGAGAGTGAGGTCGGTAGCAAACCATGAAGAGGCGGGGCCAGGAGCTAGCGAGGCGCCTAGTTCACGCCGTCGGTTCTGCTCCGGGGATTTAATTGTTTTTTGAGGGCTAATAAGTGTTCCTGCTAAGTGTGTTGCTAAGTGTGTCAGGGTAGTCAACAATCTAGAAGTGTTTTTTTTTTTTTTATTGCCTGAGCCACACAAGTGTGGGGAGAGCCACAATTTTGAAAGTGATCTGGAAAAATAATAGCGTTGTGTGCGCAGGTAGTTGTGAAGGCGGGGCGTTGCCAAAGTGTCACCCAGGAAAGGTAATAAAGATGAAACAATCGTGTGACGTGAAGAAATACAGTGAATAGGGTACATTATTAACGAGAAGAAATTTTGAGGTGGATCTACGCAGGACGTACATCGAGCTGGATCTTACGCCAGGACGTCACATTGACCTGGACAATTTACACTGTAACAGCTGCACTACAAGTTACTGTAAGCACCTAATGAGTGGGTTGTTTGGGTGTGGGGTCCAGGTTCCAATTATTAACCGCCAAGCTGAATGTGAATGGTCTAACTCTCATAGCACGATAAAGAATAGGCACTCAAGTATTCAATAAGGTTTTAGCAAATGGTAATCCATTTGAACAAGGCGATTATTAAACTCACTATAAGCAGGTCGATATAGGCAAACTGCAAGGGAGTCAGGTCACAAGAGGTTGTGGACACAAGCGACAACTGAGAATCTACATTACACTTCAAGCATATGCCACCTACTTTTCAGACACATATAAACTCACAACATAATTTCGACACATAATTCACACACACACCACACACACCACACACACACACACACACACACACACGCATACACACACCACACTCACACACACACACCACCACACACACACCACACACACACACACACACACCACACACACATACACATACACACACACACATACACAGTCACACAAAGACTCACACACACACACACACACACACACACACACACACACACCACACACAACACACACACATACACACACACACACACACACACACACACATTCACACACCCACACACCCACATACACACACACACAAACACACAACACACACACACACACCACACTACACACACCACATAACACATACACAACACACACACACACACACACACAACACACACACAACACTCTGTAAGGTGCGGGTGGTAAGTCCCAGTGAGGGTGGGGTGGTCAGGTCACAAGAAGGTGTGGGCAGACAAGGAACCATGAGACTTACCTTAAAACGCACAAGCCACCTACCTTTCAGTACTAATAAACCACACATAATTCCCACACTATTACACACAAAAATTACACACTCACTCACACACACACACACACACATCCAATCCCCCCTCACACCGACATCTCACTACTTCCCCTGATCCCTCCCCTCCCTCGATCACCCTCCCTCCCCCGTCGTTCAACCCAAACCCTCCCCACCCCTCCCATCGCTCCACATAGCCACGTTAAACCATACCCCCGGCCGGGATTGAAACCGCGTTCATAGAGTCTCACAGACTCTCAAAACTCCAGCCCGTCGCGTTAGCCACTAGACCAAGCTAGCCACAATAAGATTCATCCAACTAGGTATATTTCTACACCATAGAAAAGTAGCACAGGCACCTGCTGGACCACAAATTGCAAGTTTTACAGACGAATCTCCAGCTAGCGTGGCCTTGACGAACTCTAGCTCAAGTCCCTTAACTGCGTCAACATGGATCAAGAAATTCGTATGTCACGATTGCAAATAAACCTACCCCCTCAGTGTCATTACGATTTCTTGAGTCTATGTTGACGGCAGGTGAAGGGACTTGAGCTAGAGTTCGTTTCATGGCCACGCTAGCTGGGAGTTCGTCTGTAAAAAACTTGCATTTTGTTGTCACAGAGGTGCCTGTGCTAACTTTCCTATGGTGTAGAAAATTACCTAGTTGGATAAATCTTATTGTGGCTAGTGGTCTAGTGGTAACGCGACGGGCTGGAGTTTTGAGACTCTATGACCGCTGGGTTCAATCCCGGCCGGGGGGTGTATGGTTTATTTGCAATGTGTCATACGATTTCTTGAGTCATGTGCCACAGTTTTCCTCCAACTACTTCCCTCCCCACACTTCTGACCACACACTCTACTAACCTAACATACAGAACTACAATAGGTTTCCACCTCTGAGTCAATCAGGATAAAAACAAAAAATGGGTTGCCATGAAGAGAACAAGAAAAAACTAAGGGACGGAGGAGGAAAATGCAAAGGAAAGATTGGCGAAGCCCAGAGCTCATATAAAGGGACATGAATGGAAAAAGAAAACTCGAAAGAATTAGCATGAGAATGGAAGAGAGGATATATTTGGAAAGCAGGAAGTGGGAGGGCATTCAAAGCAGCAGAAGCTAGGATTACAGAGTTTAGAAGAGGAATTGAAAAATCTGATACAGCCTAAAGAACTAAAGAACATTTGGGATTGACAACAGAGACTGCTCCTCAGCCACAATAATGGGACTGTAGGGGAAAGAAGGGGCACCAAAACTGCATGTAGATGCTCTATCAGAGGAAACTGTAGCAAATGAAAGAGCTAACTTTAGTGGAGGCCTAACAGACAACAAGAGCCCAAGGAAAGCCGGAGGGAAATTGACAGGCCCACTGAGCCAAGAACATTAGCAGTGAAACTGATGAAAGGAAAGCTGCAGTGGAGGGAAACAAAATTAAATGAGGGTTACACAGGGATATGCAGTGGGAGAATGAATAGGGTGAGGTCAAGTCTTTGTGTTGTATGGGCTCCAGGAAAGTCAAATGGGGAAAACATATGAAGCAAGAAAACAGGGGAAAAAAGGAAAAAAAGCAATTGAAAGGCATCATGAAAGCAATAGGAGAAGACGGACGATACGGACCCAGACTGGAAAATTTTCGGAGAATAGGGGGTTTGTAAAAAAAAGAACCCGGCAGTGAGAGTGACCTTAAGGCAGAAGCGACTCGGACCAGGATCCTGCAAGGTGAAAGCACGGATTAAGAGGACATGCGGCACTACAGGAAGGTGTATCTCGGACCGCGACAGAACACAAGAAGAAAGAAAGGAAGAAATGAGAGAATGGTACAATGGCGAAAGGAGGAAAGAGAAGGGATGGAGAGAAGACAGGAAAGGGGAGATCCCAGACAGGCAGAAGATCAAAATACAGCCTCCCTCACAACTTCCTATAGAAGCCCTCCCAACCAGGTTCAACCCCAGTGCAACCACCCTAAACTCTAAATCAAAACACCCATGCCACATTCCAATGCCCCCACCCACTACATTACAAACTCCACCCCCCACAGCTACAACCCATAGTTCCTACCAGGTCTCCAATTTCCACAACCCCAATATACCTCCCAGACACACAGTCTTAGAAAAGAGGTTGAAGGGGGGGAGGAAAGAGATGGAAAACAAAACAAGTAGGAGGAGTCCCACAAAAAAATCAAAGAACACCCCATAATACACTCCCCCGAAACAAAACTCCCCCAAGAAAAAAACTTCAATTTTTCCTTTTCCCAACAAATCCTCGGGAAAGCGGGGGAAGAGGGGGGAGGGGGTTATGAAAACAGATTTTTTTAAAAAAAAGGAATGGATGGAGGGGCAAAAGGGGGTCAGGGGAAAAAATCCCCGGGGAAAAATGATAACAGTAAAAAAACCACACAGAATTCGGGGGCCAAGGAAAAATAGAGAGAGGAAAGGAAGGAGTTGGCACTCCAAACCTGGGTTTTGGAAAAATTGGAGGTTGGGATCAAAGGGTCTGGTAAACACCCGGGGAGCTCAGGCATTGAAAATTTGGGAGTCAAACCCACAAAATCCTTCCCCAGGGGCAAAAAATCCGTAGGCCCAACATTGGGCTCATGGCATCACAACATCCTGGGCTCTGGCACTCAAAAATCCTGGGTCTGGACCCAACATCCTGGAGCTCTGGCACTACAAAAATCCGGGCTATGGCCCCTTACAACATCTTGGAGTCAACCTCAAAACATCTGGTGCTCGGCCTCCAACACCTGGGCTCATGGCACTCACAACATCCTGGGCTCGGGGGCTCCAACACCCTGGTGCTCATGGCATCACAACCCTGTGCTATTGGCCTCAAACATATGGGCTATGGCATCAAACACCCTGGGCTCATGGCATCAAACATTTGGGCTCAGGATCAAAATCCTGGGCTCATGGCCTCAAAATCCTTTGGTATGGCCCCTCACAAACCCTGGAGTAAAAGCTCCAAAAATTGGGTCATGGCATCCAACTCCGGGTGTATGCCCACAACACCCTGGGTCATGGCACTCCAAATCCTGGTGTCATGGCACTAAAAACATCCTGGGCTCGGGGCACTCAAAACATCCGGGTCTGGCATCACAAACACCCTGGTTCATGGCTTTACAAACCCTGAGCTCATACTCACAACATCTGGAGCTCGGGCATCAAAAAACCCTGGGCTTTGGCACTCACAACTCTGGGCTAAAGCATCAAAACATCCTGGCTCATGGCACTCCAAAAATCCTGGAGCTCATGGCACTCAAAATTCAGGGCTATGGCACTCAAACATCCTGGAGTCAGGGCATCAAACATTGGGGTCTGGCACCACAACACCCTGGAGCTCAGGGCTCAAAAATCCTGGGCTATGGCCTCACAACCCCTGGAGTTTAGGGCATCACAACATCCGGGAGTAAATTAAACCAAAACATCCTGGGCTCTGGACTAAAAACTCTGGAGCTCAGGCACTCACAACATCTGGAGCTTGGCATCACAAAAATCTGGGTTTCACACTCAAAACACCTGGGGCTCATGGCACTCACAAAACCCTGGAGTTAAATGCACTCAAACCCTTGGATCTGGCACTCACAACCCTGGAGTCTGCACTCACAAATCCTGGAGTCGGGCCTCACAACTTCTGGAGTCGGGCACTCACAAAACCCGGGAGCCAGGCACTCACAACACCCCTGGAGCTCAGGGCACTACAACACCCTGGGCATGGCACTCACAACACCCGGGGCTCATGGCACTCACAACTCCTGGAGTCTGGACTCAAACCCCTGGAGTCATGGCCTCACAACATCTGGGCTCATGGAAATCAAAACCCCTGGAGTCTGGCACTCCAAACCTGGGCTCATGGCATCAAAAAAAGGGAGCTTGGCACTCAAACATCGGAGTCAGGCACTCAAAAACATCCTGAGTATGGCACCAAAACTTTCCTGGAGCTCGGCCTCGAAAACCCGGGGAGTTATGGCACTCAAACACTGGAGCTCATGGCACTAACACCTGGAGCTCTGGATTCACAACCCCTGGAGCTTTGGCATCAAAACACCCTGGAGTCATGGCACTCAAACATCCGGGGGTGTCATGGCCACTCACAACATCCTGGGCTCATGGCACTCACAAATCCTGGAGCTCATGGCACTCCAAATCCTGGGTCATGGCATTTCCAACCCCTGGGCCTTGGCATTAAAACATCCTGGGCTCATGGAATCCAACATCCTGGTGCTCTTGGCACTCAAACCCCTGGTGTCTTGGCCCTCAAAACACCCTGGAGTCAGGGCATCAAAACACCCTGGGTCAGGGCACTCACAACACCCTGGTGCTCTGGCACTCAAAATCCTGGTGCCATGGCACTCACAACCCCTGGTGCTCATGGCACTCCAAACCCTGGAGTCTGGCCCCTTACAACATCCTGGTGCTCATGGCATAAAAACATCTTGTCTGGCATCACAACATCCGGGTGCTCATTGCATCACAACATCCTGGAGCTCATGGCACTCAAACCCCTAAAGCTCATGGGATAAACACCCGGGTTGTCAGGGCCCCTCACAACTTTCTGGGCTATGGAAACTCACAAAATCCTGGTGCTCATGGCCTCACAACTTTTCCTGGAGCTCATGGAACTCAAAACACCCTGGAGCTCATGGCACTACAAAAAATGGGGCTCAGGGCACCCCAAAACATCCTGGAGCTCATGGCACTCAAACATCCGGGAGTATGGCCTCCAACACCCGGGAGTCTGGCACTCACATTTTCCGGGTCTTGGCTTTGCAAATCCTGGAGTTTTATGGCACTCCAACCCCCCTGGTGTCATGCATCACAACATCCTGGTGCCCAGGGGCCTCACAACACCCGGGAGTATGGCACTCAAAATTGGTGCTCATGGCATAAAAACTTCCGGTGCTCATGGCACCCAACCCTGGGCTCATGGAAAATCAAAACTCCTTGTGCTCATGGCCTCAAAACACCCTGGAGTCATGGCACTAAAAAACACCCTGGTGCCTTGGCAACTCAAAACATCTTGGAGCTCAGGCACTCACAACATCCGGGTGCTCTGGCACTCCAACACCCTGGTGCTCATGGCACTCAAACCCCTGGAGCTCGGGCACTCACAACTCCGGAGTTCATCGGGCTCACAACTCTGGTGCTCATGGCACTCCAACCCCTGAGCTGTGGCCCCAAACCCTCCGGGTGATATGGCACTCCAACCCCGGGAGCTAGGCCCAAAACTCCTGGGGTCTGGCCCCTCCAAGACCCTGGGGTCTTGCACTCACAACACCCTGGTGAAAAATGGTCAAAACATCGGGAGTCATGGCACTCACAAAATCAGAAGTTGGGCACTCCACATCCTGGAGTTCATGGCATCAAAAACACCTAGAGTCTGGCACTCCAAACCTGGAGTGGGGACTCACAACATCCTGGAGCTTATGGCACTCACAAACATCGGAGCTAAAATGCTACTCAAAAAATCCTGGACCTCATGGCACTCACAACACCCTGGAGTCATGGCACTCACTTTATCAGGGTCGGGCCTAAAACATCTGGAGCTCATGGCATCCAAATCCTGGGTCATGGCCTCACAACTCCTGGAGCTCATGGCGTCAAACATCCTGGGCCCCGGCACTCACAAATCTGGGCTTTGGCACCCCAAAAACACCTGGGTCAATACTATAAAACCCGGAGCCATGGCCTCACAAATCCGGATCATGGCACTCACAACATCATGGAGTCGGGCCCTCACAACACATCCTGGGTTCATGGCACTCACAAAATCCTGGAGTTCAATCTATCACAACACCCTTTTGGATGGCACTCACAAAACCCTGGACCCATGGCACTCACAACCCCTGGAGTCAATGTTCAAACATCCTGGGCTCTGAACCACAAAATCCCGGAGCTCATGGCCCTCCAAATTTTGGGCTAATGGCACCAAAAACACCTGGAGTCCGGCATCAAAACACCCTGGGCTCATGAACTCCAACACCCTGGATCTCATGGCATACAACATCTGGAGTCATGGCACTCCAACACCCTGGAGTCAAGGGCACTCAAAAACATCTGGAGCTTATGGTTTCCCCAAAAATATGGAGAAAATGGAAATCAGAACATACTGGTGTATGGCCTCCAACTCTTTTGGTGCCATGGCGCCACAACCCCTGGGACTGGCCTCAAAAATCTGGTGTCATGGCACTCAAAAACACCCTGGAGTCATGGCACTCACAAATTGGGCTCAGGGCACTCAGAACACCTGGTGCTCATGCCTCCCCAAAATCCTGGTGCTCTGGCATACAAAACCCTGGTGCAAATGGCACTCACAACTCTGGTGCTCATGCACTCACAACACCTGGTGTCATGGCATCAAACCCTCGGTCTGGCACTACAATCCTGGACTCAGGGCACTAAAAACATCCGGGTGCTCATGGCATCAAAAACACCTAGTGCACATGGCCCCCAAAAAACATCCGTGCTTGCACAAAACCCCTGGTTTCGGGCATCACAACACCCTGGTGCTCTGGCACCCAAACACCTGGGCTCTGGCATCCGCATCTTGGGCTATGGATTAACTCCTGGAGCTCATGGCCTCACTTTCGGTGCTCATGGCCCCACGCATCCTGGAGCTTGGCACTCACAATCTGGGCAAT
Source organism: Cherax quadricarinatus (assembly GCF_026875155.1). Taxonomy (NCBI): domain Eukaryota; kingdom Metazoa; phylum Arthropoda; class Malacostraca; order Decapoda; family Parastacidae; genus Cherax; species Cherax quadricarinatus. Next base: position 2,010,472 of record NC_069409.1, read on the forward strand.
TGGGCACTCACAACCCTGGGCTCATGGCACTCACAAACCCTGGCTAAAGGGCCCACCCCAACATCCTGGAGTCTGGCACTCAAACACCTGGTCATGGCATTTAAAAATCCTGTGCCGGCTTAAAAAACCCCGGGCTTGCACTCAACTTTCCTGGTTTTTGGGCCCTCCAAATCCGGGTGTCTGGACTAAAACCTGGTGCTCATGGCACTCACGCATTTTGGGGTATGGCACTCAAAACCCCTGGATATGGACCAAATCGGGCTTGCACCCCTCCGGGGTCAGGGCACTCACAACATCCGGGCCATGCCTCCAACACGGGTATGGGCACTCAAATTGGGCTCTTGGCCTCAAAACATCGGGAGCATCACAAACCCCCTGAGTCATTTTTTTAACATTGGTGCTTGGCACTACACCTTTGGGGCTCAGGGCCCACTAAAATCCGGGTCTGGCACTCAAAATTCCGTGCTATGGCACTCCAAACCCTGAGCTTGGCACCCCAAACATCTGGGCTCATGGCACTCACGGCCCCCTGGAGCTCATGGCATCAAACATCCGGGAGCTATGGATCAAGGAGCTTTGGCCCCCCTTCCGGTGCTCATGCATCACAAAACCCCTGGAGTCATGGCCTAAAACACCCGGGCTATGCACTCAAATCCTGGGTCATGGCACTCACAAAACCCTGGGTCATGCATCAAAACATTGGAGCTCTTTCACTCAAACTCCGGTGTCTGGCACTCACGCATCCTGGGTCTGGCAATCACAACACCCGGGGAGCTATGGATCAAAATTGGTGTCGGGCACTCCGCACCTGGAGTATGGCATAAACACCCGGGGTCATGGCACTCACCCCCTGGAGCCATGGCACTCACAACTCTGGACTCATGGCACTCACAAGGGGGGCTAGGACTCACAACTCCTGGAGCTCTGCACTACCTTGGGAAAGTCATGGCACTTCAAATCCTGGGTTGGCACTCACCCCCGGGAGTCTGGCTAAAAAACCCCCCTGGAGCTCATGGCACTCACATTTTCCTGGGCTCAGGGACTCACACTCCTGATCATGGCACTACAACACCCTGGAGTCAGGGCACTCAAAAATCCTGGGTCAGGCATACAATCTTTGGAGCTATGGCCTCAAAACCCGGGAATTATGGCACTCACAACCCTGGACTCATGGCACTCCCCCTCTGGGCTATGGCACTCAAACCCTCCTGGAGTCATGATTTCACAACTCTGGAGTCATGTCACCAAAAACTTTTGGAGTCAGGGCACTCAAACATCTGGATTGTCTCACAACCTTTCGATTTCGGGCATCACAACCCCCTGGGCTCAGGGCACACAAATCCTGGAGTCATGAATTTAAACATCCTGGGGTCAGGGCACTCCAATCCTGGATTTTCATGCATTCAAACATCCTGGAGTCTTCATAAAACCCTCTGGAGCATGCACTCACAACATCTGGGTCATGACTCACAACCCCGGGAGTAAGCATCACAACTCTGGGTCATGCTCAAAATCCTGGGGGCCAGGGCCAAACATCCTGGGTAGGCACTCACAACTCCTGGGTTTCATGGCACTCACAACCCTGGAGTCGGGCACTCAAACATCCTGGGGTCATGCCTCCAACACCCTGGAGTCATGCATCCACCTTTGAGTCGGGCACCCCAAACACCCTGGAGTCTTTCACTCACAACCCCTGGGCTTTGGCTCACACATCCGAGTTCGGGCCCTAAAACCCTCCTGGAGTCTTTGCACTCACAACTCTGGAGTAGGGCACCCAAACCCTCTGGGGGTAAAGGAACTCACATCCTGGAGGTCTGTCACTCACAACTTCCTGGGGTCATGTCCCCAACTCCTGGAGGTCTGTCACTCAAACATCCTGGAGGTCATGTACTAAAACCCCCTGGGGTTCATGTCATAAACATCCTGGAGGTCGTATAAATTGGTGGATTCCCCAAATATGTAAAAAAAGGCACAAAACTAATGGACTTATTTCAACTTTCGCTCTCCAGGAGCTTATCAACCATTACAAAAAATCTGGATCTTACTTCTACTATCATGTAACTCGGAAGGGTACCCATAGTATTCACCCAAACTCTGAGCCTTTTTACCTTGGGGCCATGTATTTTTTAAGGTGGATAAACCCCTGGGACGCTTGCCCCATTAAATGTCCCCCTTTTAGTTGCCTTGGTCTTTTTTTTCCCCTGGAGGTTGTCACTCACAACACCTGGAGGTCTGTCCTCAAAAAATCCTGGAGGTATGTCACTCAAACATGGAGGCGTGTCATCAAACATCTGGGGTCTTCACTCACAACTCCTGGAGGGCATGTCACTCAAAATATCCTGGGGGTCATGTGATCCTCGTTTTTTTTCATCGAATCTCTGAAAGTTTTTCGTTTGGTCAAAATAAATCAATTCAACTTTTAAGAAAGATCCATTACTGATTTTTAATTTATTTATTTTTTTAATTACTAAAAACTGCACTGTCAAAACCCCTGTCAGAACTAAGTTCAGTCGGGGTTTATCATAAATTTTTCCTAACTGGATTATTGTAAATAGGGAAAATTGTTCCCTAACATTCTGGAGATTATACTACGATTCAAACATCATGTACTTGACAATTTTAAAAATTGTATTGGATCATTTTTTTTTCGTCAAAAAATTTTCAATGGTGTGTGAGTGATAGTTAAGTTTTTCCCCCTCAATACGAGAACAGTTTTGTGAGGTGGAGCTCTACCCGAAGCCCCGACAAGTATCGGGTGAGTGCGCTCCAGAAAACCACGACACCCAGTATGCGGGTGAGTGCCTCCAGCAAGCCACGACCCAGTAGCGAGGTGAGTGCGCTACCAGAAGCCAGACACCCGTATGCGAGGTTTAGGCTCTACCAGAAGCCCCGACCCCCGTATGGAGGTGAGTGCGCTACCGAAGCCCGAACCCGTATGCGAGGTGAGTGCGCTCCAGCAAGCCCCGACACCCCGTATGTGAGGTGAGGCCTACAGAAGCCACGAACCCAGTATGCGAGGTGATGCCTACCAGAACCACGACCCCATATGCGAGGGGGAGTGCGCTCCGAAGCCACGACACCAGTATGCGAGGTGAGTGCGCTACCAGAAAAACCCCCGACCCCAGTATGTGAGGTGAGGCCTACCAGAAGCCCGACCCCAGTATGCGAGGTGAGTGCCTCCAGAACCCCGCACCGAGCGGGTAGTGGGGCTACCAGAAGCCACGACACCCCGTATCGAGGTGGTGCGCTACCGAAGCCCGACACCCCGTATCGAGGTGAGTGCTTTCCAGCAAGCCAAGACACCCGTATGCGAGGTGATTTTCGCTACCAGAAGCACGACACCCGTTTGGGGTGAGTGCGCTACAAAGCCACGACACCCAGTATGCGAGGTGATGCTACAGAAGCCCGGGCCCCAATGCGGGGGTGCGCTACCGAAAACCCCCACACCCCGTAGCGGGTGAGTGCGCTACCGTAAACCCGACACCAGTATGCGAGGTGAGTGCGTCCCGTAAGCACGACACCCAGTAGGAGGTGGTGCCTCCGTAAGCCCCGACACCCGTATGCGGGGTGAGTGCGCTCCCGTAAGCCACGCACCAGTATCGAGGGAGTGCGCTACAGAAACCACGACACCCGTTTGCGAGGTGAGTGCGCTACCGTAAGCCCCGAACCCAGTTGGAGGGGGAAGGCGCTACCAGAACCCGAACCCAGTATGCGAGGTGGTGGCTACCTAAGCCCCGACACCCATTTTTGCGAGGTGGTGCGTACCAGAACCACGAACCCCGTATGCGGGGAGTGCGCTACCCGTAAGGGCCCCGACACCCCGTATCGGGTGGTGCGTACAGTAAGCCAAAGCACCCGTATGCGAGGGGGAGTGCGCTCCCCGTAAGCCCCGACACCATATGCGAGGTGAGTGCGTACCCGAAGCCCCCGAACCCCCGTAGCGAGGTGAGTGCGCTCCCGTAAACCAAACCAGTTGCGAGGTGAGTGCGTACAGTAAACACGAACCCAGTATGGAGGTGGGAAAGTTGCCCCCCCCTTACAGGGAGGGGTTCGAAAACAACCAGTATGCGAGGTGGTGCGCTACCGTGGCCACGAGAACCCGTAGCGGGTGAGTGCGCTACAGTGAGCCACGAGAGGTTTTTGGAGGTGAGTGCGTCCGTGAGCCCCGACACCCCGTTGGGGGGGGTGCGCTACCAGGAGCCCCGAGACCAGTTGCGAGGGGTGGCTACCCGTGAGCCACGAGGGCCAGTTGGATGGGGTGCGTCCGTGAGCCTCGACACCCCGATGCGAGGTGGGCGTGCCCGTGAGCGACGGGTCAGTATGGAGGTGAGTGCGTCGGTGGCCCCGAGATCAATAGCGGGTGAGTGCTCTACCCGTGAGGCCGGACAGTATGCGGGGGTTGCGCTACCAGCGAGCCCCGAGGCTCAGTATGCGAGGTGAGTGCCCCTACGGTGAGCCAGAGACTCATACGCGAGGGGAGTGTCTCCTGGAGCCCCGAAACGTTGCGAGTTTAGTGCTTTAAATGAGCCACGAGAAACAGATGCGAGGTGAGTGCGCTACTGTGCCCGAGACAGTATGCGAGGTGGTTTCGTACCAGTAAGCCACGAGACCGTTGCGAGGTGAGGCGCTCCCCGTGAGCCCGGACACGTATGCGAGGTGAGTGCGCTACCGTGAGCCACGAAAACAGTATGCGAGGTCAGTGCGTACCGTTAGCCACCCGGGCACGTATGGAGGTGAGTGCGCTTTCCAGTGAGCCACGGAAAAACAGTATGCGAGGGGCGTGCGCTACCGTGGCCACGAGAAAAGTATGCGAGGTCGGGCGTACCAGTTAGCCAGAAAAAAAATTGGAGGTGAGTGCGCTACCAGTAGCCACGAGACACCCGAGCGAGGTAGTGCGCTACCAGTTAGCCCCGAGACCATATGCGAGGGTAGGCGCTACCGTGACCCGAAACACAGTATTTCGGGTCAGTGCGCTACCGTAGCCCCGAACCCGTATGCGAGGTGAGTGGTCCAGTGAGCCCGAGCACAGTATGCGAGGGGCAGGCGCTAAGTTGCCCCGGACACGTATGCGGGTGAGTGCGCTACCCGTAAACAGAGACCGTAGCGAGGTAGTGCGCTACCAGTGAGCCACGAACCAGTTGGAGGTCAGTGGCTCCGTTAGCACGAACCAGTATGCGAGGTGAGTGCGTACCCGTGAGCAGAGACAAGTATGCGGGTAGTGCGTCCGAGCCACGAGACACGTAGCGAGGTGAGTGCGCTACCAGTTAGCCACAGACACAGTTGCGAGGTGTGCGCTACCCGTGACCACGAACCCAGTATGGAGGTAGTGCGCTTCAGGATCACGAGACACAGATGGGGGGGAGTGCGCTACCAGTGGCCCCGGGGACCAGATGGAGGTAGTGCGCTACCAGTGAACCAGAGACACGTTGCGAAAGGGGGGAGTGCGCTCCCGTGACCACGAGAACGTGGAGGTCAGTGCGCTACAGTGAAACCCCGAGACACACATGTGAGGTCAGTGCGCTACCGTGAACCCCGAGACAGCATGGAGGTGTGCGCTTTAAAGGGGCCCGAGAAAAGCATGTGAGGTCGTGCCTCCAGTGAAACCGAGCACGGGTTTTCGAGGGAGTGCGCACCCGTGACCACGAGACAGCAGTGAGGGGCAGTGCGCTAGAAAGGGGAACCCCGGGAAAATGTAGGTCAGTGCGTACCAGTGAGCACGGACGATGGAGGTCAGGCCTACCGTGACCCGGAACCCGATGGAGGTAGTGCGCTACCGTGACCCGAGACACAGCAGTGAGGTAAATGCGCTACCGTGGCCCTGAGACACAGTGTTGGTCAGTGCGTACCAGTGACCACGAGGGCACGTTGGGGTCAGTGCGCTACCCGGAACCGAGACACAGCTGTGAGGTCAGTGCGCTACCGGACCCGAGACACAGCTGTGAGGTCAGTGCGTTCCAGTGACCACGAGAAAAGCGTGAGGGCAGTGCGCTACGTGAGTCGAGACACAGATGGGGGTGTGCGCTCAGTGAAACCACGGACACGCTGGGGTCAGTGGGGCCCACCCGTGAGCACGAGCACAGATGCGAGGGTGTCGCACCCGGGGAACACGAGACACGATGGAGGTGTGCGCTACCATGAGCCCGAGAAAGCAGGAGGTAGTGCGCTCCGTGGCACGAGACACAGTTGCGGGTCGTGGGGTCCAGTGAACCAGGACACAATGGGGTCAGTGGCTACCGTGAGCCGAGACACAGATGGGGTCAGTGCGTACCAGTGAGCCCGAGACAAGGTTGAGGGTGGAAACCAATCCCGGAAAGGGAGGTTGGCCCACCAGTAGTCAAGAGACACATTCGGGTCAGGCCTTAAGTGAACCCCCGGAACCGCGGAGGTACCTAACCTTCCTGGACAAGCAGGAGGGGACCCCTTCCCGGACAAGGGCAAGGTGGTCCTACGTGGACGGGGGCAAAAGGTTGGGCCTCCTTTACAGAGCCAAAAAGGGAGGTTGCCCTACCCTGGACAGAACAAGGAGGTCAATTCTCGGACAAAAAAACATTGGGGGTTTGCCACCCTTCCCGGAAAGATGGAGGTCATTCTACCAGTAAGGGGGCACATTCGGGTCAGGGACCGGAAGAACCATTCGGGGTCAGGCGAAAGTGACCCCAGGTAGCGGAGGTGACCACTTCCCCCGGGTCAAGAACAAGGAAGGTTGACTACACTTCCGGATCAAAACAAGGAAGGTTGACAAAACTTCCCTGGATCAAGAACAAGAAGGTTTACCCACACTTCCCTGGATCAAGAACAAAGGGGAAAGGGTTAACCCCAAATTCCCCGGTCAAGAACAAGAAGGTTAAACCCACTTCCCCGGATCAAGAAAAAGGAAGGTTAACCCACTTCCCTGGATTTAAAACAAGGAAAGGTTAAACATTCCTGGATCAAAACAAAGGGAAAGGGTTTATACACTTTGGATCAAGAACAAGGGGTTGACCACACTTCCCCGGATCAAAAAAGAGGTTGGGCAACTTCCCTGGTCAAGAAAAGGAAGGTTGATACACTTCCCTGGATCAAGAAAAAGGAAAGGGGACACACTTCCCTGGATCAAGAACAAAGGAGGTTAAAAACACTTCCCTGGATCAAGGAAGGAAGGTTGACTACACTTTCCTGGATCAAGAAAAAGGAAGGTTTTTCCCACTTCCCTGGATTAAAAAAAAGGAAGGTTAACACTTCCCGGATCAAGAAACAAGGAAGGTTGACCAATTCCTGGTCAAGACAAGGAAAGGGTTTATCACTTCCCGGATCAAGAACAAGAAGGTTTACCACATTCCGGTCAAAACAAGGAAAGGTTGATACACTTCCGGGTCAAGAACAAGGAAGGTTACCACACTTTTTCCCGGATTAAGAAAAGGAAAGGTTTTCCCACTTCCCCGGATCAAGAACAAAGGGAAAGGGTTTACACACTTCCTGGATCAAGAACAAGGAAAGGTGCCCACTTCCCTGGATCAAAAAAAGGAAAGGTTGACACACTTCCCCGGATAAGAAAGGGGATTACTCATTTCCCCGGGTCAAAAAAGGAAGGTTTTACCAAATTTTCCTGGATCAAGAACAAGGAAAGGGTTGACCACATTCCTGGGGAAAAAACAGGAAGGTGACCACACTTCCCGGATCAAAAAAAGGAAGGTTGGGCACCTTCCCCGGACAAGAAAAGGAAGTTGACTACCTTCCCCGGGTCAAGGGAAAAAGGAAGGTTGAACACTTCCTGAAACAAGAAAAAAGGAAAATTGACTACATTCCCCGGATCAGAACAAGGAAGTTTTACCCCACTTCCCCGGTTAAAAACAAGGAAGGTTAAACCCCACTTCCGGATAAGACAAAGGAAAGGGTTTACACATTCCTGGATCAAGACAAGGAAGGTTGCACACTTCCTGGAAAGAACAAGGGGGTTGCCACATTCCCTGGTCAGAAAAGAAGGTTGACACACTTCCTGGATCAAGAACAAGAAGGTTTAAAACACTTCCCTGGTCAAGAACAAGGGAAAGGGTTGACTTTGGTTTTTTTAAAAAAAAACCCAACTTCCCCGGATCAAGAAAAGGGAGGTGACTACACTTCCTTGATAAGAAAGAAGGTTGACCACACTTCCCTGGATCAAAAACAAGGAAGGGTTTACTACACTTCCGGATCAAGAACAAGGAAAGGGTTGCTCACTTCCTGGATCAAGAACAAAGGGGGTTTCCACATTCCCTGGATCAAGAAAAAGATTTTCCTTAATGTATGCAAAATAAGGATGTACTGTTTTTATAAAAAAAACACTTTGCACATGGATGCAAGGAGCGAGGTCATTTGCCTGCATATCGTACGGATCTGTGATCAAATTTCCCTGTAGGGGTTTTAAAAAAATATTTGCCCTTCTTAGGGGCGGGGGCCCCTAAGGGCTGAAAAGGGGGGAGGGGTTAAAAGGGGGTGATCCCCCTCCTGGAGAAAATTTTCCCAACCTTAAATTCTTCCCTCTTTAGATACCAAGTTTAACCCCCCCGCCACCCCTTTCCTCCATGCCCCCCCGCCGCACCCTTGCCCCCCTGCCCCCCCCCCCCGCCACCCTTGCCGCCCGGCAGCCATCACCCACCGTCAGGCCCCCACCAACCCCACGTCACCCCCCCCCCATCCCCCTCCCCTTTCCCCCCCCTCCCCCACCCCCTCCACCCCCCCGCCGCGCCACACCTTCTCCTTCCCTTCCCCCCCTCCCCGCCCGAAAATAAAAATGAAAATTTTCGACCATCTTGCAGTTTGGGGCAGTTTAAGCCCCCCCTTCATTCCATATCGCCAAAAGGGGAGTCAGCTCTTCCCTCCCCTCCCCCCTTTTTCCATCGTCGGTTCTAATGTTAATTCATACTTCTTATTTCCCCCTTACAATCATGATATGTCTGAGAGTTCCTAGAGTCAACACTAAACGAATTTCAAAAATGGGGGGGGTTGAGTTTCAAACTGTTTCCCCCAAACGCGGGGGGAAAATAAATAATCCCCGGGGTCCTGGGACTATAAACCCCCCCCCCCCCCACCATCCCCCCCCCCCCCCCCCCCCCACCCCCAAGAAAAATTTCTCACCGGAAAACCAAACAAATAAAAAGGGGGTTTCAGGGGCCCCGGGGGGAATTTCAAAATTCCCCGAAAATAAATTAAAAATATTCTTAATATAAAATTTTTATTTTATTGGTTTATTTTTCGTGGAAAACACAGCAACGCCGGGGACAACCTGGGTCCCCAGGGGGCCTGGTAAAACCGGGCCCGGGGGGTTTTCCCCCGAAAACTCTTTCCCGGAACTCCAGTGATCCCCCAGTTGTCACAAGTATTTTCTTTTACCGGGAGCCAGTCAAATTTTCCCCGGCGGGGGGGCCCCGGGGGCCCATTAACACTGAAAAAAAAAGGCCGGTTGGGGGTTAACCCCGCTTCACCGGTGTGGGGTGGGGTTTTCCCACCAAAGAAAAATTTTGTTTTTTTCACCTGGTTATTTATAGAAAAAAAGGGGTACCTGGGTGTTAGGAAATTTGGGGTTTCGCATCCTCAGAAAAGGCCTTTCAAACCCCGGGGGGCGTTACCCGGAATTCCCCCCGGGTAAACCCGGTCAATTTTTTTTTTTTTTTTTTTTTTATTATTATTATTTTTTAAATAATAATTTCGATTTGGAATAAAAAGTGTGGGACTTTAAAAATTGGGTTCCCAAGGACCTGCATTTTTCCTCTCCAGGGATTTTCGGGTAAGGGGGGAAGGAAATGGTTTTATCCTAATCCACCAAAATTAAAACATCTCAGTCAGGTTAACAATATAAAAACAGGGGGATAAAACTCCGGGGGAAGGTTTTGCAACCAAGGTCTTGTAGGGGCCCTCTGGGGAAGAATCCATTCCTTAAGGTTAAGAAAGGGAAAACAAAGGATTTAACCCAGATTTTACTCTTAATGCAGGGGGTTTTGGGGCCGGGGAAAAAAAAATTTTTCGAAAAAAAAAAATGGTTTTTTGAAAAAAAGTTTAATTTCAAAAATGGACCCAAAATTTTGTTTAAAAAATTTCAAAGGAATTATGGATTTTAAAACATGGGTGGTTTCCCCCCCCGGGAAGGGGGTCCTTTTGTCAAATTTTTTTTTTTTTTTTCCGTTTTTTTTTGTTAATTAAAATTTTTTTTGATAAAAAAGGGGTTTGGGATTCATAAAAACAGTTGGGATTTTATGTTGATTCCAACCCAAAAAAATCCCACCACCCTTTTGCTACGTTGGGAAAATTCCAGTCCGGGGGGGGGGGAATATGGCTCCAATATAACGCTATTAAAGCTTCTACGGCTTATTTATCTATCACAATTGATCTAAAATGACATAATAAACAAATAATTAACAAAGAAGTATGGTAAATACTCACAGAATGAATAATATGGCATATTCCAGAGCGCCTCCATCGGGAATAATAGATTCCCATTCTCATAATAGCGGGCATTACATTCTCTTTCTCTCACCTCCAGGGACCTTATATTAAAGAAAACTAACATGGTTAAACTATGATATACACTCGTAATGCAGTATATGGACTGAGAAAATGTTATTTCCTCGAAAAATAAAAAAAAAATGGGTGGTCCCGCTGTTTCGCGGATTATCTCGGAGTAAGTTATTCACATAAAGGAGCAAAAACCCCTTCGTTTAATAATAGCAAAATGTAATGAAATCACAGAGAACATAAAGGAAAGATTTTACAAGCTAGTGGATCGCTTTTTGAGATATCATAATTGTTTTTGATTTAATGTAGGGCAAAAGGGGTCAGATATTTGGCTGGAAAGACAAAAAACACACACAAAAATTTATTTTTTTTAAGAATGAAGAAAGGATAAATTACAGAAAATCTAACCACTAGAAATACAGTTTAGCATTGTTTTATGCGTAGATAATGCCAAAACAACTTCTTCAAGTCCCACTTCGACGGTTATAATGGCAATATGTATGATTATTAGTAAATAATTTTTTTCTCAGTTGTTTTTTGAGCTATCTTATTGAAACTTGGTCACATTACTATTGAAAGGTGCTTCTTTACGTACAAAAAAAAAAATGAAAGAAATCGAACGAAAAATAAAAAAAATTCATGTGTTAGCCTTGATAACCCCCTTGAGTCTGCCCACGTTGATATATTTCCTAAAATGTGCACCTTCATATGATAACCCTATATTGCACGAATATTACAGTATACTGAAAATAACAAAAAAGGCACAATACCGTGACTGGAACGATACACAAATATCTCGCACAGTAAAAGAGAGAAGCTTACGACGGACGTTTCGGTCACGACTTGGACCATTTACAAACCAAAGTCAACACTGGTGTGACTTTGTAAATGGTCCAAGTCGAACGCGAAACGTCGTGTAAGCTGACTCTCTTTTATGTGCGGGTTAATTTGTGTACAGTTATACTGATAAGATATTTACGAAATTACTTAACCTTACTCTAAAGAGGGGCAGTGAGACCAAGCTACACCTCCAGTTCAGACTAGGAGGCATTGTGTCCGCAGTCTTCCCTGATTGCGCTAACCCTGCTTTGTCTGTCCCATGCGTTGCATCCAGAGGGCTTGTGCAAGCAATTCGCCCTGAACATCTTAGGGACAAGATTGGAGTCCAGGACCATAAAGTTCAAATGACAGACCACGATCTGGGGAAGTAGTCCCTAAACGGGCTCTGAAACCAGCCCTGCTTTCCCCAACAATCACAAACAGTCGTACTGGGATGCCAAATAGTGGAGAATATAGCTTCAACAATGCTTTAGAGTGTGTCAGGGAAGAATAAATCCCGCCTCCTGGCAGTGACAGCTCATCCATGGCAGGGAACTTTCTGTGGCTGTTCCTAACTCCAGCCTTGGCACACGCCTCGCGGCCCACAGAACCATCCGCACTAGGGTGTTGGCCCTTCGACTTGGCCGCAGCTATTCTCGCCGAACAACAGGTGTATTTTGTGGCATGAAGCAGCAGATCAAATAGGGTACCATGGTCTTTGTGTCCATAAATCCGCGGGAAATATTGCAATAACATTCTCAAGAGGACCTCACAACAGCCGGATCCTAGCAGTAAAAAGCCACCCCAACTATGCACATCCTGATGACAGCCAGAAGTGTCCAGATGGTATCCACACTTCAAGCCTGGACAGACGGGAAGCAGGTGGTGTTGGACTATACATTGCATCTACCTTGGCTGATAACCTATCTTCAATACACCAGGGAAGAAGGAGGGCGCAGCCGCCAGCTTCAGGGGAGTCCCAAAAGTCTAGAAAATTAATGAAGAACTTTGCCCATCATTATATGTTGTTCCCATAGGCTGCGGAGACCCTGGTTAGTGGGAAAGGAGTGCATCTAAGTTCCTTAAGGAGCTAGGCAATAGACTCATCAGGTACCTAGGGACCCATGGGTAGCCTAGTTTTCTGTTCCAGCTACTCACGCTGCATGTTCAAGGGTAATGCCTGCTGTATTTTGGCACGCATCCCAGCCTGAGGAACTGGATGAGATATATCGCATTATAATCAGTAACAAACAACGGAACAATATGTTCTAGACATGCATCTCTCGCACCTCATATACCATCTTCATATCAGCAATGTACTCTTAAATCTTTTGTACCATATTATGTAATAAAATATACTATTGGAAAAAAAAGAATGAAAAATGGGTGGTAGGGGAAGTAGAAGATTCAAATGTGCTTCAGGAAGAAATCCAAATACATATTCTTCCTTGAAGTCTTTTAAAACCACTTTCCGAGGTTATCGGGTCCGCACAATTTCTGAAATTTTTCTCTTATACGTTTAAAGATACATTTTTTCATTTATTGTTAATTTAAAAATTAATATTTTTGTTTTCAAAAGCACCGAATTATAACATGCCGGAATTTATTATAGCATATATACAAATCAGAGTCACTTAAAAATAACTCAGGGAATCTGTCTCACTCATGTCCCACCATTTACTGTACAAGCGAGCGCCCAGGTCCTTTGCCTGCTATTTTTCATTTACTTTTTAACAAGTCACTAGAAATAGCACCTTCCCGAAAACTACTCAAGATGGCAAGGGTTACACCAAACATAAAGGTAGATTACCTACATACATTAACAACTATAGGCCAATATCAAACTTACCATTGCTATCCAAAATCTTTAGAAACTCGTGCACAGGAGACTATATTAATTTTAACGGCACAAAACATACTCAAACCCCTGTCCAATTTGGATTCCAGGAAAAATATAAGCACTAATGATGCAATCATAAAAATGCTAGATCTTACTTTAACACAGCATTGGAAAATAAGGAATACCACTCAGGGAATTTTTATGACCTAGAGAAAACGGCTTTTTGACACGTAAACCACGACATCCTACTCCATCAAACTTGACCATTACGGTATAAGAGGCCCTGCGCCTTGCTATTTCAAATCTACCTACGAAAAGGTATCATAATGTCGACCATTTAAAGACATCAGCATCAACAACGACGGCCATTGATACTGGAGTTCCGCAGGGAAGTTTCCTTGGTCCCTGCTCTTCCTCAATACATCAATGATTCCATACGTATCCCAACACCGAAACCATTCTCTTGCTGAAGACACGATTATGTCATCTCTCACCCTAATCCTTGCCACCTTCAACACCATTGTTAACGAGGAGCTGATCAAAATATCGACCTTGGATGACAGCCAATAAACTTACGCTTAGCACTGACAAAAACCTACTATATTTATGTTTTGGTAGCAGAGCAGAGATGCACAAAATTAACATTAGATCGACAACACTCTAATTACCATGACATAATGAGGGCAAATTCCTAGCCATACCTTGACGACAACCTGAATTTCAGCACCCATATCCAACACATAACCAGAAAAGTATCCAAAACGGTGGGATCCTCTCCAAGATACATACTACGTGCGCAAATGCCTTCTCACACTATACTCACTCACGTTTATTTATCCATACCCTCACCTATGGCTTATTTGTGCTTGGGGATCAACTGCAGCAACACACCTAAAGCCAATAATAACCCAACAAAAAGCTGCAGAAAACAATCACTAAATCCCATCCCTGGCAACACCCCCCCCCCCCACTCTTCATAGATCTAAACTTACTACCCTGTTCAGTACATCGACACTTACTACTGTGGCAATCTACATCTACAGGGCCTTAAACTCTAATATCAACTCTTGACCTAAAACGCTTTCTTGATAGTTGTGACAGAACCCACAGGCATAACACGAGACACAAACACTACGACATTCCCCCGTGTCCGACTAAACCTTTACAAAAACTCAATGTATGTCAAAGCCCTAAACCTCTGGAACCCCTACCTGAGAACTCTAGAACTGCAGACACATTCATCACCTTCAAAACTTACATTAGAAAACACTTAATCTCCCGATACACCCCGTCAACTAACTACACGAATACCACCGGTGGTTCAACACTTACACTCACTCACAACCTATTGGCCAAAACAGAAAATATTAATCTCAGATCTTAAAATAAATGAAACCTGTGGATACTCCAATACTGAAACTATGTACTGTGCCCAAAACAAAAGCATTCACATTGGTAAACTCACATACTAGTATATAGTCACTTAGCCATAATACCAACTTAATCTCATAATTTGTTAATTATTTTAAAATAAAGAATTTTTCTTTTATATTGTATTTAAATACAGTATACTTATAACGTGTAAGCAAAATGTAACTAAACCAATCAACATGTAACAACAGAAATTAAAGTACAACATACGTATACACCATCAAAAAAGAAAATGAAAACTTCGCACAGTGTACAACAACATACCAGAGAATCTACTTCAGCACACTTAAACATCTTATGCCAAGTTTTATATACAAAACAATTCTTAAAGGTAAAAACCTCACCACACACCATTAAACCTATATATCCACCCCCCACCAAAGGTACATTAAAAGTCGTAACATATACTCTGGAAGTAAAAGGTACCAACCCCCCCTCCTCATCAAATACCTACAGAACAATAACCATACTATAAGGCGCAGATACTACTTACTCTAAGTAACAATTATGAAAACTTTGCCTAGCATACAAGGATTAATATACCTATATCTCAAACAACGAGTGCAAATCCACCCAAGACTTCATCATACACTATATACCCTATAGCATATTAATACATAATATACACCGCATACTTAACCAAACATTACCCTGACCAACAAAGTCATCTAAAATGTGTATTTACACAACATCAATATACATTTTTATATTACTGACAATACTCTTACAATTGACTTTAAACATTAAAAAGCAAGAGGAAACCAACAGTCGGTACTTAAAATATATAACACTTCCCTACACATACAGTGTCAAACGACATGTACTAATAATCTTAACCAGGCCGCTGAAACATTATATGTTAGGCCTTATGTGCCAAAATACAATCTCGGCATAATATAAAACTGCTACCACGTTACTCATTACAGCTATTAAACTCGAACTCTCTGATATACATAAATTGTGTCTTACAGAATGCATCCTACAAGAAGGGAAACCCGGACTTTGTATCACAGCATATTCGATACGCATATGGCATACCTTAGTAACACCATGTTGTATGTGGTTATCTATAAACATCTTGAGAAAGGCACTCTCACCATAAACGAAACAGTCATTCTCACACAACATCGTATCTACAAAAACTTAAGATTCCTACCCTTTCATTCAACTCTTGTATACCAAACCCCCCTCAAGGTGATGTAGTGATCCAATACATTACGTTAACATGTACTATCCAAAATCTCACAACATAAGGAACACGTGTAAAAACACTACCACACACACTCACTACTCAGGAAAAGCATAAAATGTATCAGTGCAAATCCAGTCACACACACTTTAAAAGCCATCCACACATCTCCGCTCAAGAAACTAGGGCCCCGTCGCTACCCCCTTTACACTTAAATCCCGTAAATCCTTTAACTTTAAAAACTCCGGTAATCCCTCATAAACACTGTCTCCCACCTTCCCCCCATAAAGATCCCTATTGCGACACTTAGTTTCTAGAATTAAACTCAAGTCCCTGCCCGAAAATGCCTAGCCATGCTAGGCGTTCTAGTGGTACACTCTGAATCATTATTTAACTACATGTAAACCCACACAATAACCAAATTCTGTAATTCAACATTGTAAATCCTTATAGAGAATAAACCTTTTGAATGAATTTGGTATTGAATGGAATTGAAAATTCTGGGCGACGCCAAGCCACAAGTGTTATATGTTTTTGTTCTCTCACCAATGGGAAATGGCGGCAAACCGCCATCACCACTTAGCTGAAGCGACTCAGGGAAGGGGCTTGTGATTTGGTTAGAAATTAAAGAACGGGAATCAGATGCGCGGCGCGTGTAGGATGACACACGCAAACTTGCACGTGTTAAAGCTAGATGGATAGATGAAAATCTTTAACTCAATATCTGCAGGGCAGGTGTCAGTGGCAACCCATGCCCGGGTGAGAACCACTACCGACCCCAACATATCACTGTCCCATCACAGCGTTTTTGGGTAAGGGAGGTTGGGTACCACAGTGGTTTACAGAAGCATGTTACAGAATTTTAATGAAATGCGGTAGTCAGCCCAAAAGTTCATCTAATCAATATCAACTGATGTATTACCATATGGAAACGTTCATACACCCAGACACTCAAGCTATATATAACATTGCATTTTATACGAATCAGATTAAGTAGTTATCAACCAATACTACCTATCTATTCTCATGAATGTTCCAGAAGACCCATCACGGTAAGGGATAAACAAATATCTCTACATAGTTTCCTATACCAACAAAATACCTAATTCTACTCCATGACTATAACACTGTCTCTTAACACTAGGATCCAGAGGCGATAAAGTTTGTTTACTTTACACGACCTCTCAGGATATCATAAGAAACTCATAATAGATATTATGTGAGCTGTGGCACATAAACTTTGTGTAGACTGTACTGTATATGCTGAATCTAAGCAAATTTAACTTACTAATACTATGAGTTCCTATAGACAACACTGCATAGTCTACCCTGAACAAAAACTAGAGTCACTGAGCGTAAACACGACATGGTGTTCCCTGAGGGTATGTAATCATTGAGTCTTAGGAAGGACCTCATTAATATCGCGATCTCTAGGTCACAGACGCAGAACATCGTCTACGTGTCTGAACCACTTTGCTTTATTAGGGAGGATCCCATATACAGGTTGCTGAGTAATGGAGTAAGTGGATTTTCCATGGCAATGCTTTGTTTTTAAGCACAGTATCTACCTTGCAAATAAAAATTTTCCAGTCCGTCACGCAAAGCTTAATAATTATGTTAGTGGGTTTGGAGAAGTTTTTAGTTACTCCTCTACATACGTAAGCAAATCAGGGACAGGGGCTCGAGTGAACAATGTTGTGACAATAAAACTTAAAAGTGAAAAGTCATGTGATACATTTAATTTCTGGAGCATCTCTGAAAGGTCGGAATATTATTCTTAATATAGCATAGGAAATCGTTCCGACCATTATGGTCCTGTGTCTTGGCCTTACCATTATGGTCCTGTTTCTTGTCTTACCATCATGGCCTGTTTCTTGGTCTTTACCATTATGGTCCTGTGTCTTTGGGCCTTACCATTAAGGTTCCTGTGTCCTTGGTCTTACCATTAAAGGTCCTGTGTCTTGGTCTTTACATTAAGGTCCTGTGTCTTGGTCTTACCATATTGTCTTGCTTGATCTGTACCATTATGGCCTGTGCTTGGCCTTACCATTAAGGTCCTGTGTCTTGGCCTTACCATTAAGGTCCTGTGTCTTGGTCTTACCATTAAGGTCCTGTGTCTTGGTCTTTATATTAAGGTCCTGTGTCTTGGTCTTACCATTAAGGTCCTGTGTCTTTGATCTTACCATTATGGTCCTGTGGTCTGGTCTTACCATTAAGGTCCTGTTTCTTGACTTACCATTTATGGTCCTGGTCCTTGGTCTTACCATTATGGGTTCTTGTCCTTGTCTTACCATTATGGTCCTGTGTCTGATCTTACACATTATGGTCCTGAGTTCTTGGTCTTACCATTATGGTCCCTGTGTCTTGGGTCTTACGATTATCGTCCAGTGTCCTTGTCCTACCCATTAAGGTCCTGTGTCTTTGATCTTACATTATGGTCCTGTGTCCTTGTCTAACCATTATGGTCCTGTGTCTTGGTCTTACCATTAAGGTCCTGTGCTTGGTCTTCCCCATTTGGTCCTGTGTCTTGGTCTTTACCATTAAGGTCCTGTTGTTTTGGGTCCTTTATATTAAGGTCCCTGTGTCTTGGTCTCTACCATTAAGGTCCTGTGTCTTGGTCTTACCATTAAGGTCCTGTGTCTTGGTCTTTATATTAAGGTCCTGTGTCTTGGTCTTTATATAAGGTCCATCGTTTGTAAAATTCCTTTAAGACAAAACATTTTAATAGCAACAATTAAGAATGGACAAACATTGTTATTAACACCCCTGCGGGCTTAGCGCTCCCCATTCAGCAATATTGATAATTGACCTTCGTGTTAAAACCCTCCAATGTGGGCCACGCACTTCCCGTTTTCTTCATTAACTTCGTTTTCTTTGCACTTCTTTTTTTGCTGGGCTGTACCCTACAAGAATGCGACGCAAGAGCTTGAGACTCAGTAAGGTGATCATGTGGCATCAGAAAGTTAATTCAGGGAAGGAAGCAGAGAGTGAACTCTCAGATAAGAGACTCAGACTGGGGGGGGGGGTGTAAAAAACGGACGGCGCGGCGTGCCACAAGGATCAGTAATAAGTCCAGTACTGTTTCTGTGGGGTTATTTAAGGTAAAACCTTGCTAGCCTTAAATTTAGGTTATATAATCTAACCACCTCTCTAATCTAACCTAACTACATTTAACCAATCCTAACCTATATCTAACCTAACTTTCCTATATCTAATCTAACCTAACCTATATCCAACCCTAACCAACATCTAATCATACCTAATGTAACACTAACCTAAACCTATATCTAATCTAGCCTACCCTCACCTACCCTAAATCTAACCTGTATTATGTTTAGATAAATACGTGCGAGGGCTGGATTCTGTGTGTACTACACATGAGTTTAATAGGGTCAACAAAGCTAGGATAGCATTGATAATGGGTTAGGCAGATATTTTTGATAGTGGTTTTGGTTGAGAAGAACTGCCTAAGTATGGCCAGTAGTCCTGCAGCATGTTCCTCCTTATAAAGGACATCGTAGATTGGATGGAGTCCACGTATATCTGTTTATGATGACTAGAAACTATAGAAATACTGGACATTAAACTAATACTATAGAAGAAAAAAATATTATATACTGTATACAAAAGATACATACAAAAGATGGGGTAATCAGTCTCTCAGTCTTAGAGTTTGGTGTAAGACGCACCGAGTCCTTGAAGGATCACAGTCCCTCACAAAGTGTAGAAGTGGAATGTCTCTGTGGGAAGTGGGGAGGCAGATTTCCATAAGTAGCTGTTAAGAGCAGGTACGATAGTTGGGCCCACGAGGCGGGGCCGGAGCTAAGACTGCGAACCCCTGAAACCACAAATAGTGAGTACACACACACACATGCCACACACAACACACACATACACACACAACATGCAAACACGCACGCGTCACCCACACACACGCACACCACACACAACACACCCACACACACACATCACATCACACACACACACACACACACACACACACACACACACACATACACACACAACACACCCACACACACACACACCCTGAGAGAGAGACACACACACACACACACACAACCACACACACACACCATATCACCCTACCAAGCAGGGACAAAGAGTGAAGGGGAAGATCAGCGGGCGCGGTGGAGAGGGGCATAGGACAAATCAGTGACTCGAACATGCACCAGAGCTACAGGAAAAAAAAGGGAGAAAAGGCCATGTCGACAGGAATCAGTTTTCACAGAGGAAAGGCCAATGGGAGGAGGAGAGGCGAAGTCAGTGTTTATTAATGGGTTCAGGAAAGAGTAAAGGACCACACTGAAAAACGGCAATAGAAAGAAGAGAGATTGAAACAACATCACAGAAATAGGCAAGAGACATGTCCGAGATTTAAATTTCGAGAGGATAGGTGGTATTTGAAGGGGAGAAGATGACCGATCAAGCTGGGGGAAAAATTTCAGGACATAAACAGTGCAGAACAGGATCCTCCAAGAGAAACCACGGTTGAAGGACTCGGCAGAATACAAGAGGGTGTTCCTAGACCGAGAAAGAACACTAACGACAGCAGCTGAGGAAGAGGACAAAAAAGCGAAAGGAGCTAGGAGGAGAGACAAAGACAGAATCGGCAGAGGACAACCAGAGCAGGGCAGAGCAGCAAGAGCAAGCACACACAGAACCATCCCCAGAACTCTACAACCAATCATGCTATCCCACCACAAACCACACCCACGCCCACAGTTCCCACCCAACACTCAGCAATAGAATCCCACAGCACACTGCCAGGTCCCCCACCCTCACAGACCCCCAAAACACAGTGTTGGAGAGGAAACTGAAGGTATGGTACACCACCGCTGATGGAATAACAAATAAGTGGGAGGAGTGGCACGAAAAAGTCAAAAAGGCATCACCGGACACCATAGCTCTCACAGAAACCAAACTCACAGGCATGAAACAGATGCAATCTTTCCAACAGGATATCAGATCCTGAGGAAAGACAGAGAAAACAGAGGGGTGAGGAGTGGCACTGCTGAATCCAAGAAACTCAATGGAGTTTGAAGAGCTAGAGAGAAGAGGACAGTTGAGAAGCTAAAAGAAAGGGGGGAATTACATAGTAGGAATGATTCAGTTTGGAGATCCCAAGGTGGTAATTGCAGTGATGTATTATCCACCACAGAACAGCAGGAGGCCGAAGGAAGAGTATGATGAGAGTAATAGAGTGATGGTTGCCACACTGGCTGAAGTGGCAAGAAGGGCTCACACGAGCAGGGCAAAGCTACTAATCATGGGTGACTTCAACCACAAGGAAATCGACTGGGAGAACTTGAAGCCACATGGGGACAAGAAACGTGGAAGGCTAAGATGATGGAGGGGGTACTGGAAAGCTTCATGTACCAACACGTAAGGGACACTACCAGAGAGAGAGAAGGTGATGAACCAGCGAGAGTGGACCTAGTTTTCACCTTGAGTAGTGCAGATATTGAGGACATCACATATGATAGACCCCTTGGGGTCAGAGATTATGTGGTTTTAAGGTTCGAATACATAGCAGAGTTACAAGTGGAGGGATGAACAGGAAGAGCCAGACAGACGAAGCGAAACTACAAGAAGGGGGACTAAGCAGGAATGAAGAACTTTCTGAATGGGGTTCAGTGGGACAGAAAACTGGCAGAGAAGTCAGTAAACGAGATGATGGAATAAGTGCGAACAATATGCAAGGAAACTGAGGAGAAGGTATGTTCCCAAGGGTAACAGGAGTAATGATAAAGCGTCTATGAGCCCATGATTCACCCAAAGGTGCAGGGATGCCAAAACCAAGTGTGTTAGGGAATGGAACAAGTATAAAAGGCAAAGAATCCAGGAGAAAAGGGAACAGTCGTAGAGCCAGAAATGACTATGCACAGGTAAGAAGGGAGGCCCAACGACAATATGAAAATGACATAGCAGTGAAAGCCAAATCTGACCCAAAGCTGTTGTACAGCCACATCAGGAGGAAAACAGCAGTCAAGGACCAGGTAATCAGGCTAAGAAAGGAAGGAGGAGAGACCACAAGAAACGACTGCGAAGTATGTGAGGAACTCAACATGAGATTCAAAGAAGTGTTCACAGAGGAGACAGAAGGGACTCCAGAAAGACGGAAAGGTGGGGTACACCACCAAGTATTGGACACAATACATACAACCGAGGAAGAAGTGAAGAAGTTTCTGAGCGAGCAAGACACCTCAATAATATCTCTCCATGGGTCCTGAGAGAGGGTGCAGAGGCTCTATGTGTACCCCTAACAACAATATTCAACACATCTATCGAAACAGGGAGATTACCTGAGGTATGGAAGACAGCAAATGTAGTCCCATTTTTTACAAAAAAGGGGACAGACAAGAAGCACTAAACTTTAGACCAGTGTCACTGACGTGTATAGTATGCTAATCATGAGAAGATTATCAGGTAGAAAAGTGTGGAACACCTAAAAGAAATGAGCTTATCAACAACAAGCCAACACGGTTTCAGGACGGGAAATTCTTCCTGTGTCCACAACATACTGGAGTTCTATGACATGGTGACAGCAATGAGACAAGAGAGAGGGGTGAGTAGACTGCATTTTTTGGACTGTAAGAAGGCGTTTCACACAGTTCCACACAAGAGATTAGTGCAAAAACTGGAGGACCAGGTAGGGATAACAGGGAAGGCACACTGGATCAGGGAATATCTGTCAGGAAGACAGCAGCAAGTCATGGTACGCGGCGAGGTGTCAGAGTGGGCACCTGTGACGAGTGGGGTTTCACAGGGTAGTCTTGGGGGGGGGGGGGGGGGGGGGGGGGGGGGGGGGGGGGGGGGGGGGGGGGGGGGGGGGGGGGGGGGGGGGGGGGAGTAATTTTCTAACATCCGGGGCCCCTGTTTCTGGTATTTGGAACGACCAGGACGGAAGGAAATAGACTCCGAAGTGTCCCCTGTTTTTGGCATAGATGATGTGAAGCTGATGAGAAGAATTCAATCTGACGAAGACCAGGAAGAACTACAAAGGGATCTGGACAGGCTGCAGGCCTAGTCGAGCAATTGGCTCCTGGAGTTCAACCCCACCAAGTGCAAAGTCATGAAGATTGGGGAAGGGCAAAGAAGACCGCAGATGGCGTTGAGTCTAGGGCGACATCTCATGAGGCACACATCAATCAAATAACTGCTGCAGCATATGGGCTCCTAGCAAACCTAAGAACAGCATTCCGACATCTTAATAAGGAATCGTTGAAGACCCTGTACACTGTGTATGTTAGGCCCATATTGGAGTATGCGGCACCATTCTGAAACCCACATCTAGCTAAGCACGTAAAGAAACTAGAGAAAGTCCAAAGGTTTGCAACAAGACCAATCCCAAAGTAGATTTCCCTTAACTTCTCCTACGAGGAGAGGTTAAGGGAAATCGACTTGACGACACTAGAGGACAGGAGAGATAGGGGGGACATGATAACGACATAAAATACTGATAGTAACTGACAAGATGGACAGAGACTGTTCCAGAGATGGGACATAGCAACAAGGGAACACATTTGGAAACTGAAGACACAAATGAATCACAGAGATGCTAGGGAAATATTTCTTCAGTCACAAAGTAGTCAGGAAGTGGAATAGTTTGGGAAGAGATGTAGTGGAGGCAGGATCCATTCATAGCTTTAAGCAGAGGTATGACAAAGCTCACGGTTCAGGGAGAGTAACCCAGTAGA
The DNA here is from genome assembly GCF_026875155.1 of Cherax quadricarinatus. Taxonomy (NCBI): domain Eukaryota; kingdom Metazoa; phylum Arthropoda; class Malacostraca; order Decapoda; family Parastacidae; genus Cherax; species Cherax quadricarinatus. Next base: position 2,033,936 of record NC_069409.1, read on the forward strand.
GGCCAGTGAAGAGGCGGGGCCAGGAGCTATGAATCGACCCCTGCAACCACAATTAGGCGAGTACAACTAGGTGAGTAATACACACACACACACACACACATGAGCACACATACATAATAAATAAGTGCGAGGAGTGGCATGAAAGAATCAAGGAGACATCCCCAGGCATAATAGCACTTGCAGAAACGAAACTTACCAGGATGATAACAGATGCAATCTTTCCACCCGGATATCAAATCCTCAGGAAAGAGAGAGGGAGGGAGGGGGAGGAGAGGGGGAGGAGGAGTTGCACTGCTAATTAAAAACCGTTGGGGATATGAGGAAATGAATGGAATGGATGGAATTTGCGAAAGGGACTACTTAGTAGGCCATAAGGGGGTAATTGCAGTAATGTACTACCCACCACAGAACTGCAGGAGGCCAAGAGAAGAATAGGACGAGAAGCTAGACAGAGCAATGGTCACTACACTAGCCGAGATGGCCAAAAGAGCTCACGTGGGGGAGCGCAAAGTTACTAGTTATGGGTGATTTCAATCACAAGGAGATTGACTGGGAAAACCTGGAGCCCCATGGGGCTCCCGAAACATGGAGAGCCAAGATGATGGATGTGGAACTGGAAAACCCATGCATCATATAACATTTAGAGATACTACCAGAAGAGAGAGGTGGAGGATGAATCCAGCAAGACTGGCCCTTGTATTCACCTTGAGTAGTTCGGACATCGAGAATAGCACATATGAAATGTCCCTTTGAGCTAGTGATCATATGTTTTGTGCTTTTGATTACATAGTTGACCTACAAGTGAGAAGTAGCTGGAATAGGATGGGAAAAAAACAAACTACAAAAAGGGGGACTACACAGGCATGAAGGAACTTCCTGCAAGACCTTCAGAGGGAGAGAAGAAAACACTGGCAGAAAACTCAGTTATAAGAATTGATGGACTAATGTGACAACAAAATGTAAGGAGGCAGAGGAGAAGGGTTTTGTTCCCAAGGAAAACAGAAATAATGGAAGACCAGAACGACTCCCTTGTTTCACCGAAGGTGTAGGTAGCAGAACTAGGGTACTAGAGAATGGAAAGGTACAGAAGTCATAAAAAACCAGGAAAATAAAGAGATCAGCCGATTGAATCAGAAACGAATATGCACAGATAAGAAAGGGATGCTCAGCGGCAATACTAAAAATGACATAACATCGAAAGTCAAGTCTGACCCGAAGCTGATGTATAGCCACATCAGGCGAAAAAAAAAACAACAGGCAAGGACCTGTACAAAAAATATACTATACAGATTTGGTGATCCTGTGGCCTTTGCTGCCTGCAAATATAAGGCCAAGAGAAAAAACGATTAATATTGCAAACCTGCCATGAGTTTCCGACAAGAGCAGGAATAAAGGCTCAGAAGTCCACCAGAGACCCGAGGGATGCTTTTCTTCTCAGGTTTTTCTTTTATAATATGAGAACTTTGCCTCATTCAGTCAGATTCAAATTTTCAGCATTAGTGAATTTTTGTTGTGGTAATGTTGATGGATCTATTTCAAAGTGTAGCTCTCCAGTGTTAGTTAAATATTACTATGGTAAGTTGATGGAACTATTGTCGATGGTGCAGTTCTGCATGTTTAAATAACCAGGAAAGCAAGAAATTAAAATGGCTTAGCCGAGACTAATTGTGGCCAACAAACATATTATTAGTGCAATAACTGAGACCTGTTCTCTCTGAAAATAGGGAAAGGGCTTTAGAATTCCGCAGGTAGGGAAATACATTGTTCACATGACTACTGGGTCCAAAAAAACGGGGCGGAGTTGCAATGTATGGTAAGAAAAATTTAAACTGTACATCAGAAACAATACAAAGAGAAGAACGGACACGGAATATGTTTGACTCAGTTACCTCGAAGGTCCTGACCAAGTTAGTGACTACGAAAAATTCTTTGAGGATTGAACATTTTTAGGCATCTACAAATGAAAATGTTTTTAAGCAAGGACGAGAGACTTTTTAACTTTAGAGCCAAATAGATTGGAATAATCCGGACAGGTAATCTAGAGACTAATGATTTCTTGAATTGGGCCCAGGGGTTCTTTTCAAAATAGCTTGTGTCAGAGACAACTAAGGAAATAACCTGTTTGGACTCGATACTGGCGACGATTCTTGTGATAGATAATCTAGAGGTTAATGAATTGCTTGCGAAAGTGATCACAAAATCATTTAGTTTCAATATCCTCTTGTAATTACCTTGATGACTTGTATAGAATAAGGGTCACCAATTCTCGTGTAGCAAGATTAAGGAGCTAAGGAATGAACTTGAGAGTGTGGACTGAGTAACCAAGTTAGAGGAGCTATCACGAGGACCAATGAGAAGTGTGGACTGATAAAACCATAGTTAGGACTATCACGAGGGACACTTGAGAAGTGTGGACTGGAGTAACCAAGTGAGGGAACTACACAGGGACCACTTGAGAAAGTGTGGACTGGAGTAACCAAGTTAGGGAGCTATCACGAGGGACCACTTCAAAGTGTGGACTGGAGTAACCAAAGTTATTGACTAACACGAGGGGACACTTGAGAAGTTGGACTGGAGTAACCAAGTTGGGGACCTATCACGAGTGGACTCTTGAAAGTGAGGACTGGAGTAACCAAGTGGGGACTTATCACGAGGGACACTTGAGAAATGTGACCTGGATAACCAAGTTGGGGATGATCACGAAGGACACACTGAAAGTGTGGACGTGGAGTAACCAGTTGGGGACTATCACGAGGGACACTTGAGGAAAATGTGGACTGGAGTAACCCAGTTATGGGGATTATCACGAAGGACACACTTGAGAATGTGGACTGGAGTAACCAAGTTGGGGACTATCACGAGGGACACTTGAAAGTGTGGACTGGAGTAACCAGTTAGGGGACTATCACGAGGGACACTTGAGAAGTGTGGACTGTAGTAACCAAGTTAGGGACTATCACACGAGGGACACTTGAGAAGTGTGGACCTGAGTAACCCAAGTTAGGGACATCACACGAGGGAACACTTGAGAAGTGTGTACTGGAGTAACCAAGTTAGGGACTATCACGAGGGACACTTGAGTAGATGTGGGACCTGGATAACCAAGTTAGGGACTAATCATCGAGGGACACTTGAGAAGTTGGACTGAGAAACCACGTTAGGGACTATTGGAAAATCCGTCTCCGGGGTGAGCCGGGGAATATGGCTCCAATATAACGCTATTAAAGCTTCTACGGCTTATTTATCTATCACAATTGATCTAAAATGACATAATAAACAAATAATTAACAAAGAAGTATGGTAAATACTCACAGAATGAATAATATGGCATATTCCAGAGCGCCTCCATCGGGAATAATAGATTCCCATTCTCATAATAGCGGGCATTACATTCTCTTTCTCTCACCTCCAGGGACCTTATATTAAAGAAAACTAACATGGTTAAACTATGATATACACTCGTAATGCAGTATATGGACTGAGAAAATGTTATTTCCTCGAAAAATAAAAAAAAAATGGGTGGTCCCGCTGTTTCGCGGATTATCTCGGAGTAAGTTATTCACATAAAGGAGCAAAAACCCCTTCGTTTAATAATAGCAAAATGTAATGAAATCACAGAGAACATAAAGGAAAGATTTTACAAGCTAGTGGATCGCTTTTTGAGATATCATAATTGTTTTTGATTTAATGTAGGGCAAAAGGGGTCAGATATTTGGCTGGAAAGACAAAAAACACACACAAAAATTTATTTTTTTTAAGAATGAAGAAAGGATAAATTACAGAAAATCTAACCACTAGAAATACAGTTTAGCATTGTTTTATGCGTAGATAATGCCAAAACAACTTCTTCAAGTCCCACTTCGACGGTATATTGCAATATGTATGATTATTAGTAAATAATTTTTTTCTCAGTTGTTTTTTGAGCTATCTTATTGAAACTTGGTCACATTACTATTGAAAGGTGCTTCTTTACGTACAAAAAAAATGAAAGAAATCGAACGAAAAATAAAAAAAATTCATGTGTTAGCCTTGATAACCCCCTTGAGTCTGCCCACGTTGATATATTTCCTAAAATGTGCACCTTCATATGATAACCCTATATTGCACGAATATTACAGTATACTGAAAATAACAAAAAAGGCACAATACCGTGACTGGAACGATACACAAATAACTCGCACATAAAAGAGAGAAGCTTACGACGACGTTTCGGTCCGACTTGGACCATTTACAAAGTCACACTGGTGTGACTTTGTAAATGGTCCAAGTCGAACGCGAAACGTCGTGTAAGCTGACTCTCTTTTATGTGCGGGTTAATTTGTGTACAGTTATACTGATAAGATATTTACGAAATTACTTAACCTTACTCTAAAGAGGGGCAGTGAGACCAAGCTACACCTCCAGTTCAGACTAGGAGGCATTGTGTCCGCAGTCTTCCCTGATTGCGCTAACCCTGCTTTGTCTGTCCCATGCGTTGCATCCAGAGGGCTTGTGCAAGCAATTCGCCCTGAACATCTTAGGGACAAGATTGGAGTCCAGGACCATAAAGTTCAAATGACAGACCACGATCTGGGGAAGTAGTCCCTAAACGGGCTCTGAAACCAGCCCTGCTTTCCCCAACAATCACAAACAGTCGTACTGGGATGCCAAATAGTGGAGAATATAGCTTCAACAATGCTTTAGAGTGTGTCAGGGAAGAATAAATCCCGCCTCCTGGCAGTGACAGCTCATCCATGGCAGGGAACTTTCTGTGGCTGTTCCTAACTCCAGCCTTGGCACACGCCTCGCGGCCCACAGAACCATCCGCACTAGGGTGTTGGCCCTTCGACTTGGCCGCAGCTATTCTCGCCGAACAACAGGTGTATTTTGTGGCATGAAGCAGCAGATCAAATAGGGTACCATGGTCTTTGTGTCCATAAATCCGCGGGAAATATTGCAATAACATTCTCAAGAGGACCTCACAACAGCCGGATCCTAGCAGTAAAAAGCCACCCCAACTATGCACATCCTGATGACAGCCAGAAGTGTCCAGATGGTATCCACACTTCAAGCCTGGACAGACGGGAAGCAGGTGGTGTTGGACTATACATTGCATCTACCTTGGCTGATAACCTATCTTCAATACACCAGGGAAGAAGGAGGGCGCAGCCGCCAGCTTCAGGGGAGTCCCAAAAGTCTAGAAAATTAATGAAGAACTTTGCCCATCATTATATGTTGTTCCCATAGGCTGCGGAGACCCTGGTTAGTGGGAAAGGAGTGCATCTAAGTTCCTTAAGGAGCTAGGCAATAGACTCATCAGGTACCTAGGGACCCATGGGTAGCCTAGTTTTCTGTTCCAGCTACTCACGCTGCATGTTCAAGGGTAATGCCTGCTGTATTTTGGCACGCATCCCAGCCTGAGGAACTGGATGAGATATATCGCATTATAATCAGTAACAAACAACGGAACAATATGTTCTAGACATGCATCTCTCGCACCTCATATACCATCTTCATATCAGCAATGTACTCTTAAATCTTTTGTACCATATTATGTAATAAAATATACTATTGGAAAAAAAAGAATGAAAAATGGGTGGTAGGGGAAGTAGAAGATTCAAATGTGCTTCAGGAAGAAATCCAAATACATATTCTTCCTTGAAGTCTTTTAAAACCACTTTCCGAGGTTATCGGGTCCGCACAATTTCTGAAATTTTTCTCTTATACGTTTAAAGATACATTTTTTCATTTATTGTTAATTTAAAAATTAATATTTTTGTTTTCAAAAGCACCGAATTATAACATGCCGGAATTTATTATAGCATATATACAAATCAGAGTCACTTAAAAATAACTCAGGGAATCTGTCTCACTCATGTCCCACCATTTACTGTACAAGCGAGCGCCCAGGTCCTTTGCCTGCTATTTTTCATTTACTTTTTAACAAGTCACTAGAAATAGCACCTTCCCGAAAACTACTCAAGATGGCAAGGGTTACACCAAACATAAAGGTAGATTACCTACATACATTAACAACTATAGGCCAATATCAAACTTACCATTGCTATCCAAAATCTTTAGAAACTCGTGCACAGGAGACTATATTAATTTTAACGGCACAAAACATACTCAAACCCCTGTCCAATTTGGATTCCAGGAAAAATATAAGCACTAATGATGCAATCATAAAAATGCTAGATCTTACTTTAACACAGCATTGGAAAATAAGGAATACCACTCAGGGAATTTTTATGACCTAGAGAAAACGGCTTTTTGACACGTAAACCACGACATCCTACTCCATCAAACTTGACCATTACGGTATAAGAGGCCCTGCGCCTTGCTATTTCAAATCTACCTACGAAAAGGTATCATAATGTCGACCATTTAAAGACATCAGCATCAACAACGACGGCCATTGATACTGGAGTTCCGCAGGGAAGTTTCCTTGGTCCCTGCTCTTCCTCAATACATCAATGATTCCATACGTATCCCAACACCGAAACCATTCTCTTGCTGAAGACACGATTATGTCATCTCTCACCCTAATCCTTGCCACCTTCAACACCATTGTTAACGAGGAGCTGATCAAAATATCGACCTTGGATGACAGCCAATAAACTTACGCTTAGCACTGACAAAAACCTACTATATTTATGTTTTGGTAGCAGAGCAGAGATGCACAAAATTAACATTAGATCGACAACACTCTAATTACCATGACATAATGAGGGCAAATTCCTAGCCATACCTTGACGACAACCTGAATTTCAGCACCCATATCCAACACATAACCAGAAAAGTATCCAAAACGGTGGGATCCTCTCCAAGATACATACTACGTGCGCAAATGCCTTCTCACACTATACTCACTCACGTTTATTTATCCATACCCTCACCTATGGCTTATTTGTGCTTGGGGATCAACTGCAGCAACACACCTAAAGCCAATAATAACCCAACAAAAAGCTGCAGAAAACAATCACTAAATCCCATCCCTGGCAACACCCCCCCCCCCCACTCTTCATAGATCTAAACTTACTACCCTGTTCAGTACATCGACACTTACTACTGTGGCAATCTACATCTACAGGGCCTTAAACTCTAATATCAACTCTTGACCTAAAACGCTTTCTTGATAGTTGTGACAGAACCCACAGGCATAACACGAGACACAAACACTACGACATTCCCCCGTGTCCGACTAAACCTTTACAAAAACTCAATGTATGTCAAAGCCCTAAACCTCTGGAACCCCTACCTGAGAACTCTAGAACTGCAGACACATTCATCACCTTCAAAACTTACATTAGAAAACACTTAATCTCCCGATACACCCCGTCAACTAACTACACGAATACCACCGGTGGTTCAACACTTACACTCACTCACAACCTATTGGCCAAAACAGAAAATATTAATCTCAGATCTTAAAATAAATGAAACCTGTGGATACTCCAATACTGAAACTATGTACTGTGCCCAAAACAAAAGCATTCACATTGGTAAACTCACATACTAGTATATAGTCACTTAGCCATAATACCAACTTAATCTCATAATTTGTTAATTATTTTAAAATAAAGAATTTTTCTTTTATATTGTATTTAAATACAGTATACTTATAACGTGTAAGCAAAATGTAACTAAACCAATCAACATGTAACAACAGAAATTAAAGTACAACATACGTATACACCATCAAAAAAGAAAATGAAAACTTCGCACAGTGTACAACAACATACCAGAGAATCTACTTCAGCACACTTAAACATCTTATGCCAAGTTTTATATACAAAACAATTCTTAAAGGTAAAAACCTCACCACACACCATTAAACCTATATATCCACCCCCCACCAAAGGTACATTAAAAGTCGTAACATATACTCTGGAAGTAAAAGGTACCAACCCCCCCTCCTCATCAAATACCTACAGAACAATAACCATACTATAAGGCGCAGATACTACTTACTCTAAGTAACAATTATGAAAACTTTGCCTAGCATACAAGGATTAATATACCTATATCTCAAACAACGAGTGCAAATCCACCCAAGACTTCATCATACACTATATACCCTATAGCATATTAATACATAATATACACCGCATACTTAACCAAACATTACCCTGACCAACAAAGTCATCTAAAATGTGTATTTACACAACATCAATATACATTTTTATATTACTGACAATACTCTTACAATTGACTTTAAACATTAAAAAGCAAGAGGAAACCAACAGTCGGTACTTAAAATATATAACACTTCCCTACACATACAGTGTCAAACGACATGTACTAATAATCTTAACCAGGCCGCTGAAACATTATATGTTAGGCCTTATGTGCCAAAATACAATCTCGGCATAATATAAAACTGCTACCACGTTACTCATTACAGCTATTAAACTCGAACTCTCTGATATACATAAATTGTGTCTTACAGAATGCATCCTACAAGAAGGGAAACCCGGACTTTGTATCACAGCATATTCGATACGCATATGGCATACCTTAGTAACACCATGTTGTATGTGGTTATCTATAAACATCTTGAGAAAGGCACTCTCACCATAAACGAAACAGTCATTCTCACACAACATCGTATCTACAAAAACTTAAGATTCCTACCCTTTCATTCAACTCTTGTATACCAAACCCCCCTCAAGGTGATGTAGTGATCCAATACATTACGTTAACATGTACTATCCAAAATCTCACAACATAAGGAACACGTGTAAAAACACTACCACACACACTCACTACTCAGGAAAAGCATAAAATGTATCAGTGCAAATCCAGTCACACACACTTTAAAAGCCATCCACACATCTCCGCTCAAGAAACTAGGGCCCCGTCGCTACCCCCTTTACACTTAAATCCCGTAAATCCTTTAACTTTAAAAACTCCGGTAATCCCTCATAAACACTGTCTCCCACCTTCCCCCCATAAAGATCCCTATTGCGACACTTAGTTTCTAGAATTAAACTCAAGTCCCTGCCCGAAAATGCCTAGCCATGCTAGGCGTTCTAGTGGTACACTCTGAATCATTATTTAACTACATGTAAACCCACACAATAACCAAATTCTGTAATTCAACATTGTAAATCCTTATAGAGAATAAACCTTTTGAATGAATTTGGTATTGAATGGAATTGAAAATTCTGGGCGACGCCAAGCCACAAGTGTTATATGTTTTTGTTCTCTCACCAATGGGAAATGGCGGCAAACCGCCATCACCACTTAGCTGAAGCGACTCAGGGAAGGGGCTTGTGATTTGGTTAGAAATTAAAGAACGGGAATCAGATGCGCGGCGCGTGTAGGATGACACACGCCAAACTTGCACGTGTTAAAGCTAGATGGATAGATGAAAATCTTTAACTCAATATCTGCAGGGCAGGTGTCAGTGGCAACCCATGCCCGGGTGAGAACCACTACCGACCCCAACATATCACTGTCCCATCACACAGCGTTTTTGGGTAAGGGAGGTTGGGTACCACAGTGGTTTACAGAAGCATGTTACAGAATTTTAATGAGAATGCGTAGTCAGCCCAAAAGTTCATCTAATCAATATCCAACTTATGTATTACCATATGGAAACGTTCATACACCCAGACACTCAAGCTATAATAATAACATTGCCATCTTATACTAATCAGATTAAGTATTTATCAACCAATACTACCTATCTATTCTCATGAATGTTCCAGAAGACCCATCACGGTAAGGGATAAACAAATATCTCTACATAGTTTCCTATACCAACAAAATACCTAATTCTACTCCATGACTATAACACTGTCTCTTAACACTAGGATCCAGAGGCGATAAAGTTTGTTTACTTTACACGACCTCTCAGGATATCATAAGAAACTCATAATAGATATTATGTGAGCTGTGGCACATAAACTTTGTGTAGACTGTACTGTATATGCTGAATCTAAGCAAATTTAACTTACTAATACTATGAGTTCCTATAGACAACACTGCATAGTCTACCCTGAACAAAAACTAGAGTCACTGAGCGTAAACACGACATGGTGTTCCCTGAGGGTATGTAATCATTGAGTCTTAGGAAGGACCTCATTAATATCGCGATCTCTAGGTCACAGCGCAGAACATCGTCTACGTGTCTGAACACTTTTGCTTTATTAGGGAGGATCCCATATACAGGTTGCTGATAATGGAGCAAGTGGATTTTCCATGGCAATGCTTTGTTTTTTAAGCACAGTATCTACCTTGCAAATAAAAATTTTCCAGTCCGTCACGCAAAGCTTAATAATTATGTTAGTGGGTTTGGAGAAGTTTTTAGTTACTCCTCTACATACGTAAGCAAATCAGGGACAGGGGCTCGAGTGAACAATGTTGTGACAATAAAACTTAAAAGTGAAAAGTCATGTGATACATTTAATTTCTGGAGCATCTCTGAAAGGTCGGAATATTATTCTTAATATGAGCATAGGAAATCGTTCCGACCATTATGGTCCTGTGTCTTGGCCTTACCATTATGGTCCTGTTTCTTGGTCTTACCATTATGGTCCTGTGTCTTGGTCTTACCATTATGGTCCTGTGTCTTTGGGCCTTACCATTAAGGTTCCTGTGTCCTTGGTCTTACCATTAAAGGTCCTGTGTCTTGGTCTTTACATTAAGGTCCTGTGTCTTGGTCTTACCATATTGTCTTGCTTGATCTGTACCATTATGGCCTGTGCTTGGTCTTACCATTAAGGTCCTGTGTCTTGGCCTTACCATTAAGGTCCTGTGTCTTGGTCTTACCATTAAGGTCCTGTGTCTTGGTCTTTATATTAAGGTCCTGTGTCTTGGTCTTACCATTAAGGTCCTGTGTCTTTGATCTTACCATTATGGTCCTGTGGTCTGGTCTTACCATTAAGGTCCTGTTTCTTGACTTACCATTTATGGTCCTGGTCCTTGGTCTTACCATTATGGGTTCTTGTCCTTGTCTTACCATTATGGTCCTGTGTCTGATCTTACACATTATGGTCCTGAGTTCTTGGTCTTACCATTATGGTCCCTGTGTCTTGGGTCTTACGATTATCGTCCAGTGTCCTTGTCCTACCCATTAAGGTCCTGTGTCTTTGATCTTACATTATGGTCCTGTGTCCTTGTCTAACCATTATGGTCCTGTGTCTTGGTCTTACCATTAAGGTCCTGTGCTTGGTCTTCCCCATTTGGTCCTGTGTCTTGGTCTTTACCATTAAGGTCCTGTTGTTTTGGGTCCTTTATATTAAGGTCCCTGTGTCTTGGTCTCTACCATTAAGGTCCTGTGTCATTGGTCTTACCATTAAGGTCCTGTGTCTTGGTCTTAATATTAAGTCCTGTGGTCTTGGCTTTATATAAGGTCCATCGTTTGTAAAATTCCTTTAAGAACAAAACATTTAATAGCAACAATTAAGAATGGACAAACATTGTTATTAACACCCCTGCGGGCTTAGCGCTTCCCCATTCAGCAATATTGATAATTGACCTTCGTGTTAAAAAAACCCTCCAATGTGGGCCACGGCACTTCCCGTTTCTTCATTAAACTCGTTTTCTTTTGCACTTCTTTTTTTGCTGGGCTGTACCCTACAAGAATGCGACGCAAGAGCTTGAGACTCAGTAAGGTGATCATGTGGCATCAGAAAGTTAATTCAGGGAAGGAAGCAGAGAGTGAACTCTCAGATAAGAGACTCAGACTGGGGGGGGGGGTGTAAAAAACGGACGGCGCGGCGTGCCACAAGGATCAGTAATAAGTCCAGTACTGTTTCTGTGGGGTTATTTAAGGTAAAACCTTGCTAGCCTTAAATTTAGGTTATATAATCTAACCACCTCTCTAATCTAACCTAACTACATTTAACCAATCCTAACCTATATCTAACCTAACTTTCCTATATCTAATCTAACCTAACCTATATCCAACCCTAACCAACATCTAATCATACCTAATGTAACACTAACCTAAACCTATATCTAATCTAGCCTACCCTCACCTACCCTAAATCTAACCTGTATTATGTTTAGATAAATACGTGCGAGGGCTGGATTCTGTGTGTACTACACATGAGTTTAATAGGGTCAACAAAGCTAGGATAGCATTGATAATGGGTTAGGCAGATATTTTTGATAGTGGTTTTGGTTGAGAAGAACTGCCTAAGTATGGCCAGTAGTCCTGCAGCATGTTCCTCCTTATAAAGGACATCGTAGATTGGATGGAGTCCACGTATATCTGTTTATGATGACTAGAAACTATAGAAATACTGGACATTAAACTAATACTATAGAAGAAAAAAATATTATATACTGTATACAAAAGATACATACAAAAGATGGGGTAATCAGTCTCTCAGTCTTAGAGTTTGGTGTAAGACGCACCGAGTCCTTGAAGGATCACAGTCCCTCACAAAGTGTAGAAGTGGAATGTCTCTGTGGGAAGTGGGGAGGCAGATTTCCATAAGTAGCTGTTAAGAGCAGGTACGATAGTTGGGCCCACGAGGCGGGGCCGGAGCTAAGACTGCGAACCCCTGAAACCACAAATAGTGAGTACACACACACACATGCCACACACAACACACACATACACACACAACATGCAAACACGCACGCGTCACCCACACACACGCACACCACACACAACACACCCACACACACACATCACATCACACACACACACACACACACACACACACACACACACACATACACACACAACACACCCACACACACACACACCCTGAGAGAGAGACACACACACACACACACACAACCACACACACACACCATATCACCCTACCAAGCAGGGACAAAGAGTGAAGGGGAAGATCAGCGGGCGCGGTGGAGAGGGGCATAGGACAAATCAGTGACTCGAACATGCACCAGAGCTACAGGAAAAAAAAGGGAGAAAAGGCCATGTCGACAGGAATCAGTTTTCACAGAGGAAAGGCCAATGGGAGGAGGAGAGGCGAAGTCAGTGTTTATTAATGGGTTCAGGAAAGAGTAAAGGACCACACTGAAAAACGGCAATAGAAAGAAGAGAGATTGAAACAACATCACAGAAATAGGCAAGAGACATGTCCGAGATTTAAATTTCGAGAGGATAGGTGGTATTTGAAGGGGAGAAGATGACCGATCAAGCTGGGGGAAAAATTTCAGGACATAAACAGTGCAAAAACAGATCCTCCAAGAGAAACCACGGTTGAAGGACTCGGCAGAATACAAGAGGGTGTTCCTAGACCGAGAAAGAACACTAACGACAGCAGCTGAGGAAGAGGACAAAAAAGCGAAAGGAGCTAGGAGGAGAGACAAAAACAGAATCGGCAGAGGACAACCAGAGCAGGGCAGAGCAGCAAGAGCAAGCACACACAGAACCATCCCCAGAACTCTACAACCAATCATGCTATCCCACCACAAACCACACCCACGCCCACAGTTCCCACCCAACACTCAGCAATAGAATCCCACAGCACACTGCCAGGTCCCCCACCCTCACAGACCCCCAAAACACAGTGTTGGAGAGGAAACTGAAGGTATGGTACACCACCGCTGATGGAATAACAAATAAGTGGGAAAAGTGGCACGAAAAAGTCAAAAAGGCTCACCGACACCGATAGCTCTCACACAGAAACCAAACTCACAGGCATGAAACAGATGCAATCTTTCCAACAGGATATCAGATCCTGAGGAAAGACAGAGAAAACAGAGGGGGTTGAGGAGTGGCACTGCTGAATCCAAGAAACTCAATGGAGTTTGAAGAGCTAGAGAGAAGAGGACAGTTGAGAAGCTAAAAGAAGATTACATAGTAGGAATGATTCAGTTTGGAGATCCCAAGGTGCAGTGATGTATTATCCACCACAGAACAGCAGGAGGCCGAAGGAAGAGTATGATGAGAGTAATAGAGTGATGGTTGCCACACTGGCTGAAGTGGCAAGAAGGGCTCACACGAGCAGGGCAAAGCTACTAATCATGGGTGACTTCAACCACAAGGAAATCGACTGGGAGAACTTGAAGCCACATGGGGACAAGAAACGTGGAGGGCTAAGATGATGGAGGGGGTACTGGAAAGCTTCATGTACCAACACGTAAGGGACACTACCAGAGAGAGAGAAGGTGATGAACCAGCGAGAGTGGACCTAGTTTTCACCTTGAGTAGTGCAGATATTGAGGACATCACATATGATAGACCCCTTGGGGTCAGAGATTATGTGGTTTTAAGGTTCGAATACATAGCAGAGTTACAAGTGGAGGGATGAACAGGAAGAGCCAGACAGACGAAGCGAAACTACAAGAAGGGGGACTAAGCAGGAATGAAGAACTTTCTGAATGGGGTTCAGTGGGACAGAAAACTGGCAGAGAAGTCAGTAAACGAGATGATGGAATAAGTGCGAACAATATGCAAGGAAACTGCTGGAGAAGGTATGTTCCCAAGGGTAACAGGAGTAATGATAAAGCGTCTATGAGCCCATGTTTCACCCAAAGGTGCAGGGATGCCAAAACCAAGTGTGTTAGGGAATGGAACAAGTATAAAAGCCAAAGAATCCAGGAGAAAAGGGAACAGTCGTAGAGCCAGAAATGACTATGCACAGGTAAGAAGGGAGGCCCAACGACAATATGAAAATGACATAGCAGTGAAAGCCAAATCTGACCCAAAGCTGTTGTACAGCCACATCAGGAGGAAAACAGCAGTCAAGGACCAGGTAATCAGGCTAAGAAAGGAAGGAGGAGAGACCACAAGAAACGACTGCGAAGTATGTGAGGAACTCAACATGAGATTCAAAGAAGTGTTCACAGAGGAGACAGAAGGGACTCCACAGAAAGACGAAGGTGGGGTACACCACCAAGTATTGGACACAATACATACAACCGAGGAAGAAGTGAAGAGGTTTCTGAGCGAGCTAGACACCTCAATAATATCTCTCCATGGGTCCTGAGAGAGGGTGCAGAGGCGCTATGTGTACCCCTAACAACAATATTCAACACATCTATCGAACAGGAGATTACCTGAGGTATGGAAGACTGCAAATGTAGTCCCATTTTTACAAAAAGGGACAACAAGAGCACTAAACTTTAGACCAGTGTCACTGACGGTATAGTATCTAATCATGAGAAGATTATCAGGTAGAAAAGTGTGGAACACCTAAAAGAAATGAGCTTATCAACAACAAGCCAACACGGTTTCAGGACGGGAAATTCTTCCTGTGTCCACAACATACTGGAGTCTATTACAAGGTGACAGCAATGAGACAAAGAGAGGGGTGAGTAACTGCATTTTTTGGACTGTAAGGAAGGCGTTTCACACAGTTTCCACACAAGAGATTAGTGCAAAACCTGGAGACCAGGTAGGGATAACAGGGAAGGCACACTGGATCAGGAAATATCTGTCAGAAGAAAGCGCAAGTCATGGTACGCGGGCAGGTGTCAGAGTGGGCAAACCGTGACGAGTGGGGTTTCACAGGGTAGTCTTGGGGGGGGGGGGGGGGGGGGGGGGGGGGGGGGGGGGGGGGGGGGGGGGGGGGGGGGGGGGGGGGGGGGGGGGGAGTAATTTTCTAACATCCGGGGCCCCTGTTTCTGGTATTTGGAACGACCAGGACGGAAGGAAATAGACTCCGAAGTGTCCCCTGTTTTTGGCATAGATGATGTGAAGCTGAGAGAAAGAATTCCAATCTGACGAAGACCAGGAAGAACTACAAAAGGATCTGGACAGCTGCCGGCCTCTGTCGAGCAATTGGCTCCTGGAGTTTTCAACCCCACCAAGTGCAAGTCATGAAGATTGGGGAAGGACAAAGAAGACCGCAGATGGCGTTGAGTCTAGGGCGACATCTCATGAGGCACACATCAATCAAATAACTGCTGCAGCATATGGGCTCCTAGCAAACCTAAGAACAGCATTCCGACATCTTAATAAGGAATCGTTCAAGACCCTGTACACTGTGTATGTTAGGCCCATATTGGAGTATGCGGCACCAGTCTGAAACCCACATCTAGCTAAGCACGTAAAGAAACTAGAGAAAGTCCAAAGGTTTGCAACAAGACCAATCCCAAAGTAGATTTCCCTTAACTTCTCCTACGAGGAGAGGTTAAGGGAAATCGACTTGACGACACTAGAGGACAGGAGAGATAGGGGGGACATGATAACGACATAAAATATGTAGTAACTAGACAAGATGGACAGGAGACTGTTTTCCAGAGATGTAACATAAGCAACAAGGAACACATTTGGAAACTGAAGACACAAATGAATCACAGAGATGCTAGGGAAATATTTCTTCAGTCACAAAGTAGTCAGGAAGTGGAATAGTTTGGGAAGAGATGTAGTGGAGGCAGGATCCATTCATAGCTTTAAGCAGAGGTATGACAAAGCTCACGGTTCAGGGAGAGTAACCCAGTAGAGGTCAGTGAAGAGGCGGGGCCAGGAGCTATGAATCGACCCCTACAACCACAATTAGGCGAGTACAACTAGGTGAGTAATACACACACACACACACATGAGCACACAAACATAATAAATAAGTGCGAGGAGTGGCATGAAAGAATTAAGGAGACATCCCCAGGCATAATAGCACTTGCAGAAACGAAACTTACCAGGATGATAACAGATGCAATCTTTCCACCCGGATATCAAATCCTCAGGAAAGAGAGAGGGAGGGAAAGGGAAGAGAGGGGGAGGAGGAGTTGCACTGCTAATTAAAAACCGTTGGGGATATGAGGAAATGAATGGAATGGATGGAATTTGCGAAAGGGACTACTTAGTAGGCCATAAGGGGGTAATTGCAGTAATGTACTACCCACCACAGAACTGCAGGAGGCCAAGAGAAGAATAGGACGAGAGCAACAGAGCAATGGTCGACACACTAGCCGAGATGGCCAAAAGAGCTCACGTGGGGGAGCGCAAAGTTACTAGTTATGGGTGATTTCAATCACAAGGAGATTGACTGGGAAAACCTGGAGCCCCATGGGGCTCCGAAACTGGGAGAGCCAAAGAGGGGATGGTGGAACTGGAAAACCCATGCATCATATAACATTTAGAGATACTACCAGAAGAGAGAGGTGAGGATGATCCAGCAAGACTGGACCTTGTATTCACCTTGAGTAGTTCGGACATCGATAATATCACATATGAAAGGTCCCTTTGAGCTAGTGATCATATGTTTTGTGCTTTTGATTACATAGTTGACCTACAAGTGAGAAGTAGCTGGAATAGGATGGGAAAAAAACAAACTACAAAAAGGGGGACTACACAGGCATGAAGGAACTTCCTGCAAGACCTTCAGAGGGAGAGAAGAAAACACTGGCAGAAAACTCAGTTATAAGAATTGATGGACTAATGTGACAACAAAATGTAAGGAGGCAGAGGAGAAGGGTTTTGTTCCCAAGGAAAACAGAAATAATGGAAGACCAGAACGACTCCCTTGTTTCACCGAAGGTGTAGGTAGCAGAACTAGGGTACTAGAGAATGGAAAGGTACAGAAGTCATAAAAAACCAGGAAAATAAAGAGATCAGCCGATTGAATCAGAAACGAATATGCACAGATAAGAAAGGGATGCTCAGCGGCAATACTAAAAATGACATAACATCGAAAGTCAAGTCTGACCCGAAGCTGATGTATAGCCACATCAGGCGAAAAAAAAAACAACAGGCAAGGACCTGTACAAAAAATATACTATACAGATTTGGTGATCCTGTGGCCTTTGCTGCCTTGCAAATATAAGCCAAGAGAAAAAACGATTAATATTGCAAACTTGCCATGAGTTTCCACAAAGAGCTGGAATAAAGGCTCATGAAGTCCACCAGAGACCCGAGGGATGCTTTTCTTCTCAGGTTTTTCTTTTATAATATGAGAACTTTGCCTCATTCAGTCAGATTCAAATTTTCAGCATTAGTGAATTTTTGTTGTGGTAATGTTGATGGATCTATTACAAAGTGTAGCTCTCCAGTGTTAGTTAAATATTACTATGGTAAGTTGATGGAACTATTGTCGATGGTGCAGTTCTGCATGTTTAAATAACCAGGAAAGCAAGAAATTAAAATGGCTTAGCCGAGACTAATTGTGGCCAACAAACATATTATTAGTGCAATAACTGAGACCTGTTCTCTCTGAAAATAGGGAAAGGGCTTTAGAATTCCGCAGGTAGGGAAATACATTGTTCACATGACTACTGGGTCCAAAAAAACGGGGCGGAGTTGCAATGTATGGTAAGAAAAATTTAAACTGTACATCAGAAACAATACAAAGAGAAGAACGGACACGGAATATGTTTGACTCAGTTACCTCGAAGGTCCTGACCAAGTTAGTGACTACGAAAAATTCTTTGAGGATTGAACATTTTTAGGCATCTACAAATGAAAATGTTTTTAAGCAAGGACGAGAGACTTTTTAACTTTAGAGCCAAATAGATTGGAATAATCCGGACAGGTAATCTAGAGACTAATGATTTCTTGAATTGGGCCCAGGGGTTCTTTTCAAAATAGCTTGTGTCAGAGACAACTAAGGAAATAACCTGTTTGGACTCGATACTGGCGACGATTCTTGTGATAGATAATCTAGAGGTTAATGAATTGCTTGCGAAAGTGATCACAAAATCATTTAGTTTCAATATCCTCTTGTAATTACCTTGATGACTTGTATAGAATAAGGGTCACCAATTCTCGTGTAGCAAGATTAAGGAGCTAAGGAATGAACTTGAGAGTGTGGACTGAGTAACCAAGTTAGAGGAGCTATCACGAGGACCAATGAGAAGTGTGGACTGATAAAACCATAGTTAGGACTATCACGAGGGACACTTGAGAAGTGTGGACTGGAGTAACCAAGTGAGGGAACTACACAGGGACCACTTGAGAAAGTGTGGACTGGAGTAACCAAGTTAGGGAGCTATCACGAGGGACCACTTCAAAGTGTGGACTGGAGTAACCAAAGTTATTGACTAACACGAGGGGACACTTGAGAAGTTGGACTGGAGTAACCAAGTTGGGGACCTATCACGAGTGGACTCTTGAAAGTGAGGACTGGAGTAACCAAGTGGGGACTTATCACGAGGGACACTTGAGAAATGTGACCTGGATAACCAAGTTGGGGATGATCACGAAGGACACACTGAAAGTGTGGACGTGGAGTAACCAGTTGGGGACTATCACGAGGGACACTTGAGGAAAATGTGGACTGGAGTAACCCAGTTATGGGGATTATCACGAAGGACACACTTGAGAATGTGGACTGGAGTAACCAAGTTGGGGACTATCACGAGGGACACTTGAGAAGTGTGGACTGGAGTAACCAGTTAGGGGACTATCACGAGGGACACTTGAGAAGTGTGGACTGTAGTAACCAAGTTAGGGACTATCACACGAGGGACACTTGAGAAGTGTGGACCTGAGTAACCCAAGTTAGGGACATCACACGAGGGAACACTTGAGAAGTGTGTACTGGAGTAACCAAGTTAGGGACTATCACGAGGGACACTTGAGTAGATGTGGGACCTGGATAACCAAGTTAGGGACTAATCATCGAGGGACACTTGAGAAGTTGGACTGAGAAACCACGTTTTTTTTTTTTTTTTGTGAGAGAAGAAGAAGGGAAAGGGTAGAGTGAGTGAAAGAGAAAGGGGGAAGTGGGGGGGGGGAAAAAAGGAGAAAGGAAAGGGGAAAGGAGGGGGGAGAGTGAAAAGGGGAAAAAGGGGGGAAGAATGGAGAGAAGAGAAGAGAAAGAGAAGGGAAGGTAAAAGAGAGAGGGGGGATAGGAAAAGGGAAAAGGGAAAGGAGGAGAGTGAGAGAGAAGGGGGGGGGAAGAGTAAGGGGAAGAGTAGGAGGGGGGGAGTTTGAAAGGGGAAAATGGGGAACAGAGAAGAAAGAGGGGGATTTTTGAAAACCAAGTGAAACCCTTCACGACACACCCTTAATTGCAACAAAACATTTTCCCACCGCAATATGGACAAAGCCTACAGATCAGCCTTGGTTTGGCTTTCGTTGTAGAGAGGCTGCTACTGCTAAGTACAAAGCATGGCGAAGGTATAAGAGACATCCTACCACCTATAACAGGAATTTTGCACATCCCAAGCCTGTAGCATATGGGTGATGTTCAAAGTGGGCCATTGCTAAATGGGAGGTGGACACTAAAAGGAAGTTGGGCATCGGGTAGGGTAGGCTCCAAAACCTGGTGGTCCCTGGTAAAGGGACAGACAAGGTTATCTTCCTGATGAACTTATTCCACCTCTAAATGGGACAGGATGGGACCACCTCTACTAGTAGTCAAGAGAAGGGGGACCTCTTTGCTGAACACTTTGCTACCAAAATGCAAGTTCCTGATCCAGCAAGGGACCCTCCTTGGCTAGCTGCAAGAACGTGTCAAAACTGTCAGTGGTGACAATAAGGCAGAGGAGGTGCATTTCCTTTTTTAAATCACTTGACCAGGAAAAGGCTGTGGGCCCAGACAAGTTGAGCCCAAGATTGTTGAGAAGAGTGCAGACGAGCTAACCCAGCACCTCTAACTCGCATCTTTCAGCACTGCCTAGTACAGTGCAAATTTGGCCCTCTCCATGGAAAGAGGCAAATGTAGTCCCTGTTCACAAAAAGAAAAAGCAGAGCAGAAAAACAGCAACTACAGACCATGTCACTCCGTCAATCACTGGTAAGATCCTTGAGACAATAACTCAAGACAAATGACAGATTTTTTTGACTACCACTCACTACTTTGTGATCGTCAATATGGCTTCAGGAAAGGTTACTCTGCTGCTGATCTGTTGTAATAAAGTTGGTAGAATTACCGACAATATGTAAAGTAAAAGGACACAAGGGGAACTAATGTGACATTTATTGTAGCAACGTTTCGCTCTCCAGGAGCTTTATCAAGCCAATACAAACAGTTGCTACAATAAATGTCACATTAGTTGCACTTGTGTCCTTTTACTTTACATGCTGATCTGTTGTTAAACCTCTCCACTAAGTGGCACCAGTCACTGGATGAATCCAAAGTCAGCTGGTGGGGAGCACTGGACATGCTGGCGCTTTCGACCGGGTGTGCACCAGGGCCTCTTTGCAAAACTTCAAGCACTGGGAATTGCAGGCTCTACACTATGTCTCCTCAGTGATTACCTTCATGGTAGATCTCTAAGTGTAGTCCTCAATGGAACGGAATCAGCAAGGCTCCTATTGGGGCAAGCGTTCCACAAGGAAATGTGCTGGGTCCACTGTTATGGAATGTCTACTTCAACGACCTTCTTCATCTCATCCCAAATCACATGCATATGCAGACACTGTACACTGACATTCACTTATCCAAGAGAAGAAATGCCAGCTGCTCTAAGCTAAAATCAATCACCAGCTGAGAGCTATATCAGCTGGGGAAATAGATGGCAAGTAACATTTGCACCTGAGAAAATGCAAATGATGATCGTCTCTAGGCACCATGATGGTAATGCTGGTGCAGTAGTAAGATGAATGGGACGATGTTGGCACCTGGAGAAGAAGTTGATATCCTTTGGGGGTAAATTTGACCCCCAAAACTAACCATGAAGAACCATGTTTTTAAATCTTCCAAACAAGGCAGCCAGGAAGCTTACAGCACTTCCCCGTACCCTCGCATCTCCCTTTGCAGTGGGGGTTTTGAAAAGACCCCCGTACGAGGCCAAGTACGCCAAAACCTTTTGAAATGCTCCCTTTTCCCTTGGGTTTTGCCTGCCCCCCCTCACTTTCCGGCGACCCCTTGAAAAAGAGTAAGAACAGGCAAGACGTCTATTTTCCGCCTGGCCCCAAACCTGGAAAATCTTCATTTCAGCAGAGCCTTAAACCATAGAGGGATTGGGTGGCCTTTACTTTAGAAAAAGGCCAAATTGTCAAAATCCCACATTTGGGACCATTTCGAGGCCCACGTGAAAAAATTTTTTATCCCAAAAAAAGACGGGCAGAAAGCAGAAAATTTCCACTCGGGCTGTACCCTGCTCCAAACACCCACTCCATCGAGATCATACATACCCAGGAGATTTCGAGTATGGAACAAAAAATTCGAACACAAAATGATGTAAAAGAGATAACGTCAGTTAAATCAAATGAAAATGCTGGCCCACAGAGGCCCCAACCCTTCCCATCCTTTTTCCCCTACTTGTATGCTCATAAAAAAATAAAAATGCTTTCAAAGGGTTTATGTAGGTAACAGCTCTTAGTTTTCCCCAAAAATTTTAGGAACCCCCTTAACCTGTAAAAAAGCGGGCAAAAAAGCTAGGGACCCTTTAAAACCTTTTCCCAAACCCGTGAAAAAAAAAAAAAAAAAAAAAAAAAAAAAAGAAAAGGAGAGAGAAAAGAGAGAGAAGAGGAGAGAAGAAGAGAGAAGAGGGGAAGAGAGAGAGAGAGAGAGAGAAGGGAGGAGAGAGAGAGAGAGGGGAAAGAAAGGGAGAGGAGAGAAGGCAAAAATTTGGGGGGAGAGAGGGGGAAGGGGGGGGAAAGGGGGGGGAGATGGAAGAGCAAAGAGGGAGAGAGGGGGCGGGGGGGAGAAAAAGGTGGGGGGAAGAAAAGGCAAAGGGGGAGAAGAGGCTAGGGGGAGAGAGGGGCCCTAGGGGGAGAAGAGGCTAGGGGGAGAGAGGCAAAGGGGGGAGAGGAGGAGGGGGGGAGAGAAAAAGGGAAAAAGAGAGGGGGGAGAGAAAAAGGGAGGGAGAGATGTTAGGGGGGGAAGATGTTAGGGGGGGGGGGGGGTTTTAAAGGGGGAAAAGGATTTTAAGGGGGGGGGAAAACGGGAGGGGGAAGAGGAAAGATAGGAAAAAAGGAAAAAGAGAAAAAAGGGTTTTAAAGGAGGGGTATAGGTAGAGAGTGAGAATAGAGAGAAAACAAGGATGGGAAGAGAGGGAGAGAGAGAAAGGGAGCAGGTTCAAGGGTCAGTTCACAGAGGGTGTGAAATCCGTGTATGTGTGTGTTTGGTTTTTTAATTTTACAGTTTAACAAGTGTTTGTTCCTGTTGGGGTTTTGTGTGTGTGTGTGGTGTGTGTGGGGTGGGTGTGTGTGTGTGGGGGTGTGTGTGGGGTTGTGTGGTGTTGTGTGTGTTTTTGTGCCCCCATTTCTAAGTATTCATACTGCAATAAATACCGGTAGTTTACCAGTAAATTTAAGTTTACCAAACTTGAAACATTTAAACGATTCAAATTTCCCAAAAATTTCAAAAGTAAGCTAGGGTAAAATTTAGCTTTTTAAAGCTTAAGTGTCTAAACTTTAACCCCCCACTACCGCTTTACCCTTTTCCACCTCCTCAAATGCTATTTCTACTCAATTCGGGAAAAGGTTTTGCGGGAGTGGGGTGCCCCCAGTATCTAAACCAGTATGCAGGACCAAAAACTCAACCTTGAAAAAAGCAACCTCAACAGGTGAAATACTTCCCGCTGAAAGGGGTGTGATGACAAGTTGCCAGATGCTAGACTTAGTCGTCGTACATGGGCCTTCTATCACTATTTTGAAACATCCTGTAAAGTTTATAACCATATATGCTCATGCACCCGCTTTTCCCTCCAGTGTTTCCCCTTTTCACTTTTTATAGAAAAACTTCACATTGGGGGTTTTAAACACTTTAAGGGTAAAAGGGAAAACCCAAACCTTTTGTGACGTCAGGGCTTAAAGTAACCTACGCCCCCTTTCCCTTTTTGTGTGTGTTTTGTGTGTGTTTTGTGTGTGTGTGGTGTGTGGGGTTTGTGTGGTGTGTGTGAAATTTTGTGTGCGGGGGCCCGGTGTGTGTGGGTGTGTGGGGTGTGTGTGTGTGGTGTGTTTTGTGTGTGGTGGTGTGTGGGGAGTGTGTGTTTGTGTGTGTGTGTGTTTTATGTGTGAAATGTGTGTGCGTGGCTGTGCGTGTGTGTGTGTGGTGGTGTGTGTGTGGGTGTGGGGGTGTGTGTGAGTGTGTGTTTGTTGTGTTTTGTGTGTGTGGGTGTGTGTGGGTGCGGGCGTGTGTGCGTGTGCGTGTGCGCGCGTGTGTTTTGTGTGGGGGTTTGGTGGGGTGTGTGTGTGTTGTGTGTGGGGGTTGTTTTGATTTGGGCGGCAGTCCAATAAAGTTTATAAAACGAAAAAAAAAAAAGTAATTTTTACCTGTTAATTAAATTATAATTACTTTTTGGCAGAAAAAGTGATTTTACATTTAAGTCAGCGTTCCTAATTTTATAAACTGAAGAAATTTAAAATATAACCCCTATGGATTTAAAAACCCCAGATATGACTATTTTAAAACCAAAAACCGAGACCACTGTGCTACCGGGGGATTTTTTTACCACTGTTAGATATTTCACTGCATTTTCCCACTGAACCATTTGTGCACCAGTGATGTGTTTCCCAAAAGTTTTTTGGTCACAGCCCAACACCACTGAAGCACTTTGCTACCAGTGACGTTTTACCACGGGTTTTTTTTATTGCCACTGTCAAAAACCACTTTGATAAAGTTTTTTGGCCACGTAAAGAAACCACTGATGCACTGTGCTCCCAGGGGATGTGCAAACCCACTTTTTTGGTCACTGTCATTACCAAGGGAAAACGACTGGCTCCCATTGATTTGTTACCCCCTAAAAATTGTCCACTGTCCAGCAAAAATGAAGCACTGTCCCTCCCATAAAATGTTTTCCCCACTTTTAATTTATTGTCACTGTCAGCACCACTGAAGCACTGTGCTCCCAGTGTGTTTTTTAACCGCTGTTATTTATTGAAACTGTCACACCCCTGAGAGCACTTTGCTCCCATGATGTTTTTTACCACTGTTATTTTAATTGTTCTGTCACACCCTGAGAGTGATGGGTTTGTCACGGCACACCACTGAGAGCACTGTGCAACCATAAAATTTTTTTTTACCACTGTTAATTATTGTCACTGCCCAGTCCCAAACCTGAGACACTGTGCTACCAGTAAAGGGTGTTTCCCCACTGTATTTGTCCACTCTCAGAAACCACTGAGAGCACTGTGCAACCATGGATGTTTTTTCCCACTGTTAGAATTGTTTTTTTTCCCGAAACTACTAAACCCACGGGTTACAAACCATTTGATGGGTTTACCGCTTTTCATTTATTGTCACTTTTAGAAAGCAATGTGGCACTGTGCTACCAGGAGTTTTTTAAACCACGTTATTGTAAACATCACCCCCACTGAAAGTATTTGGTGCCACCAGTGATGTTTTTTAAACCAAACTTTTTAGTTATTGTCTCTGAAACACAACGGGAAAAGACATGGCTCCCCAAGGGGAGGGTTTTTTACCACAATGGTTTTTGGGTCAATGAAACACGACTGAAGCACTGTGTTCCCAAAGCCATGTGTTTACCCACTGTTAGTTATTGTCTCGGGTCAACACTACTGAAGAAACTGGCTTCCATGATTTTTACCACTTTTGGGGTTATTGTCACTGTCAGCACTACGGGGAGCACGGGTTACCACCCTGTTTTTTACCACGTTTTCCCTATTATATTTGGTCACCCACCGCTCAGTGCACTTTTTCCCCGGGTTTAGAGTTCCTCGAGCCGTTACCCATCTTCATCGCTGACGCTCTGCAGATGGGGGAAAAAAAACGAGGTAAAGCCCTTTGTAGATTGGCAAGGGAAATTTTCCATTGTCTCTGAAATTTGTCAGTTTTTTTTGGGTTTTTTTCCGAAAATTTTTTTTTGCAACTAACCAAAAAGCTCCCACTCTTTTTTTCTCCTCGCCCACTATATACGCGAACGCCCTCACCTCAAGAAGCACGCGAATATGTGAACTAACAATTTTCACCCCCCCCACAAATTTTTTTGCTTTTTTGGGGCCTCAGGATTTACCACCCAGTACTTTAATGGTCTCCTTTGTCCAAAACCCTTTAAACCCTGAAAGGGATTGAAAAAAATTTCCGGCTTGAGCCCTTCTTTTGGAGAATATTGAACTTTTTTTTTTCCGAGGGTTCATTGGGGGTGGCAAAATCCATTTTGATGTAATGAGACCCTCCCGGATACCCACCCCCAACAGAAAGCAACTTTAAACCTTTACCCGTAACCAGCTGAAGTACAAACAAAACATCACAACATTAACGCGCCAAAAAAAGCTTCAAGTGATGATTGTTGAAGTTCATAACTTTTTCAAATTTTAACTTATGCTTTTCATAAAAATTCCTTAATTTGGGGTTGAAATACCCACGGGAACTGATAACAACATTTTTCCCCAACATGTAACAACGGGGCAATTAAAGATAAATCAAGGGTTTTACTCTTCATTAATCGGGAATTGTGAGAATACTTACTTTTTGCCATAGATCAAAATATCGTTACAGGCACAAGGTCCCTTTCCCCATGATAAAAGAATGATTGAAATCTTTTTAAAGGGTAAAGAAACGTACACAACACATAAACCGGGAAAGTTTTTACTGCTGCAATTTGGAGCCCAAAAATTCGTAGGCCCCCCTTTTTGTGATAACTCTAAATCCCGAAAAAGGTCATTTAATATCATGTTGTTTAAAAGATGTCAATTTTATAAACATTTTCCCTGGTCGTGAAAGAAGATTTCCCGCACCTTTCCCTCCTTTGACTCAAAGAAGAAGGGTTTTGGGGGATCAAAAACATTTAGTCTTGGCGTGAGGTACGTATAAAAAGGGCCCTAAATAGTAACAACGTTTACATGATCATTTTCCCCCTTCCTTTCCCCTTTTTGTCACTGTAAAAAAATGATAGTTTTCTTTTTCCGAACAACCCCGGGCCCAAAGGATTTTTTGTACAAATAGTTCAGTAAAATACCGGGGGCCCCATTTTCTTGGTCAAATTTTTAAATTTTTAACAGCAAAAATTTTTGGGTGAAGGTTTTTTCAAATTTCCACGGCGCTATAGTATTTTTTGGAAAGGGAAAAAGTCAGTTTTGCCAAATATAACTGTTCAGGCATTTAAGGGGACATCTTTTCCCAAAATTTTACTGAAAAAGTCAAAAACCCAAAACCAAAATTAAACTTGACAATACGTTTTTCCATTTTTGTTTAAAACCCTAAAATTTTTAAAAAATTTTTTTTCCGTGACGTAAGTTTTAAATAAAGTTTTAAACCAATCACTTTTTTTTTTAAGGGTTAAAATAGAACTCTAACTATCTCGCCCCTCAGCAGACGGGGGATTAAGCCCCCAACCACGTCTTGGGAAAAATGATCCATTTGGGGTTTTATCGCTTAATATAAATTTAAATTTTCTTTTACATTCTTTGGGGTTACCCAAAAACTCCCAAAAAAACCCTTAACGTTGGTGACAAAAAACACACATACGGAAATTTTCAAAATTTTATCAAGTAAAAATACTTACGCAAAAGAAAATAATGTTGCAAATCAAACCTCTGCTCTACGGGCCCTCTTTTGGGTATTTTTAAAATTTTTTAAAGATGAAGTTGCTGCTTCACCTTAATTTTTGCGTTTACGGGAAAAAACAAGACAATTCGGGAAATTTTCAGGGTGGGAGTACAGCAGGAGGTGGTATACTTGTGCTACAGGAAGGGGTTTATATTTGTGCTACAGGAAGGGTATATTTGTCTACGGGGAGTGGTATACTTGTGCTACGGGGGGGGGGTAAATTTTGGGGTTTCCCGGGAGTGGAAATACTTGGCTAAAAAGGGAGGGGGTAAACTTGGGGTTTTACAAGGTAGTGGAAATTTTGTGCTACAGGGGTGAAATTTGGGTTATTCTGTACCCCCCAACGGCGAATTTTTTCCCTGCGGAAAGATATTTTTTTTATTACTGGGCTCTTTGGAAAACTCACTGCAGGGTTTCAAAGCTCGATGGTTTGATGAGAGGAATAATATCCACGTCCACAGTTTTTCTTTTTTTCCCACTTTTACATACTTTTTAAAACCCAATACATTTTTTTAACTATTGTTTGGTTTGCCCGACCAGGGTTCACGGGAAATCATCGTCTTCGATCGGGTTGAAAGCCCTGGGCGGCTGGAGAAAGCGTTTGATACCCCTGGTGATTTCATCACTTATGTATCTTTTTTTTGTAGCCCGTGCGGGCAATGGAGAGTCATGGGGGTTTTTTTGGGCAGGGTTTTTCGTTCTTTTTCAAAAGCCCTGCTTAAATATTTTTTTCCGGGAGCACTGGGTACTTTTTCCTTTCATACCCTGTAAAGGGGGAAGCACTGGAAAAGGCTAATCCCGTGTTTCCTTCCTTGCATGTTTTTCCCCGGGATGCGGGCTATCGGGCCGTCCCCCAAGTTATAGGTTTCCAAAATCATTCTCAAAAAATTTTTTGCTATGCGGGCAATATTCACAACAAATCATATTTCTAAAAAACTTTTCTTGACACTATTGCCAGTGAAACCATGATACACTTAATTTTATAATTCAAAATATCAGGAATGAAACAGGGACATTTGTTTATTGGGAATTTTTCCGTTTCCATTTTCCCATCAACAATTAAAATTTGGATGGGATTGACTAAAACAGCTGAAAAATTTGGGGGATTACCCAAAAGGCAGATGAGCAAAGGCAAGACTGAGGAATTGGGTTTTGGTGGGGGGAGAAATTGTAAAAGGGAATTAGGAACCTAAGAGCGAAGGATTTACTTTAATGCAAAGGGCAATAAAAATAAATTCTTTTTTTTATAAAAAAGTGTGGAACGGGCAGGGGTGACCCTTTTAAGGCCCAGGAGATAAAGGAGATCCCAGAAGGGGGGGGGGCTTCGTTATATAGGGGGGTTTTGGCGACATGGAAAGAAAAGGGGTGATTTTTAACGAAGGGGCGCAGGGGGGAATTTAGGGCTTTTGATGCTGGGGGCAAGGGTAAAGGCCATGTATGTTAAACAGGGGTACGAAGGGAGGGGGGGGAAAAAGGGGTGAGGGCGGGAGGGGGGATGGGGGATGAAACAAACGATGGTGGGGGGGGAAAAGGGACTTATTGGAATGTAAAAATTTGGCAAAGGGGTTTAAAAGTTGTAATAGTTGGGTAAAAAAGCAAAAGGTGGGAAGGTTGGAAAGAGATGAGTGGGGAAACCCAAATTCATGAAAGGGGGTGGGGGTAAAAACCCTTTGTTGTTTGGGGGTACGTTTTTGGCAGATTTCCAGAACTTAATTAATCCGAGGGGTAAGGGATTTATTTTATAGGTTTTAAGGGGAAATTTTTTAAGCGCCAAAGCGGGTTTTGGTTGTGGGAGGGGTTTTTGGTAAAAAAAGGGCGAAATGCGAACATTGTGAAAATCGGAAACACCCTTTCATGCCAAATTTTTTTGTATGGAGTTGGGGCAGGAACGGTGGGGCGGCCCAAGTCTTAAAGGTTAAGGGGTGGGGCAATGAGACTCCGCGTGCCCTAATTTTAGGGGTTTAAAGGGGGGTTTTCCTGAGGTTGAAAAAGAAAACCCATTCGTACATTTGACAGATTTCTTTTTTTAATTCCTTGGGCTTGAAGGAAAAAGGGGGGGGATTAGGGTAAGGGCAATTGAACGGGAAATTTTATCGCACAGAAAGAAGAAAAAAATAAATTAGGTAACAGGTGGGAAACTTCGTTCCCGGGGGGCTTATAAAAAATAAGGTAAGGGGACCAGAAAATTTGGCTTTTTTAAGAACTAAGGGACCATTTTCCTTTCTAAAATAAATCGCATGTGCAGCTCATGACCATCCTAGGGGCGAGGAGTCTTTGAAAGTTTAGTCAGTTGCTTTTCAGACCGGAAAGGAAAATCGCACCCTGTCTAAAACCTTCCAACTGAACCCTAATAAAAATGTGGTTATGAAAACGGGCGAGCTTTGGAAATTTAAATTTTTTTAGACTTGAAAAATTTTTTTAAAGGGTTTTTTAAAAAATAAGATATTTCGAAATTTTTTTAATTTTTTTAAAATTCTGTTTTTATTGTTGACCCGAAAGGGGAATAAAAAAACTCTAAAGCACTGCCAAAAATTTCCCCTTTCGTTTTTTTCTAGTGAAAAATTTTGGGAGATAAACCTCTGAATAGCTACCCTTTTTAACCTTTCCCACGAAATTCAAGAAACATGCCCCCACAGGGGGATTTTCCCCCTGCTGTAAATTTTAAATTCAATATTATTTTCAATATTGCACTTATCTTTCGGGTAAAATTCTTTGAAAAAAAATGAGAAAATTCCCCCCAGTATTACAAAACGAGTTCAGAAACATTGCTCCGCCCAAATCTTACACAAACAGTAAATCTAATAAACCCATTAAAAGTGTCACGGGACTTTTACGAAAAAAAAACAACCGGTTTGTAAAAGTATTCAAATGACACAAACTGTAAAACACTTATAGAAAAACCCGATAAAATTAAAGCACATTCAAAAGCTTCAATTTCAATGATTTTTAAAATCTTTTTGGCATTTAAATCTTCCACGTTTATATCCCTAAATTTAAAAAATTCCCCCGGGCCTTACTGTTTATATTGATTTTATCTTGTATTTCGTCAAACATAAGACATTTTTTTTTTGTAACAGTTTGGGTCCCAAATTTAATCGATTTGCACAAATTGTTTTAATCTACCCTTCAAATAGGGGTCCACCCTTTTTTTCCTTTTTTAAATAAACCTTTAATTTAAGAGTTGGGCATATCAAAAACGGGGCACGGGGAACGCTCGGGCCCTGAAACTATAAAGGAATAAAGGTAAAGTGTAAAGGTGAAAAAAGGAAACCCCGGACAGTGGCCGCCCGCATGGAATGAACAAAAAGATCAAAGGTCGACTGGAGAGGTAGAAATAATAAAAGCAAGAAAAACTGCTGGGAACTTCGAAATATTTCTTTTGGAAAAACCCAAAGAATGGGATTAAATACTGGGAACGTCGCAGTGAAGAACAAAAAAGGGAAAGGGAAGAATATTTTGCCCCTTTTTGGGGGCAGTCAGTTTTGGTACGTGGATAGGGGCCCTTTTGCTTGAAGGAAAGGAGTAGGGGGATAGAGGGCGTGCTTCCCCCGGGGCTGGGATGGGGATAAAAAATTTTGCCGGGTTGACATCGGGGAAGGAATGGGACCCGTCCCCATTTGCCTCAGTTTTGGGAACGATGATGTAAGAAAGCGTAAAGTGAGGGTTTAGGTTTTGAAGATATAGGGCCCGCAAAAGACATTATTTGGGGAAAAGGGGGGAAAAACCCCGTTTTTTTGTGGAAATTTTTCCAAAAAGGGGGGGTTTTAAATGAAAGGCTGTCCCCAAACGATTGGTAAAAAATTTCTGGCTGGGCAAACACTGTAAGGAAAATGCAGAAACCCTTTATTGAAAACGGGGCCCCCTTCAATGAGCGAAAAAGGGATGTATGCCAGGGAAAAGGGTTTTACTTTTTCCAGGGGAGGGGTGGAGGGTTTTTTGCTACTCAGTTTTAGGGTGTTTTAAAGGGTTTTAAAATAGGGTTCGTTAGAGGGATGATTTTAGTAATGGAAAATAAGAGTTCCCAAATAAATTTATTTTTTGGGTTTTTATAACAAAAACCTTAAAAAATAACAACATCGAGTAACACAGGGGAACGGGGAAATAAAAATAAATTTGTAAAAGAAAAAATGAATAGAAAAAAGGCCACAAGAATAAGCACATTTAAAGTAGTATAAAAACTGTCCCCAAGTACCCCGAAATAAAATTAAAAAATTACGTTTTTGGGAGCATGGCCCGGGGAAAATGATGTCTTTACAATAACTAAAAAATGGAAAAATTTAAAAGTCCCGGGGTAATGGTTGCCGATGTCATATTCCAAGAGTTTTTTAAATTGGGTTTTTCCCTGTAGATAATAAAACAAGGGGAAAAAAACAAAGGGTCAGTTTCAAATCAGTTTTTTGGAAGAGTTTTTAGAATGTCAAGAAAAACCCAATTCTAGGTGAAGTATACCGACCTCCGACTTTTGGGTTACGACAGCGGGGGATTTCTTTGGAAAAAAACTGTGAGCTTTTTAGACCCAAAAAAGGTAAAGAAAATAGGGATTTTTTAAATTTAAATCAAAATGACTGGATTTTTTTGATCGGGAAAATGGGCTCATTGGGCTTTTTGGAAAACTTCAGGACTGTTTTCTGAAGCAGTGTGTAAAGAAACCCCAAACCCGGGTTCATAATTTTCTAGACCTGGTCTTGTCAAATAAAAAAAAAAATTCGTAAAAAACCCCGGAGGTCGCTGAAGACTTTGGGGCAAGTGATCAAAATTTCCCCTTAAAATTTTTGCATTTTCCCGGGAAAACGAGAATAATGACAATACAGTAAAAGTCTCTGATTTTTTCGTTCTGCCCCATTTTAATGGACCCAGGGAACACCCCGTAAATCTTTATTTGGGGGAATCTAGCTAATGATTTTAAATTTACGATGAACATCTTTCGATACGAAGGGTCCTGGTTTTGATCTTGTCTTTAAAAATGTACACGTGCTCTGAGTATATAAAATTCCCCAGGGAGAAATTAGGGGCCCAAAAACTAACGATCCCCCAAAAGGTTTAAAATTTTCTCACAGAAAAAATAAGAAAAATTTAGAAAGCCAACATTTTTCGGGTGGAAAAGGAAAACTCCCTTGAAATTTTTTCAATAAAATTGGCAAAATTTGGGACGTAGACAGAAACCAAAAACAATTTCCCAAACCCGTCTCTTTGGGAACCCTAACCCCTAGTTTAAAAGGGTAAAAAAACCCGATCAGAAAATGCACTTCCCCGTTCCTGCCTGGGAAAAAAATTTTTTTTAAATTCGCAAACCTAGGGTTTGGAAAACCCAAAAACGGGGGCGACGCTTTTTTTTGGGAAAAAGAATCAAGGGGTTAAAAGTTTAAGATAAATTTTTCCCAAATATCTCGAAGAAATTTATCAAAATCAAGGCAAATTTTGTAACTCGTTTATTTACTGTCCGATTTTTTCCATTTTTTGGGGCACAAACAAAGTGTTCTCAACTTTCCCTTTAAAATATTTTAAAAAATATACCTCAAACAACAACTGAGAAAAGACTGATTTACGAAAATTCCCCCGTGGGTTGAGTTTTTTCTTATAAACGGCAAAGTAAGGTTGTTTTTGGGCACTTTTTGCCGAAGAACAATGCTAATGAATTTTTTTTTTTTCCTTTGGGCCCTTTCGTTGATTTTTTACCCGAAACTTTTAAACATTTGAAGCCTCATGTGGTGAAAGTTTTCATCAAGATCGTCCAATAAATAAAATTATAAAAAAATAAAAATGTTTAAAAATTGGGCATGGCAACACTTTTACAAAGCAATCCCAAAATTTGGGAATCTCGAAATTATTGTTGATAATCACAAATGATAAAGTAAAGCCCAAATTTAACCCCTCTAAAAGTAAAAATAAAAAAAATAACATGTTTTTTTACCCCAAAAAATTTTTATTATTCTTTGACCTTTTAAATTTTTTTTTTGCACTTTTCATCAATTTATGCAAAATGAAGGTATTATTACCCAAAAAACTCCGTTTCCCAAAAAAAACAGCTTTCCCCGGGAAAAAACTTTTTTTAACCCTTCGAATGATCGGTTTATAAATAATGGTTTTACCTTTTAGATTTTTTATTATAATCAAAGGGGGAAGGGGCCCAAAAACCCCGGGGGATTTTACCAAACGCCTGTTTAAACCCCCGAAAAAAACAAATAAAACACTTTTGAAAAAAAAAAAAAAAAAAAAATCAAAAAATAAAATTGAACATTACCATACAGTGGTAAAAAAACCCATATCCTTTATAAAAGTTTAATTTAGAGTAGAACTGGTTATATAGACATTATTCCTGAAAATTCCATGAAAAATCCCTTTTTCCTGAAGTTTTTCCCGGTGGCCGGGGCCCAAACAAAAAAATCCCTCCCCTTTAATCTGAAAAAAAAGAAATTAATTCTCAAAAAACCAAATTCCCCCGTGATTATTCCCAGTGATTTTTCCCAAAGGGGATTTTTTTCCCATGAACTTTTTCCCAGTGATTAAAGTACAGATACATGTAATTGCAACCCCAAAAAAGATATTTATACACATAACAATAAAAAATAAACCAAAAAACCCCTTTAAAATTACGTAACCCATGACTGGAAATTTGGTTTGGGCACATGATTATCTAATTCCTCCAGGCAGCAGTGGAGGTATAGTTGTGGAGTAGCAGCATGGGGTATAGTTGGGTAAGCAGCAGTGGGGTATAGTGTGGTAGTACAGCAGTGGAGGAAATAGTTGTTGGGAGTAGCACACTGGAGGTAATAGTTGTGGTAGTAGCAGCAGTGGAGGTAGTAGTTGTGGTAGTAGCGCAGTGGAGGTAGTATTGGGTAAACAGCAGTGGGGGGGGTATAGTTGTGGTAGTAGCAGAGTGGAGGTTTGTATTGTGGGTTTTAGCAGCCGTGGGGGAGGGGGGCATATTTGCGGGGGTCCTAATTTTGTTGTCCCATGTTTTTTGAAAAATAAATATCCAAAAGTTCAGTAGCAGTGAACAAGGGCAGATCTTGAGAGGAGGGTGGTGGGACTACAACGTGCGGCGACCCCCACGTGGGGGGTACTACTCGTGGGGGGCGTCACCACGTGGTGGGAAAAGCACGTGGGGGGCGTCACCACGTGGTTGGGACTAGCATCGTGGCGGGGTCCCCCCACGTGGTGGAAATAGCATCGTGGCGGCGTCACCACGGGGTGTACTGGCAGTGGCGGCGTCCCCCCGTGGTGGGACAGCATCGTGGGGGGGCCCAAACCCCGTGGTGGGACTAGCATCGTGGGGCGTCACCCCCCTGGTGGGGACCCAAAAACATCGTGGCGGCGTCACCCCGTGGTGGTTTCACAACGGGCGGGGTCACCACTTGGGGTTTCTAGCATCGGGCGGCGTCCCCCCACGTGGGGGGAAAAAGCATCGGGCGGCGTCACCACGGGTGGTTTCTAAAAATCGTGGCGGCGTCCCCACGTGGGGTACTAGCATCGGGCGGCGTCACCCCGTGGGGGAAATACATCGTGGGGGCGTCCCCAGTGGTGGTAAAAACATCGTGGCGGCGTCACCACTGGTTTGGGTTTTTTTTTTTCTAGCTCGTGGGGGGCGTCCCCCCACGTGGGGTAAATAAGGGAAACGTGGCGGGGTCCCCCACTTTGGGGGTACTACATCGTGGCGGCGTCACCACGTGGTTTGGGACCCAGCAACCCTGGGGGGGCGTCACCACGTGGGTTGGGGACTAGCATCGGGCGGCGTCACCACGTGGGGGTACAGCACGTGGCGGCTTTACCACTGGTGGAAATAGCATCGTGGCGGCGTCACCCACGTGGTGGTACTAGCATCGGGCGGGGGTCACCACGTGGGGGTTTCTACATCGTGGCGGCGCACCACGTGGTGGTACAAACATCGTGCGGGGGTCCCCCACGTGGGGACAAACATCGTGGCGGCGCCCCCACGTGGTGGTACAGCCCTCGTGGGGGCGTCCAAACCCCTGGTGGTACAAACATCGTGGCGGCGTCACCCCGTGGTGGGGACAGCAACGTTGGGGGCGCCCACGTGGTTGGGACAGCCTCGTGGCGGCGCCCCCACGTGGGGGGTTTCTAGCATCGTGGTGGCGTCACCAGGGTGGTACTAGCATCGGGCGGCGTCAACCAACCACAGCAGCTGGAAAGCTCCCTTTGCTTGTATAGACCTTTTCATTGTTCAAAAGGGGCCTTTTTTTCCCCTTGTGGCTAATGT
This sequence comes from Cherax quadricarinatus, assembly GCF_026875155.1. Lineage (NCBI taxonomy): Eukaryota > Metazoa > Arthropoda > Malacostraca > Decapoda > Parastacidae > Cherax > Cherax quadricarinatus. The sequence goes on from NC_069409.1 coordinate 2,069,411, forward strand.
TTCTTGGCAAACTGTTTTTTTTTTTTGCCGGCATTGTGTACCAAAAATGTATACAATGAAAAGGGAAAAAGTAAAGTCCCCAAGGGAAATCCCCTGTCAGACAAAATGACCCCCACCCATCCCCCTTCAAAATTCCCTCGGGAAATGACTTGAAAAGGTGTGAAACAGCTCCCCTTCCCCACAGCTTAAACCCAGGTTCCATTAAATATTTAGAAGATCTAGCTAAAAAAACACCAAAAAAAGGGAAAAAAAACCTGTGAAAACTGTTTTTAAAGAAGCGAGTCGCGCTGGAGCACGGGGGTTTTTTGTTATGGGGGAGCTGGGCTTTCGCATGCTGATGACGTAGTTGTTATAATTACGATACCCTTTTTAAAAAAAATTAAACGGACAGAGAAAGAGGCGCACCCCCAAAATGTTGGGCCCAAACTTTGCTCTAATTTTTTGGGAAGATTAACTCATTTTTCATTTTTTTTTTTCGATTTTTTTGGGGTATTTTGGCTCAGACTCGGGGGCCTTACCTTTTTCTGAAAAGGGTTCATTGCTTTTAAACAGCTGTTAACTTAAGAAACCCGGATAATACTCATTCCCGTTTAATTTTTTGTGAAGGCAAAAAAATTTATTTTTAATGCCATAAATATAATTTGGCAAAATCTGCATTTTTTTTTTTCAAAATAAAAGAAAAATAAAAGGGGCAAATGTCCCTTAAAAGATGTAAGGAATTAAAAACCCAAAAAAAAGGGAAACCCGAAAGATGGAAAAATATTAAAAAATTTAAAAAATTTTGTAGGCCTATTTTTAATTTCGTGAAATTGAGAGAAATTTTTAAATGCAGCGCAATAAGTCACTCTGTCGACTTTTTTTTTGGGAACCCCCGGTTTTTGTACCCCATAAATTTTCCTGGGGTTTAAACCTTTGGAAAAAAAGGGGTTTTCCGGGGGGCAACGCCCCCGCGGCCCCGGGCGTGACCAGGCCTCCCCGGGGCCATGGTGATAATCTAAGTAAGGTATTTTTGTATATATATTAAATTTAAAATTTTAATATATCAACAAAAAAAAGAAACCCAAATACAGAACTTACAAACACCAAAATAGCAAAAATTTTTAGGTGCCGGATCAGCCGGGCCCGTTTGGGTCCCTACGTTTGGACTGGGGTGCGGCCAGCCCTAACAGCCAAATTGATCAGGCCCTGATCCATCGGGAGGCCTGGGAAAGGACCGGGCCGCGGGGGGGTTTTAACCCCGGAATAACCTCCAGGTAACCTCCAGGCAAAGTTTAACCAAAGCATGACTAGATCCATCATATGTGCATACAATTTTCACACTTAAAACATAGGCACAAAACAAATAATTTTTTTATGTAAAAGTAAATTCACGGTATATGTACACCCCCATGAACCCAAAATTTCCTGGCCAAGCTTTGAATCGAAAGAAGAAATTTCGTGCTGTCCCCGGGAACACCTTGGGGATCCGGCCCTGAACCACGGGAAAGAACTGGGCCCTGGACCTATCTGCGGGGGGGGTAAATTTACGCCCCAGCACCCCCCTGGTAAAAACCATGTAGATGCCAAAATTATTATATAAATAATTATATAAAAATATATATAATATTTTATTTTATATATATATATATATATAAAAATATAATTTTAAAAAATTTTTATCACAAATTGGGCCCATTTCCCCCCAAGGCAGGTGGCCCGAAAAAGAAAAACTTTTTACCATCATTCACTTCATCAAATGTCCTTTCCCGAAGGGTGCTTTACCTACAGTTTTTTTTAAAATGCAACATTTTCACCCCCCTTCAGAGTGGGAAAGGGACTGTACTTCCCATCCCAGGACTCAAGTCCGGGCCCGCCGGTTTTCCCGGGGAACCCCCGTCATAAATGTTACTTTTCTCACAAATCCCAAAAGCACGTCAAGTATTTAAAAAACCCCCTTTTCTCCATTCCCCTATCAAAAAACACCTCACGTATGCCTCTGGAAGTCCGACCCCTCGCACCACAAAACATCCTTTAAACCCCCCCCCCAACCCTTTCCCAGGGCCCACCCCTACCCCGCCTTCCTTCCACTACAACTGAAACCCCTCTTGAATCACTCTGTGTTCCCCTTTCCCTTCTCCCCTACATGTCCGAACCCCCTCAAAAAACGCTTTCCCCAGCCCTCTGGACAACATTTTTGGGAATCCCGCACCTCCTCCAAAATTCCAAACTACAATTCTCTGCATTATATTCACACCACACATTGCCCTCAGACATACACTCCACTGCCCCCAGCCTTCTCCTTTGCGCAACATTTTACACCCACGCTTTTACACCCTAAAACGTTGGTAAAACTATACCCAAACATTCCCCTCTTTCCTCCAAAAGGCCCAAAATTCTTTTTCTCCACAGACTCCTAAGTGCACCACTCACCCTTTTCCCCCCCACCCAAATTTTATGATTCCCTCAACTTTTATAACCCATCCGCGAACTTCCCCTTCCCAAAAAACTGAATACATTTCCCCCCTTTCCCCCATGCCCTCCTCCAATCTGAATCCAACTTTCATCACCTAATCTTTTTTTTTTATCCTCGTAACCTTCCCCTTTTTCCCGTAACCCCTTTAATTTTCTTCTTTTGCACACCCTAAATAAATTCATCCACCAATCTCCCGCAACTTCTCTTCAAAATTTACCCCCAAATGGGACAGTGTAAACAGCAAAGACAACTGTGACAAATGCCACTTTTTGTGTATTCTTTACTTTTAAATTTCCCCCCTCTTCCAAGACCCTCGCAAATTTTCTTCTCTTACAACCCCACTAAAAATATATTAAACAAAACCCCGGTACAACACCCCAATCCTTGTCAAAAGGCCCACTTTTACTGGGAAATTTAAATTTTCCCCTTTTTATAAAATTTCCTAACTTTTAGCCTCACTATCCTCGTAAAAACTCCCTTTACTGCTTTTTAGTAACCTACCCCCCTACAAAACCCTACACCCCCCAACATTCCCCCCCATTTGCCCCCCTATCCACCCGGAAAAGGGCCTTTTTCCCAAAACCATAAATCCCCCCAAAAAACCCCTTAGCCTTTTCTAAAAACTGTTTACTTATATTTTCACTGTAAAAAACCTTGGGTTTCCCCACACCCCCCACCTTTCCTAAAAACCCCCTTGTTTTTCTGTATCCATTTTCCGTCTTTCTCTTAATTCCTTTTAATAATAACTCTCCCCAAAACTTTACCAGGTATACCCAACAGACTTTTCCCCCCATAAAATTTTTTTTCACTCTCTTTTGTCCCCTTTTTCTTTAAAAAAAAGGAACTATGCCCTGCTCTCTGCCAAACCCAAAGGGACCTTACTCCATTCCATACATTTATTAAATTTAATTGGGGGGAACCCCAAACCCCCCCAAAACTAAATCCCCACCTGCTTTTTAAAATTTCCCATCTTTTTTCCCATTTCCGGGCTGCCTAACCCCCTTTCATTTCCCCCTACCCGCCTCACGAACTTCTTTTTCCCAAAACCCAAATGGCTCTTCCCCCCTCCCCAAAAGTTTTTTCCTTTCCCTTTCCCTGTACAAAGAAAAACACAGCTTCCCTATCTTCATCAACCTTTAAAAAATTCCTCAAAAATTTTCCCCCCATCTTCCCCAAAAACCTCTAACCTCCATTTAATAACCCCCCCTCCCCCTAATTTTTTTTTCTGACAAATCTATTTTTCTCTAGGCTTCCTTAAAATTGTTTAAACTCACTCCAAATCTTTTTCTTATTTTCAACAAAATTTGTTTTATAACATCTCACCCACTCTCCATTTTCTCTCTTTTTACATTTTTCCCCCACACTCTTAAACCCCTCTCTTTTTCCCATATACTCTTCCCCCCCTTGCAAACCCTTCTACTTCGTAAAAACCCTTTTCATATGCTAACTTTTTTTCCTTAAAATTTCTCTTTTTACATCACATTCCAAACCCAAACCTCCCCTTTCCTCCCCCCACCCATTTTTTTGTTTAAACCCCAAACCCTTTTGCTGAAAACTCTAACACTACATTTTTAAAAAACCCACCCAAATACCTCTTCGGGCCCCCCCTTTCCTATGCCTCATTTGCCCCTCTATCCCCCAATAGCTTTATTTTATCTTACCCCAACTGCCCTCCTCTTTTAGTTTATAAAAACCCTTTACCCCCCTCTTCCCTGAAGCTTCTATTCTCCTTTTACCCATCCCACCTTTTACCTGTAGCTACAACAAAAAGTGACTGATATATCGTGGCCCCTCTATTAAAAATGTCCAACCCCGAAGTTTTTTTCCCAAAAGTCTTTTATCTACCAAACAAAACCAACAAAAAACTGTCACTTCGCCCTACTCCTATCTTGTATACTTATTTATCCTCTTTTTCTTAAAAAATTAAATTTCCTATAACTAAACCCCTTCTATACAAAAAATTCAATCAAAGGGCTTCCCCTTATCAAATTTTCACCTGGGACCCCCAAACATACCTACCCAACCCTCTCTAAAAGTTTTTTTCCCACTTTAGCATTCCGGGCCACAAACCCCAATACTCTCTCACTTGGTTTCAAAAAGGGTCCTATACATTCACTAACATCTCCCAAAATCTCTCTCCCTCCCCCTACATTTTCCCCCTTCCCCCGGGGCCCAAAAACGCTTTTTTATGCCCCACTTTTTCCCCATCCAACCTTTTCTTAATCCACATAATTCTTGAATTTCACATTCATTTTTCCTTTTTTTTACTTTCCCTAAAAAATCCTTCACCATTTTCTACTACCCCTTCCTTTATCAAACCCTTTTCAAAATACCCCGATTTAATCCCCTTTATTTCCCCCCATCGAAACTCCCCCCCCTGCCCCTTAAACTTTTTTTTCGCTTAGGGCCAGGAAAATCCAACTTCTTTTTTTTTCATAACATCAGCAACAATTTTTCTTGTCATTTCCCCCAAAATCCACGCACATTCAAGCATCCCCCTTTTTTTTCTTCTCTTTTTTAGTAAAAGTCCCACAGGAGAAGGGGTTTTCTAACCCATTGCTCCCGGGAAAATTTTTGTCCCCCCTCATACGACCCCATGCTTTCGAGGAAAGACTTTTTTCCCAAATTTCCCCCTGGGCAATAGAAGAAATAAAGAAGAACAAGAGCTATTTAGAAAAAGGAAAAAAACCCTAGATGTAGTATATATATATATGCATTGCGTGTCCTGTGAATGAGCCCAAATAAAGAGGAGTAGAAAGGAAACCCGTTCAAGCGTGTTTATAACAAAAAAAGAAACCAGCAATCCTACCAAAAGCAAAACAGTGGACTTTGTAAATGGTCCAAGTCGCCCGAAACGTCACGTAAGCTTCTGCTTTTATGTGGGGGTTATTTGGTACGTTCCATCACGGTTTTGTGTTTTTTGTTTTTACGGGTTTCGTTTCACACATCCGCGGGACGTATACTTCTCTGGTGGTTCTGTCTACCAACCACTACCAAATATATACAAATATATCATAAATATAATAATATATAAAATATATATATAATAAAATATATAATAGTAGGGGTTTGGTAGACGCAACCACCCAGGGGGACTACCGTCCTACCCAGTGATGAAAAACAAGCCTGTGATTTTTTTACATGAGGTAGGTTGCGATGTTTTTTTGTCGTCCAAAAAATTTTCAAATTACAGCATGTCTTGCTACTTCTACTTCACTTAGGCACACTAACATACAGTACACATTTATTTATACCACTCATTGAGTTTTTTTTTTGATTTTATCTTAATATTCTTGGGTCTTATTAATTTTTCCTTTATATCCAGGGGAAGTGGAATAAAACTTTCCCCCGTAACCATGCGTGTTGAAAAGTCAACTAAAAATCCCGGGGAACAATGGGCTAGAAACCCCCTTTTCCTGTAAAGTTACAAAAAGAATAAGAAGAAGAAAATTGTCAAAGGGGGAAAGCTGATGTGCGGATTTGTGCAATGATAAAAAAGAAAATATTGTGGATGTTATAATGAGAAAAAGCGGGAGTCCGGCTTTAATGAAACAAAGCTGAAGGGGGGGAGAGTTTTCAGGGGAGAGGAATAAATGGGATTAGTCAGGGTTTAAAATAGAGTTGAGCAAAAGAAGGATCAAAAATGTAAGGTAACTTGGCGGGAAAAAGGGGACTAAAATTTTTAATTAAAGGGATTATGGGAGCAAAAAAGATTGGATGTGAAAAGGGTTTTATAATAAGCGTGACCCTGGAGAAGAGAGAAGTGAGGGGAAAGGGGAAGTTTTTGGGAAATTTTTGAGTGAATCGTGGGGAGTTTTGAACAAGTGTGAGAGTAATGGGGGGGGGTTTAAGCAAAGTGGAAAAATGTTATGGGGGGGATAGTAGGAAATTTTGGGGGGCCCCGGGGGGAAAAGTAAAGGGGCCTTTAATTTAGCTATGGAGAAAGAAAATTTGGAATAAGTAATACATATTTTTTTTTAAAAAGAGGATAAAAAAAAAATACAAGGTAGATGTCACGTAAAAAGTAGTTTATTAGATTATGTTTGGTGGAAAAAGGTGATGGGTAGGCTCCAGGTGTACAGTTTAAAGGGGCAACTGATATATCGGAACATTATTTAGGTTTTGCTAAATTTAAATAAGAGGGAAGGGAAAAGAGGAAGGGGCAACCCCAGTAAGGGGAGGTGAAAGTGTATAAACAAGGGGAGGAAGTTCGGTGAGAAAAAAAGGCTATTGGCAGAAAGGTGGGCTAGTGCAAAGTGAGTATGGGGGGTTGAAGAGGGGTTGGGAAAATTTTTTAAAAAAGCAGTATTTGAATTGGGGGGAGAAGTTTGTGGGGTTTTAAAGGGGGGGGGCAGGGGGAAAGAGGAGTGATTTGGGGGAATATGAAGTAAAAGGGGGATAAAAGAGAAAAAAGGTAGCATGAGAGGTTTTTACAAAGCAGAAGTGTTAAAGAAAAGCAGAATAGGAGAGTAAAAGAAAGGAAAGAAGTGGTGAGAGAGTCAAAAGGGGAGCAGATGAAGAGGGGGAGAGGCACTGTCAAGAAAAATTTAAAAAAAAAAAAAAATTTTGAGCGAGTTAAAACAAAAAAGAAAACCAGGGAAAAAAATGGATTTTTCATTAAAAACAGGTAGGGGAGTTAGTAGATGGGGGGGAATGGAGGATTGGGGAATGGAGAATATTTGGGAACTTTAAAAGTTAAGGAAAAACAAAGGGAGTAATTTCATGCACGGTCAGGGAGGATACCATCTTTAGGAGTGAAGAAGACAAAGTAAGGTGGGGGGGGTACTAGGCATTACAAAAATGAAAGGGGTAAAGCCGGAACTGAGGGGATCATGACAGAAATTTTAAAAGCAGGGGGGATAAGTTTTAGGGGTTGGGACTTTGTTTATAAATTTAGAAAGAGGGGAAGGGACCTGGGGATTGGCAGAGAGCATGTTACCCTTTATAAAAGGGGAAAGGGACAAAAAACTGTAAAATTATAGAGGAAAAAAGCTTCGGTAACCAGGAAAAGTTAGGGAAGGGTTAAAAAATTTTGAAAGAAAAGAGGAAAGACAAATGTAGGTTTGCGGATACAAGGGGGTTTTAGATGGGTGGGGGATGTGTAACAGGTGTTAACATTGGCATATAGTAACAGTATTGATAAAGATGGGGGGGTTTTTTTTTTTGCTTTTTATGGATTTAGAAAAGGCAAAAGAAGAGTGAAAAGGGGGCAATGTGGCAAGTGCAGAAAAGGAAAGGGGGTAAGTTTTTAAATGCAAAAAGATTTTTTTATGGGGAAGTGAGGCTCATTGGGGTGTGTAGAAGAGGGGAGCCCTTTCCCGGGTAAAAGTAGGTTTTAGACAGGGATGTGTAATGTCACCATGGTTTGTTAATAATTTAAAAAAGGGGTTGTAAAGGAAGTAAATGCAAGGGGTTTGGGAAGGGGGGGAAAATAAATTAAAGGGGAAAAAATTCAAAGGGAATTGACACAGTTACTTTTGCTGATGTCTGTCTTAGGGGAATCAAAAAAAAAAGAAAAGGGTTTGTGGATGATTTTGGGAATGTTTAAGGTAAAAAAGAAAGGAACATAAAAAAAGGTAGGTGAGAGGGTGTCAAATGTTTTAATAAAAAAAAAATTGGTTTCAAATTGGGGGGGGGATATGGAAAATAAATGTTTTCGATATTTGGGATTTGACGTGCGGCGGAGGGATTTAGAAGGATGAGGTTTTAATCATAGAATTGATGGGGAAAAAAGGGGGTGGGGCGTTGAGGAATGGGGATCAAAAAAAAACTTATCTATGGGGGCAAAGAGGGAATTAGAAAGTATAGTAGTACCAACCCCTTTATTGGGGGGGAAGCTGGTGTAAAGCAGCAGAAAGGGGAGAGGGTTTTGGAGGCAGGGGAGAGTCCGTCTAAGGCAATGGGGGTTAAATATTATGCAAAAAATTCGGAGTGGGGAAAAATTTGGAGAAGGTGGGGGTTTAAAAAAAATATTTAAAGGGCAAAGAGGGGTTTTTGGGGTGGTTTGGTCATTAGGGGAAAAAAGGGAAAAAAGAAAAATAATGGAAAGCAATAAATCATGGGGGAAAAGGGCGGGGTAGGGGCGTCCTCAAAGGGTTGGAGAGGGGGGGAAAGGGGTTTTGTGGAAAGGGGGCTGGGATTTCCCAAGCGTGCGGAGCCCCGTGTTAGATAGGATAATGGACGAATGGTACTTGGGACGACGCTTGGATGTGAGCGGGGTAATATTAGTGAAGGGATCGGGAAAACCGGTTATTTTCATATATGGGACTTGATCCGGAAATGGGAAGTAAAATCCTGCCTTTTAAAAGGGGGTTTTTGGGATATTGGCAGTGGGGAGGGATATTTGTGTGTCTTTATTGTTAGCTTTCTAGACTGTTGTATTCTGAGCACCCTGAAAAAAACATAATAATGTGCGAGTGGGTGAAAGTTTTTAAATAGAAAAGTATTTTTTTTTTGGGGATTTTCTTTTTTTTTGGGGTCACCTGCCTCGGGGGGAGAGGGCCCGATTTTGTTGAAAAAAAAAAAAAAAAAAAAAAAATAAAAAATTTAAAATAAAAAAAATATATATAATATATAAATAAATATAAATATTTTATATATATATATATAAAATAATATAAAAATATGTATGGAAAAGTGAATGTTTTCAATACTTGGGAGTTACGTGTCGGGGATATTTATGAAGGATAGTTAATCATAAAAATTGATGGGGGAAAAAAGGTGATGGTGCGTTGAGGATATGGGAGTCAAAAAATTTTTACTTTTGGGGCAAAAAAGGGGGAATTAAAAAGTATAGTAGCCCCAACACTCTATTGGATTTAAGTTTGGTGGTAAAGCGCGCGAGGAAGGGTTTTGAGCAGTGGAGATGTCCTGTCAAAGGGCAATGGTGGTGTAAATTTTAAAGCAGAAAATTCGAGTGTGGAAATTAGGAAAGGTGGGATTAATAAAAGCATTAGTAAAGGGCGAAGAGGGTTTTGAGGGGGTTTGGTTTTTTAAAGGAAGAATGGATCAAAGTAGAATGAAAAAGGAAAAGCAAAAATCTATGGGGGAAGGAAAGGGGGAAAAGGGGTCTCCCGAAAGGGTTGGAAAGCGGGGGGAAAGGGGGTTTTGTGGCAGGGCTTGGGCTTCCAGCAAGCGTCTGACCTGTTAAAGGGTGAATGGAGACGAAAGATACTGGGGGCCTGACATCTGTTTGAGGTGGGCAGGAATATTTTGAAGGGATTCAGGGAAACCGTTTTTTTTTCATAAAGTCGGGGGCATTTCCGGAAATGGGGAATACCTCCTGCACTTTAAAGGGGGATTTTGGGGTAATTGGGAGTTTGGAGGATTGTTTTGGACTTTATACTATTCTTTTAAACTGTTGTACGAGCACCTCTGCAAAAGCAGGGTAATGTGGAGTGTGGTGAAAATGTGAATGAGATGAAAGTATTTTATTTTGGGGATTTTCTTCTTTTTTGGTCACCCTGCCTCGGTGGAGACACCGACTTTTTGAAAAAAAAAAAAAAATATAATAATTAATATATATAAAATAAAAATTATATATAAATTTTAATAAAAATATAAAAAATAATTATTTTAGAATATTTGGCCCTTTCCTGCTTTTTCAAAATAAATAAAATGAACATTACGATAAATACGCAAATCGCTCCAACCCCCCCTGCAGCGAGGCTAATGCTTCGAAACCACACAACAGGGCTGTCAAGAGATACAATTTTTTAAATATAAATTTCCCCTAGGGGGTGTTATGTCGCATATTCATTCATGAAGGCACATAATACTTTCTTGTTTTGGGCCAAAAGTCCACACCTTTCTGCCGATTTTAGGTTATTATAAACTCCCTTTTGACTCAAAAATTGCGCAATCCCCCCCACTACAAGAAATTCGTCAAAATTGCCTTTGAACGTGAGCATGGGGTTTCAAACACTTCGACAGATATCGGTGATTGATGAACTGAAGTGTCCTTGGATGTCCACGCTTTCCCTTGTCTAGGAAAAGCACACTGGTACACAATTTTAAAAAATTTTTCCTTATTTTTCACAATGTACACAAGAGAACATCACCTTCTCAAGTTTTTGTTAGAACACTTTGTTCACACTAACGCACAGACATGTCCTTTGCTGGTTATCCGGGGGTCTGTCTCGTATAAGTCAAAGTTAGCTGCCGTCCTACAACCGCCCACCGCACTGCCTAATCCAAAAAA
>NC_069409.1:2080562-2123062 GCF_026875155.1 Cherax quadricarinatus
CAAACCTTTACAAAAATTCAATGTAGTCAAGGCCCTAAAATCTGGAATACCCTACCTGAGAACTCTAGAACTGCAGACACATTCATCACCTTCAAAACTACCATTAGAAAGCATCTTATCTCCCTGATACACCCCGTCAACTAACTACACGAATACCACCTGGTGGTTCACACTTACACTCACTCACTCATTTGACCATAAACAGAAATATTAATCTCAATCTTAAAATAATAAATCCTGTGATACTCCAAAACTGAAACTATGTACTGTGCCAAAACAAAAGCATTCACATTGCTAAACTCACAAACTAGTATTTAGTCAGCCATAATACCAACTTACCTCATTTTGTAATATTTTACAATTAAGAATAAAACTAAGTCTGCCCGAAATGCCTAGCCATGCTAAGCGTTCTAGTGGTACACTCTGTAATCACAATTTTACTACATGTAAACCACACAATAACCAAATTTCTGTAAACTTAGCATTGTAATCCTTATAGAGAATAAACTTTGAATTTGAATTTGAATTTGAATACAGTCCCATCACCATCTTCACTACACCAGTTCTACCACCATCTTCACTACACCAGTTCTATCACCATCTTCACTACACCATACAGCCCTATCACCATCTTCACTTCACCATACAATCCTATTACCGTCTTCACTACTCCGTGCAGTCCTATCACCATCTTCACTACACCATATAGCCCTATCACCATCTTCACTACACCATATAGCGCTATCACCATCTTCACTACACCATACAGTCCTATCACCATCTTCACTACTCCATACAGTGCTATCACCTTCTTCACTACACCATACAGTCCCATCATCATCTTCACTACACCATACAGCGTCATTATCTTCACTATTCAATACTGCATCATTTCTTACCCATCAACACTTAACAACCCAGCAACCATCCTCAACCCAGCAACCATCCCCAACCCAGCAACCATCCACAACCCAGCAAGCCTCCCCAACCCAGCAACCATCCACAACCCAGCAACCATGTGCAACCCAGCAACCATCCACAATCCAGCAATCATCCTCAACCCAGCAACCATCCTTAACCCAGGAACCATTCACAACCCAGGAACCATCCTTAACCAATCAATCATCCACAACCCAACAATCATCCACAACCCAGAAACCACCCAAAAACCAGCAATCATCCACAACCCAGCAATCATACACAACACATCAATCATCCACAACACAGCAATCATCCTCAACCCATCAATCATCCACAACCTATGAATTATCCACAAGACAGCAATCATTCACATCCTAGGAATTTCCAAATCTCGACGCTAGTCTCCGGTCACCATTAATCAAATCACCTCCCTGTGTTGCCCATGGTGGATGTCATCTTGTTACAAAGATGATGCTGATTATCAGTATTGTCCACTTTATAATAAGTGTCACATCATTGAGGTATTTAAGTTGTAATTTTAAAGCTAAATTTTTTTTTATTACACCATAGTATTTCGATACTGACAAAGGAAAATAAAAAATAAGCAAATTATGTAATCAATTTCGTTAGATTTGGGAACTAATAATTGTAATAGATAGTTGTTTAAAAAAAAAGTAAAGCAACAAATGTTATAAACATTGTTTTGAAAAGTAGTAAGTTTGTGGAATTTTGCCTCTACTAGTAAGAAAGAAAAAAAATGTTTAATGTTATGCTGGAGATAGAAATGGAGCTTAATATAGAACTCTGGAAGTGGTGTTAGTGGATGGTTGTGTGTGTGCTTATAGAACTCTTGCTGTGTGTGCACTCCATAATAAACTCCTAGGCCTTCGGACTGAGGAATGTTTGGCAAACGGAGTTTCTGATCACCTATGCACAAACATATTGGCACTCATCAAACACGGACGCAAGTTACCAGTGGTAACCTCTTTAACATAAGATTCATTGTCATCAACTGCATCACTACCATCAGTTGCATCCTTGCCATCAGTTTCATCCCTGCCATCAGATGTATCTCTACCACCAGATGCATGCTGCCCCCAGCTGCACCCTGCCACCAATGCCAACCCCGCCCCCAGATGCACCCTGCCCCAGAATCAGTCCTGCCCACCGAATTGCATCTCACTCACATGATGCATCCCTGTTACTAGATGAATTTCTGCCACCAGATGTACCACCTCATCCACCACCCAGGCTCTCGTACTGTGGGGTCTCCTTGTTTAAACGCATAAAACTTGAAGAAGTCAGGAAGTGCCTGAAGAAGTAGATCCATTTGGTAAAGATATCTAAATTTCAATGAGGATGAACGCTTCGTCGTAACTGTAGTGTTTTAATACTTACTTGTATACGAGTTTGAAAACCCCAATCTACGATGTGTTAAAAAGTATAATCCACGGGCGATTAAGCTGCGACAAGTTTGGTCATGAAGCTCTGAAGATACATGCCTTGCGCTCAGTCAAAGGAGTTCCTTAGGTCAAGATGGTGTAGTGTTAGTTCTCCAGCACTTATCCTGGCCCCATGCAGCGCTCACATTTAAAAGCTACACAGTGTCCCCCGTGAAATGAGTTGTATTCGAGCATAAAGCCCAAATTCGTATGAAATCAGTAACTGGTATTCATGATCTAGGATACCTGCAGAAACAATGTTCAGAGCATCCAACATAATCGTTCAGATCCCTCCTGGTAACATGTCAGGATCATGTTTTTTGATTTTGATTCGCGTTTGACCAAAGTGGGTGAACCTGACCGAAAAGATACATTATAAATAAAACTCATAACTAATAATAAGGGGACAATACGAAAAGTTGCCGTTACATAAATTAGCGAATGGTGCGCTCCCGAGCTGTTTCATGAATGTTTATCTCTACAGCATCGACGTGAGCTATCGCAGCCTTGCTAAGTGACTGTCTGTAAAGAATGGAGTGCCATTAAAGAAGCTGAAGATACTCGATATAAAGGCTTGTTGGAAATCAGAGGGCTCGCCCCCACTGCAGACTTTGTGCGGACTATTAATGCTGTAAGAAAAAACACGAGTAATACCAAAGAATGACTGATGTTGAGACAGAGTGACATAGCACAGTATAGGGAAGTATATGGAATCAACTTGCCCTCATTGTATTGGGCACTTATAAACTACACTGCAGTAGCTTACATTTAATGATATAATTACTGAAGCTATTTCAGTGGTTGTATTCAATGGTAGCATATACCGTCGAATAAATGGTGTAAAATACAGTGCTTACACTGAAGGAAGTCACTATGAACATGACGTGAGTAGCTTCGTACCATGAAAATATTTGTACTTCTTCTGGTCAACATACCTCGGGCGAGAGGGCCAGGCGTATGTAAAAAAAATCAGTAGTGCAGCATTTTTTAAGAGGAAAAAATTCGTCGTCAACGAATATTATTAATTCTCCAAGAGGCAAGTAACAGACCTATACAAAGAAAAGGCATGAGGTAACAGTAAAGCTGGGCGGGTGACGTTAACTATTCTAATGTGACTCATCCAAGAGCAATTATCGAACTCTTGCTGACTGCAGTGCATATAATATCTCGCAAAATCGTAATAACACGATTGCAAACAAACTGTGGAACAGATGGAGTTTGAACCCATGGCACGCGAGTTCTAAAACTCCAGGCCAGTGTGTAAGCCACTCGGACACTTGGCTACAATAAGATTCATCCACAGCCAGGTTGTTGCCGGGAGATTATTTATGGTCACAGTGGGGCCCATGCTAACCTCCCTACTGAAGCTAAGTTACCACCCCAGTCCCATCCTTTGGTCGACAGAGCACCATACGATGCCATATGTCTTCATTCCCAAAGGCGGAGATCAGGAGTGGATTAAAATATATATATATATATACCTGGAGTTTACCTGGAGAGAGTTCCGGGGGTCAACGCCCCCGCGGCCCGGTCTGTGACCAGGCCTCCTGGTGGATCAGATTATTATTATAATCAAAAAGAAGCGCTAAGCCACAAGGGCTATACAGCGCTGCAGGGTAGGGAAAGAACAGATAATTGGATGGCAGAAGTGAGGGGGATGATCAGCAGTTACAGAAAACAGCGGGGCAGGGATACTACGGGGGTAAGAAGGTAGCAAGAGATTGGAAGTAGAAAGGGCTGAAAGGTATCAGAATTTGTGAAGTAATCAGTCGTAGACAAAAAGTCAATGAGAGAGTCCGGAAGAAAAGGTGGTCCATCAGCAAAGGGAAGGTAAAGAGAGAAGCAGCGAGCGAAGACGACGACAGAGGTAAATTCTGCTGTGTCGTTGGATAAATGGGCAGTCCAACAGAATTGTGGCTGACTGATAAGGAGCTGTGGCAATCTCACAGAGAGGACTAAGACGCCCTCCATGAGATATCCTATGAGTAAGACGAGTAATGGCCAATGCGAAGACGGGAGAGTGTAGTCTCCCAACCTCTACATGGTGATAAGAAACGGCAGTGCCCTATACTCGTTTAATTAGACTGAAGTTTGTTGTCGACATAGTAGACCAACGTGAAGTTGTCCAACGGGTGTGAAGGTGAAGATATTGCAGCAAAATAGACGGGTGGGGGGGGGGGGGGGGGGGGGGGGGGGGGGGGGGGGGGGGGGCGTAAATGGAATAACCTCTATAAGAAACTGGTAGTCCATGTACTGCTGACCGCTCCGCGCAGCAGTTCTGCCTGTCATGCCTGTACGTCAACATGCCAGGACCCAACAAAAAACAATATCTTTACGCTTCGTAAACATTCGGCGTAGCCAAAGTGAATCGGAGGACTAAGGGGTGAGTTATCAAATTTTTTTTGTCTAGCCTGTAAAGCACTAAGGATCTGAGAACCACAGAAAGAATGACACAGGCAATAGATGCAATACGATAAGTGCTGTAAGGATGGCAAAAAATTCACACTAAAATACTAGCCGAAGATATAAATGCCCTCGTACGACGCTGTCCGAAACACTGCTTGGCGAATCCATATCGCCGTCAAAGACTTAGAGCACTCTGTGTACACAGCAATTGCATGAGAATGAAGTGAAATGTCTAGAAAACGAGAGCGGAAGCGACCGTCAACAGTTGGGCTTCGAGCAAGGGAGGGAGAAAAGAACAGAACTCGAACAGCTGAACTTCCAGGGGGTAGGGGAAGTGAGATGCTACATGTACATAAAAGGTGGAAGTTGAAGAGAGACAAGAGCGAATGAAGGGCGAAGGAGAGAAGGGACGTAGTAATCAGGGCGTCGAACAATTAGAATGTCTACTAATATCAGTGACCATTCCTATAAATGGAAGGGATTGCGGAGATCATGAGAGCGTACATAGACGCAGCAATGGGCATCACGGCGATCGGATACGATGGAACGTTCGCTTCTGCATAGAGGCTCTCGACAGGGGAAGAGGAAAGCACCAAGGCCTAGACGTAATCCTTGGTGATGAATGGGGTTAAGGCAAGAGAGTAGCAGAGAGCGCTAATTTAGATTCTGGTCACCATAATCAAGTATCGGATAAAATAAGGTGAATTAGGCGAAGGAGGGTTCGACGATCAGCTTCCCCACGAAAGATGACAAGGGTTTTTAAGAAGGTTCACGCTGGCTGTGACAAGTTTCTTCAAGAGGTAATGTGAGGTTTCCAGGATTACCTACATAGAAGAGAAGGCCCAGAAACTTGACTGTATCACAGTTCAGGATACGGGAGCCATTAGAGGTACAAAGGATGATCGGAGATGACAGAGCGTCTAGTGACAGTTGATTTGGTGGGTTTTAGTGCTAGAAAATTTAAAACCCACGTTGGTGGCCCAATTGGAAACACGTCCGACTGAGCATGTTGGAGAGAAACTGTAGGAGGTACAGTCAGCGCCTGCACAGGCAATAGCAAAGTCATCAACATAAGTGATGACCAAATATTTGTTGGAAGACTAGAGGCCAAATCATTAATAGCAAGAGAAAAAAGTGTTGTGCTCAGAACACCTCCCTGGGACACCTTCAGCTGGATAAAGTCCGGGGAAGCACATTAATAACCCGAACCACGGAAATGCCTGTCCAGTTAAAAAGTTCTTAAGAAGGATGGTAGATTGCCTTCGAAGCCTAAGGAGTGGGCTTGAGGCTAAAATAATTATACATCCAAGTGTGTCATATGCCTTCCTCAAGGTCAAAAATAGGCAATAACTGAGAGGTTAGTCGCTAAGGCATTACGAACCTACATGCCAGCGTAGTCAAGGGGTCTAAGGTTAAGAACGTCTCCTTACAAAGCCATAAGACGAGTGAGAGACTTTGTGTGTCTCTAAATACCACACTAAACGTATATTTACTAGCGTTCCATACTTTGACAAACTGCACTGGTAAGAGCAATGGACAAGTGGAGTTTCATGTCACTTAGTGCCTGGTTTGAGGTCGGAAAGGAGAGACAAGCGGATTTCCACAGCTGTGTGAAGAACTCCTTTGACCAAATAAGATTTAAAGGCGTTAATAGGACGGCAATGGCTGACTGATGTATATGTTGTAGCTACGAATATGAATAGTCGTCGGGGCCCAGCTGCCGATGATCGACAAGCTGAGAGGTTTCCTCTGAGTTCTTGAAGTGTAAAAGGCAACATTATACTGTTTCTTCTCTTAGAGAAGAAAAGTCCCACGGTGCTACTCTCTGGCAGGACTTTGAGGAAAGAAATGAGGGGCATAGATGGAGTCCGCGAAATACGGACCAGATAAATTGCCAAATTCATTGGGCAACATCTAGTTGTTGCTAATCAACACCGGCAAACCCGCAGAACAGGAGCCGGCAGGAGAAATTTACCACTCAGTTTCGTACTTTTTTCCAGACTGCACTCATAGAAGGAACAGATGAGGTGTAGACATAATCTCGCCGAGCAGTCTTTTAGCGTCACGATGACAACGGCAGCGATCGCACGGCTTCTGTTAAAAACAAGGGATTCGCTCTGGTTCTATTGTAACCGGTACCTGCCCCCATGCAGCGCGAGTCAAACGTACGCACGAGCACAAGCAGAGACCACCAGGCACGCATTTTCTGAGAATGCCTGCCCAAGTTTGGGGTATAGAATGAGAAGCTGCGGTGAAAAACTGTGACAGAAAGGTGCAAAAGCTCATCGAGGAGACGAAGAAGGAACCTCTTTTAAAAACAGTCCAGGTGTGAGTAAAGGTTCCAATTTGCCATAGACCATTGCCAGACGTGGGTCGAAGAGGTGGCGTATATGAAAGGGGAAAGTAAGAATGATTGAGATGATCACTGTCATGTAAGTCAGTTTAAAAAGGAGGAAAAGGGATGGGGGAAAAAAAGAGAAAGGGGAAGAAGGGGGGAGGGGGGAGGGGGGAGGGGGGAGGGGGGGGGGAAGGGGGGGGGGGAAAAATAAAAAAAAGAAAACAAATAAGGAGGGAAATAGGAAAAGGGGGGGAAGGAAAAAAAAAAAAGAGAATAAAAAGAGAACATGACGCAAGTTCAGTACTATGCGCGAGGAGATCAAACTGAGTGATCGATGCAAGAGAGAGTAATGAGTCCGAGGATACAAATGGGTGGTGAGTACCTTAGTTAAAAACATGAGGGGGTGGTGGGCAAGAAAACCACAACTGCATTCCACGGAATCACAGTGAGACCCCCCCCAGAGGAAATGGGTGGGCATTAAAATCACCATGTAACAGAATCGGTGGCGGTAATGACGAAACAAGGAAGGCAAAATCCAGAATAGATAATGCCGCGAAGAGAGAGATATATAGAACAAGAGTTAATTACCACCTATGTAGTGGATACGGGCTGCTGTGTAATGCAGCGAATGTAGTGAACAAATAGCTGATGGTACGGAAATCTCAGTGCGGAGAGAAGGGCACTTTCATTAAAGGTCCAATCAAAAAGGATCTGAGAAGAAAACAATATGATAGCCTGAGATGTGAAAATAACAGCAGAGTGTAATTTTGGTTCCTGTAAGCAAACACCAACCGGGGCAAACATGGAGAGTAACATCTGCAGCTCAACCCCGATTACCCCTGACCGCGTATATTCCACTTTAAAAAGGCCAAGATTGGCAATGAATAAGAGATACTTGAAATCCGCAGGTAAGGGGTCCTACGGACTAGAAGGGTTAGAAAAAGTCCTCATGCGAGGCAGTGGAAACGGTTCAAGCAGCAAGGATCGGTTGCGCGTGAAGGAAGGAGTTGCGCAGATGGAGCAAGGAGAGAGAAAGAGCGGGAAGGTGGATCAGAGTCCTTGATGTTTGGTCTCTGGCATTATAGTCAGAGATTGCTTCAAGTGTTTCGGAATTCAGAATGTCGTAGGGATACAATATTGGAATGGTAGGGTGAGGATGAGTAAAGCTTGAACTGTATGTGGACTGTACCAAGGTAAGGGGGGCGAAAGGGTGAGGGAACTGGAGAAGCGTGGCAGGGACAGAAGAGACAGGAACTGGGAGGTGGCAGAAGAGAAGAAGACTTGGGAGGGAACAGGGAGGAAGGTACGATTACGAGGAGGATGGTGAACCTCTGCACTTGTAACTGAGCCAGTGAAGAGGAAGAACTAGATGACAGAGACAGGGAGGGTAGAATGAGGATTGGTAAGATGGTAGGAGGTTTTACCGGACTTTTTTTGTCTTTTGAGAAGTAGAGGGACGATTGGAGGAGGATGTCGTACGAGGTCTCGTCGATACTGAGCTTGTAAAGAGAACTCGAGAGAAGCGCGATTAAACTGATGCGTTGAAGTAGGACCGTCGAGCCGAGGACCGCCAAAGGAATAGATACAGGAGTGATTAAGGGTGAGTGTAACCACAGAGTGGTGTAGAAGATGGGGATACAATAAGTGGGGACGTTTGAAACACGGAATAAGAAACACGTGGGAGTCTCCCTTGGAGGCGGAGATAGAAACAGCCAGGGCCATAAGGGAGACCCTTCTGTCTCTTTTAAGTAACGGAATTTCCCGCTCCGTTTAATAGACCTGACAACGGCGAGAGTAAAGAAGGGTGAGCCTCATGACATTAAGCAAGAGGGAGAACGATTGCAAGACGTATTAGACTGTCATCTGCACCACATATTGGGCATTCGCGATAGATCTCAATATTACGCTGATGGCCAAATCGCCAGCAATTTCTACTCAAGTTGTGGGTAAGGGATCACCTTTCGAATTGTAACCGAGTCCTGCATATAAAGCTGAGATGGGAGTTCTCGGCTTGTCAAAAGTTAAACGACCACAATTGTAGGGTATCGTCCTCCGCCACGGGCAGGAAGACCGTAAGTGTCTACCCTTGAGGATTGGGGAGATCTTTGAGTTCCAGCTGTTCTAGATGTCGGTGCCACATGGTCTGGAAATTTTGTTGACTATGGTATGGGGCAGAATGACTGGTACCACTACAATAATTGAGGGAATGAAGTTTTTCCAAGTCCAGGAACAGTAACTAAATGGGAAAGACGAAGAGCTCACGAGACCAGTAGCATTTGTACGGTAATGAATGCGCGTACCGCTTTTAAGAGCATAAAAAAAAATATTTTTCCCCAAAAGGCATAGGAGTCCCTTTCCCAAATACTATGGCAAAAAGATAGGAGAGAGGAATTTGGGTCGTAAAGTGAAAAAAATTTAGTCCACTTTTCAGTCGAAACGAGCGGGGAAAAGGGTATAAAGGACGTGCGATTTTTTTTGAGAAGAACGGAAGGTGGAAAGTATCATCACGGGTAATTGTCGTTGGCGTTTAGGCGGGGACCAGGTTGGTCCGACGTGGAACGGGTGGGCGATTTAAAAATTCCCGCACCGTAGGGGGAGGGGCCGGAAGCATAGTCAGAGGAAGCAAAGGCCATAAATCAAAAGGAGTCAGTCGGGGCCTCAGTCCTGAGGGGGTGAAAAAAGCACCCAATGGGAACAGAGGCATGGGGCTGTAAAAAGAGTGCCAAAGACGAGGCGGGGGGTCAGAACGGGTGGGGGTATAAAAAAGGGGGGGCCCCGGGGGACCAGGTTTCAGGGGACTAGGGCTGCCAGGTTGGTTCTTCTTTCTTTTTTTTTAAGAAAAAAAAGAAGAAGAAAAGAAAATAAAAAAAAAAAAAAGAAAAAAAAAGGGGACGGGAGGAATGGTCCTAGGAGGAATAAAGGGCCAGAAATCTCCCCCGCGCCCAAGAGCCCCCTCAGCACCGCAAGTAGCGCAGATGCACATGGAACCCTGCCATACCCTACCCATCAGCTAGAAACTAACAATCCGGGAAGCAACTCCAACTGCCGCTACCTCGGTGGACAAAAAAGGGAGGCCGGATACCACAAAGCATACGCTCCTTCCCACCCACCCCGGAATCCAAAGGTGGCTCCAAGATACACTCAGTCGCCCGAAAGACACCCAAAGCTACCCCGGGGAATACCGGAAAGACGGTAAAACATCCCCAACGGATTCAGTTTCCAGGGCAAAAACTAAGGGGCCACCGATAAAAACCAATGAGGAATGGGATAGAAGACCCGGGAGAATCCAAATTACCCTACCTAGGAATTTAGTGCGCCGGGGGTAGAGGATGAATCCCAAAGGACCAAAAAGAGGAAGGGAAAGAGGAGGGGTGGGGAAGAGGAGGAGGGAAAGCTAAAAGGGGTTAGGAAACGAGGAAAATTGGGAATGGGGGAAAAAAGAGGGAGATTGGGGGGTACTGGTTCATGTCTAAGGAACTAAGAAGAGAGGTTCCAAGTACCTAGTCACCTTAGAGGCATCTTGAGGACACACAAGAAGCCCCGGGCAATTGAAGGGGAAAAGGAGTTACAAGTGGAGGGATGAACAGGAAGAGCCAGACAGACGAAGCGAAACTACAAGAAGGGGGACTAAGCAGGAATGAAGAACTTTCTGAATGGGTTTCAGTGGGACAGAAAAACCAGGCAGAGAAAGTCAGTAAACCGAGATGGATGAATAAGTGCAACAATATGCAAGAAACTGAGGAGATGTTTGTTCCAAGGGTAACAAGTAATGATTTAAAGCGTCTATGCCCATGATTCACCCAAAGGTGTCAGGATGCCAAAACCAAGTGTGATAGGGAATGGACAAGTATAAAAGGCAAAGAACCAGTAGAATAAGGGGAACAGTACGTAGAGCCAGAATACTATGCACAGGTAAGAACGGAGGGCCCAACGACAAAATGAAAAAATGACAGAGTCAGTGAAAAGCCAAATCTGACCCAAAGCTGTTGACAGCCACATCAGGAGGAAAACAGCAGTCAAGGACCAGGTATCAGGCTAAGAAAGGAAGGAGTGAGAGACCACAAGAAACACTGCGAAGTAATGTGAGGAACTCAACATGAGATTCAAAGAAGTGTTCACAGAGGAGACGAAGGTGACTCCCAGAAAGACTGAAAGGTGTGGTACACCCCAAGTATTAGACACAATACATACAACCGATGAAGAAGTGAAAGAGGTTTCTGATCGAGCTAACACTCAATCATATCTCTCCATGGGGTCCTGATTAGGTAGCAGAGGCGCTATGTGTACCCCTAACAACAATAATCAACACATCTATCGAACAGGGAGATTACCTGAGGTATGGAGCAGACAGCAAATATAGTCCCCATTTTTTACAAAAAAGGGACATCCAAGAAGCACTAAACTTATAGACCATGTCACTGAAGTGTATATATGCATAAGTCATGGAGAAGATTATCAGGAGATAGTAGGTGGTACACCTAGACAGAAATGACTATCAACAACAGCCAACCGGTTTATTTCAGACCGGAATCCTGTGTCACAAACCTACTGGAGTTTCTATGCAAGGTGACAGCAATAAACAAGAGAGAGGAGTGAGTAGACTGCATTTTTTGGACTGTAAGAAGGCGTTTTACACAGTTCCACACAGGAGATTAGTGCAAAAACTGGAGGACCTGGAGGGAAAAACAGGGAATGGCACACTGGATCAGGAATAATCTGTCCAGGAAACAGCAGCAAGTCTGGTACGCGGCGAGGTGTCAGAGTGGGCACCTGTGACGAGTGGGGTTTCACAGGGATTAGTCCTAGGACCGGTCCTGTTTCTGGTATTTGTGAACGACAGGACGGAGTGAATAGACTCCGAAGTGTCCCTGTTTGCAGATGATGTGAAGCTGATGAGAAGAATTCAATCTGACGAGGACCAGGAAGAACTACAAAGGGATCTGGAACAGGCTGCAGCCTAGTCGAGCAATTGGCTCCTGGAGTTCAACCCCACCAAGTGCAAAGTCATGAAGATTGGGGAAGGGCAAAGAAGACCGCAGATGGCGTTGAGTCTAGGGCGACATCTCATGAGGCACACATCAATCAAATAACTGCTGCAGCATATGGGCTCCTAGCAAACCTAAGAACAGCATTCCGACATCTTAATAAGGAATCGTTCAAGACCCTGTACACTGTGTATGTTAGACCCATATTGGAGTATGCGGCACCAGTCTGAAACCCACATCTAGCTAAGCACGTAAAGAAACTAGAGAAAGTCCAAAGGTTTGCAGCAAGACCAATCCCAAAGTAGATTTCCCTTAACTTCTCCTACGAGGAGAGGTTAAGGGAAATCGACTTGGCGACACTAGAGGACAGGAGAGATAAGGGGGACATGATAACGACATAAAATACTGAGAGTAACTGACAAGGTGGACAGAGACTGTTCCAGAGATGGGACATAGCAACAAGGGAACACATTTGGAAACTGAAGACACAAATGAATCACAGATATGCTAGGGAAATATTTCTTCAGTCACAAAGTAGTCAGGAAGTGGAATAGTTTGGGAAGAGATGTAGTGGAGGCAGGATCCATTCATAGCTTTAAGCAGAGGTATGACAAAGCTCACGGTTCAGGGAGAGTAACCCAGTAGAGGCCAGTGAAGAGGCGGGGCCAGGAGCTATGAATCGACCCCTGCAACCACAATTAGGCGAGTACAACTAGGTGAGTAATACACACACACACACACACACACACACACACACACATGAGCACACATACATAATAAATAAGTGCGAGGAGTGGCATGAAAGAATCAAGGAGACATCTCCAGGCATAATAGCACTTGCAGAAACGAAACTTACCAGGATGATAACAGATGCAATCTTTCCACCCGGATATCAAATCCTCAGGAAAGAGAGAGGGAGGAGAGGGGGAGGAGGAGTTGCAATGCTAATTAAAAACCGTTGGGGATATGAGGAAATGAATGGAATGGATGGAATTTGCGAAAGGGACTACTTAGTAGGCCATAAGGGGGTAATTGCAGTAATGTACTACCCACCACAGAACTGCAGGAGGCCAAGAGAAGAATAGGACGAGAGCAACAGAGCAATGGTCGACACACTAGCCGAGATGGCCAAAAGAGCTCACGTGGGGGAGCGCAAAGTTACTAGTTATGGGTGATTTCAATCACAAGGAGATTGACTGGGAAAACCTGGAGCCCCATGGGGGTCCCGAAACATGGAGAGCCAAGAGATGGATGTGGAAACTGGAAACCCATGCTCAACATGTTAGAGATAGTACCAGAGAGAGAGGTGAGGGTGATTCAGCAAGACTGGACCTTGTATTCAACTTGAGTAGTTCGGACATCGATAATATCACATATGAAAGGTCCCTTTGAGCTAGTGATCATATGGTTCTGTGCTTTGATTACATAGTTGACCTACAAGTGGAGAAAGTAGCAGGAATAGGATGGGAAAAAAACAAACTACAAAAGGTGGACTACACAGGCCATGAGGAACTTCCTGCAAGACCTTCTGTAGGAGAGAGAACTGGCAGGAAAACCAGTAAAAGAAATGATGGACTATGTGACAACAAAATGTAAGGATGGCAGAGGAGAGGTTTGTTGCCAAGGAAAACAGAAATACAGGGAAGACCAGAACGACTCCTTGTTCAACCCGAAGGTGTAGGGGAGGCGAAAACTATGTACTAGGGAAAGACCAAGTTACAGAATGTCATAAAAAACCAGGAAAAAAAGAGAACAGAGCCGACGAGCCAGAAACGAATATGCCCAAGATAAGAAGGGAGGCTCAGCGACAATACTAAAATGACATAGCATCGAAAGTCAAGTCTGACCCGAAGCTGTTTGTATAGCCCCATCAGCAAAAACAACAGGCAAGGACCAGGTACCAAAAAAAAATACAAATACAGTTTGTGATCCCTTGCCTTTGCTGCCCTTTCAAATATAAGCCAAGAGAAAAAACGGTTAATATGAAACTTGCAATTTCATGATTTTTTTTTAATTCCCAGTGTCAAGAATTCGTCGCTATATATAACAGAAACCCTTTTGACTCGTAGGTAAACTTGCCATGAAGTTTTTCCACAAAGAACTGGAATAAAGCTCATGAATCCAACAGAGACCAGGTATGCTTTACTTCCAGTGTTTTTCCTTTATAATCTAAGAACTTTGCCTCAACTCAGTCAGCTTCAGATTATCAGCATAGTGAATTTTTGTTGTGGTAATGTTGATGGAACTATTACCAAGTGTAGTTTCTCCAGTGTATTAAATAATACTATGGTAATGTTGATGGAATTATTGTCATTGTGGCATGTCTGCAGTGTATAAAATACTAAGAAATCTGAAATAAAATGGCTTAGCCGAGACTAATTGTGCAACAAACAAAAATATTGTGCAATTAACTGAGACCTGTTCACTCTGAAAAATAGGGAAAGGGCTTTAGAATTCCCGAATGTAGGGAAATAAATTATTCCAACACACTGACCTGGTCAAGAAGAAACGGACGTAGTTGCAATGTAATTTAAGAAAAAATAAACTGTAGCATCAGACCAATACAAAGATTAAGGAACGGACACGTAATATGTCCTCGAAGGTCCTGACCAAGTTAGTGACTACGAACAAAAATCTTGAGAGGAAATTTTTTAGCATCCTAAAAAGGAAAATGTTTTTAACGGGAGATATTTACTTTAGCCAAATCGATTGGAATAATCCGACAGGTAATCTAGATACTATGATTTTCTGAATTGCCCCAGGTGTGCTTTTCAAAATAGCTTGTGTACAGAGACAACTAGAGGAAATAACCAGGTGACTCGATTCTGGCGACCATTCTGTGATAGCATAATCTTGATTTAATGAAATGCTTGGAGAAAGTGGATCACAAATCATTAAGTTTCCAATATCTCTTGTAATTACCTTGATAACTGTAATAAAGATAAGGTCACAAATTCTCGTGCAGCAGATAAAATGGACTAAGGAATGACTTGAAAAGTGTTGACTGGAGTAACCAAAGTTGGGGACAATCACGAGGGACACATGAGAAGTGTGGGGACTGGATTAACCAAGTTGGGACTATCCGAGGGACACTATGAGAAGTGTGGACTGGAGTAACCAAGTTTGGGGACTATCAGCGATGACACTTAGAATGTGACTGGAGTAAGCCATAGGGGACATCACGAGGGACACTTGAGAAGTGAGACTGGGAAGTAACCAAGTTAGGGACTATCACGAGGGACAATTGAGAAGTGTGGGACTGGAAGTAACCAAGTTGGTGACTATCAGAGGAACTTGAGAATGTGGACAGGAGTAACCAAATTAGGGACTAATCCACGAGACACTGAGAATTTGTGGACAGAGTAACCAAGTTAGGGACTATCACGAGGACACTTGAGAAGTGTGACTGGAGTAACCAGTTACGGGACTATCACGAGGGACACTGAAAAGTGTGGACTGAGTAACCAAGTTAGGGACATATCACGGAGGGGACACCCCCACCCTTGAAGAAGTGTGACCTGGATAAACCAAGTTAGTTACTAACACGAGGACCTTGAGAAGTGTGGACTGGAGTAACCAAAGTTAGGGACTATCACGAGGGACACTTGAGAAGTGATGACTGGAGTAACCAGTTTAGGGACTATACGAGGGACACATAGAAGCGAGTACTGGAGTAACCAATTTGGGGACTATCCACGAGGGACCAACGTGAGAATTGTGGACTGGATAACCAAGTTAGGGAACAACACGAGGGACACTTGATGAAGTGTGGACAGGAGTACCAAGTTAGGGACTATCACGAGGGATCACTTTGAGAATTGGACTGAGTAACCAATTGGGGACTATCACGAGGGACACTTGAGAAGTGAGGACTGGTATAACCAAGTTGGGGCTATCACGAGGACACTTGAGAATTGGACTGAGTAACCCAAGTTGGGACAATCATAGGGACACATGAGAAGTGTGGACTGGAGAACCAAGTTAGGGACGATCACGAGGGACACTTGAGAAGTTGAGGACTGGAGTAACCAAGTTGGGGACTATCAGAGGACACTTGAGAAGTGGTGGACTGCAGTAACCGAAGTTTAAGGACTATCACGAGGGACACTTGAGAAGTGTGGACTGGAGTAACCAAGTAAGGGACTATCACTAGTGGACACTATGAGAAGTGTTGTACAGGAGTAACCAAGTTTGGGACATATCACGAGGGAACCTTGAGAAGTGTGGGCTGGAGTAACCAAGTTAGGTACCTAACACACGAGGGACACTTGAGAAGTGAGGACTGGAGTATCCAAGTTAGGGACTATACGAGGTACACTTGAGGAAGTAGGACTTGGAGTAACCAAGTTGGGGACTAAATCACGAGGGCACTTAAAGTGAGGACTGGAGTAACCAAGTTGAGGACTATCACGAGAAACTTGAGAAATGGTGGACCTGGAGTAACCAAGTTTGGGGACTATCACGAGACCACTTGAGAAGTGCGGACTGAGTAAACCAAGTTAGGGACTATCACGAGGGACACTTGAGAATGTGGACCTGGAGTAACCAAGTTGGGGACTATCACGAGGGACACTTGAGAAGTGTGGACTGCAGTAACCAAGTTAGGGACTATCACGAGGGACACTTGAGAAGTGTGGACTGGAGTAACCAAGTTAGGGACTATCACGAGGGACACTTGAAAGTGTGAGACTGAGTAAACCAAGATATTGACTAACACGAGGACACTGAGAATGTGTACTGGAGTAACCAAGTTGGGACTATCACGAGGGACACTGAGAAGTGAGGACTGGAGTAACAAGTTGGGGAACTATCACGAAGGACACTTGAGAAGTTTGGACAGGGAGTAACCATGTTAGGGACTAGTCACGAGGACAACTTAAATTGTGGGACTGGAGTCAACCAAGTTAGGGACTATCACGAGGACACTGAGAAGTTGTTGGACTGAAGTATACAAGTGTGGGGACTATCACGAGGACACTTGAGAAGTGTGGACTAGTAACCAAGTATAGGGACTATACACGAGGGACCCTTGAGAAGTGTGGACGGGAGTAACCCAGTTAGGGACTTCACGAGGGACACTTGAGAAGTGTGGACTGGAGTAACCCAAGTTAGTGACTATCACGAGGACACTTGAGAGTGGTGGACTGGAAGTAACCAAGTTTAGGAACAATCACAGGCCCACTTAGAAGTTGTGGCCTGAGTAACCAAGTTAGGGACAATCACGAGGGACACTTGAGAGTGTGACTGGAGTAACCAAGTTAGTAATATCCCGGGACACTTGAGAAGTGTGGACTGAGTAACCCAAGTTGGGGACTACACTAGGGACACATGAGAAGTGTGGACTGGAGTAAACCAATAGGGACTATCACGAGGGACACATGAGAATTGTGGACTGGAGTAACCAAGTTAGGGAACTAACACGAGGGACACTTGAGAAGTGTGGACTGGAGTAAACCAAGTAGGACTATCACGATGGGACACTTGAGAAGTGTGGACAGGAGTACCAAGTTAGGGACTATCACGAGGGACACTGAAAAAGTGTGGACTGGAGTACCAAGCTAGGGACTATCACGAGGGACACTTGAGAAGTGTGGACTGGAGTAACCAAGTTAGGGACTATCACGAGGGACACTTGAGAAGTGTGGACGGGACTAACCAAGTTGTGGACTATCACGAGGGACCCCTTGAGAATGTGGACTTGGAGTAACCAAGTTGGGGGACTATCACGAGGGGACACTTTAGAAGTGTGGACTGGAGTAACAAGTTGGGAGGACTAACACGAGGACACTTGGAGAAGTGTGGACTGGAGTAACCAAGTTGGTGACTAACACGAGGACACTTAGAAGTGGTGGGACTGAGTAACCAAGTAGGGGACTATCACGAGGGACACTTGAGAAGTGTGGACTGGAGTAACCAAGTTAGGGACTATCACGAGGGACACTTGAGAAGTGTGGACTGGAGTAACCAAGTTAGGGAACTATCACGAGGGACACTTGAGAAGTGTGGACTGGAGTAACCAAGTTGGGGACTATCAACGAGGACACTGAGAAGTGTGGACTGGAGTAACCCAAGTTAGGACTGTCACGAGGGACACTTGTGAGAAGAGTGTACTGGAGTAACCAATTAGGGACTATCACGAGACACATTGAGAAGTGATGGGACTGGAGTAACCAAGTTAGGGACTTCACGAGGGACACATGAGAAGTGTGGGACCTGGAGCAACCAAGTTAGGACTGATCACGAGTGACAACTAGAGAAGTGTATGGACGGAGTAAAACCAAGTTAGGGACTATCACGATCTGACACCTGAGTACAAGGTCTTGATAGTTTGCCCATAGATTTTTTTTTTTTTTCATAAACATGATCGTACAAGGTAGCCAAGGTTCATTATTTCTATTAGATAAATAAAATCAAACACGAATAAACCCTAAATGGATTAGCAGAAATCTCAAACATCACTTGAACGAAAAGACCGGCATTTACAGGCGAATATATTGAACAATATATTCAATTTAAGAGAGATATAAAAGACTAAAAAAAATAAAAGGAGGATTTAGATTTTAAAGTAGTGAGAGAACACCAAAGACCAATCCAAGGTACTTCAGGATAATAGAAATAAGCTTCGCGAATAGATGATCCCACTTAAATGTAACTCACGTCAGCTTTAATGTTAGTAACAATGAAATGTGTACCATTCTCTACGGTTATTTATTATCTTTTTTTTACACTCTGAATAACAAAGAAGTCCCAAGAGGTCCCTACTTATGTTAGGTAGAATCAAAATAAATTACTAACAGTAGCAGCAGTTGTAATAGTGAGAAATCATTTGTAACCATGATCCTCATAATAACAAGATTGACTGTGAGCCCGACAAGTTACCAGACATTAAAGAAAAACAAACGAGAAAGAAAGCTTCGTTGTGTTTTACTCGTCTACATATACTAATTACACTGTATATAATTTGAAAGTTTGGTCAGTAATGGTTTTCCATCTGTCATAGTGTTTTTTATAATCAACATTGCTGCTTTACAACCCTTACCACTCACATTACTTGTCTCGCTTACAACCCCTAATCCCACCACAGTACTTTAAGGTTTTTCTGCTACCTTCTATAAAGAACTATGCTATAGCTCGTCTTTATACCCCATATAATAATAATTCTTAATATCCATTATTCAAACTAACGAAACTCAGAGCACCAGAACGTTGGATTAAAACAATTTTTGGAAGATATCCATTGTGAAACTTTAATATGTGAAGAAGTGCAATCTGACTCTTCTTGCAGATAAGGCAAAGAAGACAACGTAGATGAATACTAACGAGAAATATTATTAAGCAATTAAATACTGTCTTTCAATTTCATATCTATACCTTTCTTTCACCTATTCAATATTGACAACAAAAAATATTCACAGTCAATAACACAAAACAATATCTCTCGAGACAAAAAAAATGTGACAAACAAGGGTAGTGAGACTTGATCTCATGATCAAATAATTCTGGAGGTCCTGCTGCAGCCTGGCCCAGTGGTCGCTGTGCTGCAGCCTGACCAGTGGTCGCTGCTGCAGCCTGGGCAGTGGTCACATGCTGGAGCCTGTCCAGTGGTCGCAGCCTGCAGCCATGGCCATTGGTCGCTGCTGCAGCCTGTCCAGTGGTCCTGCAGCAAGCCTGGCCAGTGGTCGCTGCTGGCAGCCTGACCGATTGGTCGCTGCTGCACCTGGGCATGGTCACTGCTGCAGCCTGTCCATTGGAGTCGCTGCTGCAGCCTGGGCCATTGGACGCTTCTGAGCCTGGCCATTGTCGCTGCTGCTAGCCTGGCCGAGATGGTCGCTGCTGCAGCCAGGCCATTTGGGTCGCTGTCTGTTCGCCTGCCAGTGGTCGACTGCTGCAGCCTGACCAGTGGTTCGCTGCTGCAGCTGGGCAGTGGTCACAGCTGCAGCCTGTCCAGTGGGTTCCTGCCTGCAGCCTGTCCAGTGGGTCGCGCTGCAGCCCCTGACCAGTGTCGCTGCGCAGCTAGGGCAGTGTCGCTGCTGCAGCCTGTCCAGTGGTCCGCTGCAGCAGCCTGACCAGTGGTCGCTGCTGCAGCTGGGCAGTGTCACTGCTGCAAGCCCTGACCAGTGGTCGCTGCTGTCACCTGGCCATTGGTCGCTGCTGAGCCTGGCCAGTGGTCCGCTGCTGCTGCCTGGCGCATTGGTCGCATGCTGCCGCCTGGCCAGTGGGGTCGCTGCTCAAGCCTGTCCAGTGGTCGCCGCTTCAGCCTGGGCAGTGGTCACGGCAGCAGCCCTGTCCAGTTGGTCGCTGCTGCAGCCGGCCATTGGTCGCTGCTGCAAGCCTGGCGCATGTCCCTGCAGCAGCCTCGCCAGTGGTCCGCGGCTGCAGCCTGGCCATGGTCCGATGCAGCAGCCTGGCCAGTGACCGCTGCTGGCAGCCTGGCCCAGTGGTCGCTGCTGCAGCCTGGCCAGTGGTCGCAGCTGCTGCTGGCAGGTGACCAGTGACACAACGATCCTGTAGCCTGGCCAGTGGTCGCCTGCTGCACCCTGGCTATTGTGCTGCTGCAGCTGGCCATTGGTTCGCTGCTGCAGGCTGACCAGTGGTCACACCTGTAGCTGCCAGGGGTTATTGCTGCAGCCTGACCCAGTGGTTCGCTGCTGAGCCTGGGCAGTGGTCACTGCTGCACAAGCCTGTTCCAGTGGTCGCTGCTGCAGTCGCTGGCATTGGTCGCTGCTGCAGCTGCCAAGTGGTCGCTGCTGCAGCCTGGCCAGTGTCGCTGCTGCAGCCTGGCCAGTTGGTCGCTGCTGCAGGCCTGGCCAGTGGTCGCTGCTGGCAGCCTGGCCAGTGGGTCGCTGCTGCAGGCTGACCAGTGGTCACTCCTGTAGGCTGCCAGTGTTTTATGCTGAGCCTTGCCAGTGGTCCCCTGCTGCAGCCTGGCCAGTGGTCGCTGCTGCAGCCTGGCCCAGTGGTCGCTGCTGCGAGCCTGGCCATTGGTCGCTGCTGCATCCTGGCCATTGTCGCTGCTGGGCAGGGCCTGGCCAGTGGTCGCTGCTGCAGGCCTGACCAGTGGTCACTCCTTATCCTGGCCATTTGTTATTGCTGCAGCCTGGCCCCCCAGTGGTCCCCTGCTTAGCCTGGCCAGTGGTTCGCTGCTGCGCCTGGCCAGTGGTCGCGCAGCAGGCTGACCAGGTCACTCCTGTAGCCTGGCCATGGTTTATTGCGCAGCCTGGCCAGTGGTCGCTTGCTGCAGCCTGCAGTGGTCGCTTGCTGCTGCAGCCCTGGCCAGTGGTCGCTGCTGTCAGCCTGGCCAGTAGGTCGCTGCTGCATGCCTGGCAGTTGTCGCTGCTGCAAGCCTGGCCAGTGGTCGCTGCTGCTGCAGCTTACCATGGTCGCTTGCTGCAGCCCAGGCCAGGGTCGTTGCTGGGCCTGGCCAGTGGTCGCGCTGCACCCTGGGCAGTGGTCACTGCTGCAGCCTGTCCATGGTCCGCGCTGCAGCTTGGGCCAGTGGTTCGCTGCTACAGGCCTGGCCAGTGGTCGCTGCTGCAGCCTGGCCAGTGGTCGCTGCTGCAGCCTGGCCAGTGCGCGTCTTGTTAATATCTCTGATGACGTGTTAATATTGTAATGTACCGTGATGTATGGATGTTAGCATATATGATAATATGAATGTTGTAGTACACTGTGTTGTGTTATGTTGCGATATGATGTGTGGATGTTTGTATGTATTATGTTCAGTGTTTATGAAAGTGTAGGTGAGGTTCTGTATTTGTGATTATGTTGTCCAGCTGCTTCTGATGACGTTTAGTATTGGTCAATGTGTTGCTCATCACCTGCTGATGGTCAGTAAGTTAGTTGATAGTTGTCAAGCTCACTTTTCGGTAGACATTACGAACGTTGTGGTGTGTGTGCGTGTACTCACCTAGTTGTGGTTGCAGGGGTCTATTCTCAGCTCGTGGCTCCTGTGTGAGTGTATGTACGTGTATATGCGTGAGTGTCTATGTATGTGTGTGTGTACTCACCTATACTCACCTATTTGTGGTTGCAGGGGTCGAGTCACAGCTCCTGGCCCCGCCTCTTCACTGATTGCTACTAAGTCCTCTCTCTCCCTGCTCCATGAGCTTTATCATACCTCGCCTTAAAACTATGTATGGTTCCCGCCTCCACTACTTCACTTTCTTTCATAGCATTCCCACGGCTGAATACTCTATGACTGAAAAATACTTCCTAACATCCCTTTTCATCATCAGAGTCTTCACTTCCCAATTGTACCTCTTGTTTCTGTGTCCCATCTCTGAACATCCGTCTTTGTCCACCTCGTCTATTCTGCCGTTTTTATATGTCGTTATCAAGTCTCCCCTGACCCTGCCTGGCCTTCAGTGTCGTCCAGGGCCGATTTCCCTCAAACCTTTCTCGTAGGACAAATCCCCGTAGGCTCTTGGGACTAGTCTTGTTGCAAACCTTTGCACTTTCTCTAATTTTCTTGAACGTGGCTTGAACTAGGTGTGGATTCCAAACCTGGTGCTGCATACATCCAGTATGGGGCCTGACGTAATGGTATACATAGTCTTAAATGATGAAATCCTTACTGAGGTACGTACGCTATCCGTAGGTTTGCCAGGCGCACCGTATCTGGGGTGCAGGCATGTATTTTGATTGATGTGCTCCTCAGGAGATATGCTCGTTATATACACTACCCCCAATCTTTTCTTGAGAGACGTTTGCAGACTTTGCCATCTAAATTATATTGTGTATGCGGCTTCTTTGCCTTCCCCAATCTTTCCTGACTTTGCATTTGCAGGTTAAACTGGCAAGGAGGCCAGTTGCCTGACCCAGGCTTGTAGCCTGTCCAGGTCTCTGAGTCCTGCCTGATCCTCATCCGATTTGATTCTTCTCATTAACTTCACATCATCCGCAAACAAGGACACTTCTGAGTCTATCCCTTCCGTGTGTGTGTGCTAGAACTTAACCATACAGATTCCGAAAAGGACTTGGGGGTTATGGTAAGCAGCAACCTTAAACCAAGACAGCAATGCCTACGCGTACGTAATAAGAGCAAATAAGATTACTGTAATTATATCAAGAAGTGTAAGCAACAGAAGTCCAGAGGTCATACTGCAGCTTTATACATCATTAGTAAGGCCTCACCTAGATTATGCAGCTCAATTCTGGTCTCCATATTACAGAATGGACATAAATTCGTTAGAAAACATTCAGCGTAGGATGACAGAACCTACAAGGGGTATTAACCTGCTTTGACTTAGTTCTGCAAACAATGAATTCCTTGTTTATACTTTAGAAGTCTCTTAGGAACTGGTGCTAGAGCGACCACAATCAATTACAGTAGAATTGAATGGAGGTATGATAGTAAGGGATAACAACAGTAACAGACCCCAGATTTCGCTTAGCAGATTACGATGGGCTTAGAGAACACTATCATCTGTTGACTGGGTTAACGAAGAGAGCTATCATATGACAGTTTTCTAAACACAATACATCTGCTCAAAGAACGTTTATCCCCTTATAAGGAAATTAGATCAAATAGAAATACCCAAAATGGATGAATAATAGGCTGAAATATCAACTAACATAAGAAAGAATTTATAGGCGTATCAAAAGAGGCGAGGGTCATCTTATAAATCATAAATTGACATTAAGTAGGACATAAAAAGGGGATAAGAAAAGCTGGAAGGGACTATTCAAATTAAAGTTCTCAGGAACTTCTAAAACTAACCCCAAAAGTTTTCTAGCCAGTCTATAGAACAGTCAGAGACTGATGGCCCCTAAAAATAACTTGGGGCATCTATACAAAGAGATGAAAGTGCCCGATTTTAAATAATTATTTCTCTCGGTTTTACACAGAAGACATAAATTTCGTATTAATTTTTATAGTGGATCAGAAGAAGATAAATTTATGTAACACACAGTCCACTAGTGAAATGGTTGTGAAGCAATAGACGACTGAAGCAAATTAGGTCACCGGGTCCTGATGAGGTTTTTTCAGTTCTAAAGGAATGCATAAATGGAAGTCTGTGAACCATTAATATTTTTATTTTCCCTTCAAACTGGTGCAGTGTCTGATATTGAAGATGGCTAATGTCCTCCTATTTTTAAACAACAAGTGTTACCGTCAAAGCGCAAACTGCCTTTGGGGGGAAATTTAAGCTTTGGGGGTTTAGCTGGTATGAAGAGTTGTTGGGGGGGTTGATAGTGTATGGGTTCAAAAGGGTTTGCTTCCCTTCTTCTTTTTTCTCTACTAAACTCTGCTGGTCCATAAGTTTTTTTCTACCCTTTGTTTTTTGCCTTTTCGCTGGTTGAGGTTTCGTCTGCTTGGAACCCTCTTTTTCCTTCCAAATATTCATCCTTTCCGGAGAATTTTCCATTTTTGTTAAAATCAGTGATGGAGGGGGTTTCCCAATCTTGGCCCCTTTTTTTTAAAATTACAATTGACTCTTAAAAGGGATTAAGATTGGTTCCGTGCCCAAAAAATGGTGGTTTTTTTCCTAAGGGGGGAATTAAAGGGGTTTTTGCCCTTTTTTTTTTAAAAAAAGTAAATCGTTATTAATTGCTTTTTTGAAGTTTTTTTTTCCCAAAACCCTAGCATTTTTAAAAATTAAACTTCCATAAAATTTCCCCTACGGGGGGTTTTTTGGGGGAATTTAAAAAATTTAAAAAAAAATTTTTAAAATAGTGGGTTTAAAAAAATCCCAAAAATTTTTTCCGGTTTGAAAAAAAAATATTTCTTAAAAATTTATATGGAAAAACCCACAAAAAATGATAATTTGATTTAAAAAATTTTTTCTCTTTTTAACAAAACAAAAAATTTTGAAAAAAATGGAAAAATTTTATTTAGTAAATAAGCCCCAAAAAGGTTTGGAGTGCCAAACCCTTAAGGGCCTTATATAAAAAAAAAGGGGTTTAAAATTCCTTTTTAAATTTTTCAAAGGTATTTGGGTTTTGTTGAAAAACCTTTTAAACCCAAAAACGAATCCCAAACCCTCCCCAATTTTAGGAAATACTTAGGGGGAAAAAAGTTTTGAAAACTCTTTTAGATTAAAGCATATTCAAAAAACCCCTTTCAACTAAATTTCCATAACTGGGTTTTAAATTTAAAAATTTTGGAAAAAAATTTCAGAAAAAGGGTTTTGGGTATTTAAAAAAAAACTTAAAAAACCCATGGGCAGGGAAAGGGGTCTGGGATAAATTTTGAAGAAAGAACGAAGAAAAGGGGAACCGGGGGGGAAGTAAAATGGAAAAGGGGTTTTTAAAAAAATTTAATTAAAAAATTTTAAAAAGGAAATTTCCCGAAGAAGGAATTTGTTAAATTAAATTTGTTAAAAGAAAGGAAGGCAAATTTTTGGTAGATAAAGGGAAAAACAGTTAATATTGGGGAACCCGGGATTTTTAGTTTATTTAAAATTTAAAGAATACATATTTTTTAAAAGGGGTTGGGGTTGGGACTTAAAAGGCAATTTTTTGGTAAATTTTGGAAAATTTTTGGGGGGGTTAAATGTTTTTGTGGTTTCCGATGAAAAAAGTGGCCTTGTTATGGGGAAAACCCCCCCCCCTTTTGGGAAGGTTTTTTCCCCCCCCTTAGTTTCTTTTTTTCTTATTAGAAATCTTCCTTATGAAAAAGATTGAAGCCCTTTAAATTACTTTTGAGAGAAGAGGGGGAAAAAAGGGGGGGGGGTGATAAAAGGAAAAATTTTGGAAAATATTTAAAAAAGGGGTTTTAAAAATTTAAAGGATATTTAAGAAGCCCCGGGTTATGGTTTAAATTAGAATAGTTTGGGGAAAAAAAGGGACTAGGGGTTTTGGGTTTTGGGGATGGGTAGTAAATATGGAAAACCCCTATTTGGGAGGGTGGATTTGGGGGTTTTTCAAATTTTTGGAAAAAATAATGGGGGGAAGGGTGTTTTAGGGGGGATTGAAAGACTTTTTTGGGACAGAAAATGGGTTCTTTTGTTTGGGTAATTTAAAAAGACCGCCTGTATGGGCCCAAAAGGGCCCTTCGCATGTTTCCTCCTTTTTTATGTTCTTTTTTTTAAAAGGGGGTTTTTGGGGGTAGGTTTGGTGTTTAATTTTTGTTTTTGGGTTTTTGGGGTGTGGGGGTGTGTGTGGTGTGTGTTGTGTTGTTTTGTGTGTGTGGTGTGGTGTGTGGGGTTGTTTTTGTGTGTGGTGTGGGGTTTGGTCTGGGTATGTCCGTATGTTATGTGTGTTGTGGTGTGTGGTGCACTCACCTAGTTGTACACCAAAGTGAGGTTGCGGGGGTCGAGTCCGACTTCCCTGCCCTCCTCTTCACTGATCGCTATAGGTCACTCTCCCTAAACCGTGAGTTTTATCATACCTCTGCTTAAAGCTTGTTTGGATCCTGCCTCCACTACATGCTTCCAAATTTCCACTTACTGACTACTCTGTGGTGAAGAATACTTCCTAACTCCCTGTGATTCACTGTGTCTTCTAACTTCCAACTGTGTCCCTTTGTTATGTGTCCAATCTCGGGAAACATCCTGTCTTTGTCCCCTTGTAAATTCTCAGTATTTGTATGTCGTTATCATGCCCCCCTATCTCTCCTGCTCCAGTGTGTCATGTTGATTTCCCTTAACCTCTCCTCGTAGGACATCCCCTCTTAGCTCTGGGACTTTTTGTTGCAAACCTTTGCACTTTCTGTTTCTTTACGTGCTTGTTTAGGTGGTTCCAAACTGGTGCGGCTTACTCCATATGGGCCAACGTACCGGTGTACAGGGTCCTGAACGATTCTTTATTAAATGTCGGAAGCTGTCTGAGGTTTGCTGGGCGCCCATATCTGGCAGCATTTTTTTTGGGTTTGATGTGCGCTTCAGGAGATGTGCCTGATGTTATACTCACCCAAATCTTTACCTTGAGTGAGGTTTATAGTCTCTGGCCCCCTAGCTGTACTCGCTGGGGTTTTCTTTCCCCTTCCCCAATCTTCATGACTTTGCACTTGGGGGGATTGAATTCCAGGGGGCAATTGCTGGACCAGGTCTGCAGCCTGTCGATCTTTGTATTGCCTGGTCTTCGATCGAGTGAATTCTTCTCTCAACTTCAGTCATCTGCAAACAGGCCCACCTCAGAGTCTATTCCTTCCTCATGTCGTTCACAAATACCAGAAACAGCACTGGCCTAGGACTGACCCTGTGGGACCCCGCTGGTCACAGGTGCCCACTGGGACCCTCGCCACTTACCTGACTCGCGGCGGTCTTCCTGACAAGCATTCCCTAATCCATTGTGTGCTTCCCTGTCCCCCTGCTTGTCCTCCAGTTTCCCACAAATCCTTGTGTGGAACTGTGTCAAAGCCTTCTTGGAAAGTCCAAGAATATGCAATCCACCCACCCCCTCTCTCTTGTTTACTGCTGTCACCATTGTCATAGAACTCCAATAGGTTTTTTGACACAGGTTTTTCCCGTCCCTAAAACCAATTTTGGCTGCTGTTGAAGAGATCATTCCTTTCTAGGTGTTCCACCACTCTTCCTGATAATCTTCTCCATGATTTTGCATACTATACATGTCAGTGACACCTGGTCTGTAGTTTAATGCTTCATGTCTGTCTCCTTTTTTAAAGATTGGGACTACATTTGCTGTCTTCCATGCCTCAGGCAATCTCCCTGTTTCGATAGATGTATTGAATGTTGTTGTTAGGGTACACATAGCCCCCTCTGCTCCCCTCTCAATATCCATGGAGAGATGTTCATCTGGCCCCATTGCCTTTGAGGTATCTAGCTCACTCAGAAGCCTCTTCACTTCTTCCTCGGTTGTGTGCACTCTGTCCAGCACATGTGGTGTGCCCCACCTCTCCGTCTTTCTGGAGCCCCTTCTGTCTCCTCTGTGAACACTTCTTTTAATCTCTTGTTGAGTTCCTCCATACTTCACGGTCATTTCTTGTTGTCTCTCCTCCTTCCTTCCTTACCTGATTACCTGGTCCGTTGATGTTGTTTTCCTCCTGATGTGGCCGTACAACAGTTTCGGGTCAGATTGGCTTTCACTGCTATGTCATTTTCATATTGTCTTTGGGCCTCCCTCTTATCTGTGCATATTCGTTTCTGGCTCTACGACTGCTCTCCTTATTCTCCTGGTCCTTTGCCTTCTATATTTCTTCCATTCCCTAGCACACTTGTTTTTTGCCTCCCTGCACCTTTGGGTAAACCAGGGCTCATCCTGGCTTTTTCATTATTCCTGTTACCCTTGGGTACAAACCTCTCCTCAGCCCCCTTGCATTTTGTTGCTACATATTCCATCATCCATTAACTGGATTCCCTGCCAGTTCTCTGTCCCACTGAACCCAGTTCAGGAAGTTCCTCATTCCTGTGTATCCCCTTTCTTGTAGTTGGGTTCATTCATCCTGGCTTTCCTGCTTCTCCCTCCACTTGTTAGCTCTACTGTGTATTCGAAGCTTAAAACCACATGGTCATGGCCCCCAAGGGGTCTTTCATATGTGAAAGTCCTCGATATCTGCACTACCAAGGTGAATACTAAGTCCAGCCTTGCTGGTTCACCTCTCCTCTCTCTCTTGTAGTCTCCCTTACGTGTTGGTACATGAATTTTCCAGTACCACCTCCAACATCTTAGCCCCCATGTATCTTGGCCCCCATGCGGGGCCAAGTTTCTCCCAATCGATCTCCTTGTGGTTAAAGTCCCCCCATGATTAGGAGCTTGCCCTGCATGCATGAGCTCTTCTGGCCACTGTAGCCAGTGTGTCAACCATCGCTCTATTGCTCTCGTCGTTTCTCTGCCTTGGGCCCCCTGCTGTTCTGTGGTGGGTTATACCCTGACTGCTATTACCACCTTTGGACCTCCAGAGTGAAGCGTTTTCCCGCTATGTAATCACTTCTTCTCTGCTGCCTCCTCTCTCCAGCTCATCAAAATTCCAGCGATTTTTGATCAGCAATGCCACTCCTCCACCCCTCCTGTTCCCTCGTCTTTCCCTCAGGATTTGGTATCCCGTTGGGAAAGATGGCATCTGTTATCATACCTTAAGCTTGGTTTCTGTGAGAGCTATTATTTCCGGTGATGCCTCTTTGACTCTTTCTGCATCCTCCCACTTATTTGGTTATTCCATCACGTTTGTGTACATACCTTCAGTTTCCTTTCAACACTGTGGTTTTGGGGGCCTGTGAGGGTGGAGACTGTCATACTGTGGGATTCTATAGCTCGTTTTTGGTGAGGCTTTGGGTGGATTGTAGGTGTGTTGGGATGTGGATAGGTTGTATGTTCTGAGAATATTGTGTGTTGCTTTCCTTGCTGTTCTGTTTGCTCTGACTGACCTCTGCTGGTTCCATCCTTTTCTCTTTTCCTAGCCCTTTCGCTTTTTTGCCTCCCTCTGCTGCTGTCGTTCTGATTTGTGTTCTTGCTCTGTCTAGGAAACCCTCTTGTACTCTTCGAGTATTTTCACCGTGGTTTCTCTTGGAGGTCATGTTCGCACTGTTTCCGTCCTGAGAATCAGCTTGATTGGTCGGGTTCTCCCCTTCGATAACCCCTATTTTCTGAAATTTTCAATCTCGTCCATCTTCTTCACCTATTTCTGGATGATTTTCTCATCCCTTTCTTCTTCCTCGGGCCTTTTAGTGTGTGTCCTTTCCTCTCTCTCCTGAAGCCCATGGATAAACATGATTTGCCCTTTCCTCCTCCCATTTGTCCCCACCCTCTGTGACTCTGGATCCCGCCTGTAGTGTCCCGTTACTCCCTTTATTTTCCAGTGTCCTTTATAGCATGGTTGTGCCTCCATTTCGACTTCACCCTCCCACCTGCACCAGCTTTCTCCCTTCACTCCTTGGCTTTTTTGCAGTTGATAACCTTACAAATTCTAAATTTTTCCTTCCTGTTCGGGCCCCCAGCTTATATGCTGTTCTTCTCTGGTCAAGCCCCTGTAACTCGCTTCAGCCTATTTATCTCACTTCTAGGACCCTTATCTTGCTACCCGTTTCGACTTGTGCCCCCAATTCTTTTTCCTTCTCTCCCTTTTCAAATTTTACAGAGAGCTCTTTTCCCTTTTTTCAGAAAGCTCTCCTAATTTTCTCTCTCACTCTTGTTCCATCCTTTTCCACTGCTCCTCCATCCACCTCCTCCCTACCAGAACACCATTTCTCATCTGATCCTTTGGTTCCTGCGAGCCCCACCATTTTTTTTTTTTTTTTTTAGAGAGAGAGAAGGAAAGGGAATGAGTGGAAAGAAAAGGGGAAAATGGGAGAGGGGAAAGAGGAGAAGGGAAGGAAGGAGGGGGGAGAGTGAGAAGGGAAAAATGGGGGAAGAGATGGAGAGAGAGAGAGAGAGAGAGAGGGGAAGAGAGAGAGAGAGAGAGAGAGGGAGAAAGGGAAGGTAGAAAGAGAGAGGGGGAAAAGTGAGAAGGAAAAGGGAAGAGAGAGTGAGAGTGAGAGAGAGAGGGGGGAGAGAGAGGAAGGGAAGAGAAAAGAGGGGGAAGATTGAGAAGGGAAAATGGGGAAGATGACGAGTAGAGAAAGAGCAAGAGACAAGGAAGGGAAGATGATTAGAGAGAAAGGAAAGGGGGTGGGGGACTGTTATGACAAGGCAAGTCAAAATCACACTTGGATCCATTTGAGGAAGCGTAAAAAAGTTTAGCCGAAGACGGGCAGAAGGAGATTTTGGGGTACCTTTAGAAACCATTGAATCAAACATACCGGAAGACTGGTATGGAACAACTGAAAAGCATAATGAGAACGAGATAAGTCAGTTAAATGAAATGCTGGGTGTCCCTTCATCCGAATCCTTTGATGTTATACATAAAAGGAAAGAGCTGGTAGGAAAACCCCAAGCTGCAATAAAGTTTGGATTAACCGATAAATAGTGTCAATAAAGCTAGGGATCCTTAACCTGTTAAATGAAAAAAAAAAAAAAAATAGGAAAGGGGGAGAGAGAGGAGAGAGAGTGAAAAGGGAGAGATGAAAGGCAAAGAGAGGGTTGAAAGAGAGGGGGGAAAGGGAAAGAGGGGAGAGGAGAGAGAGGAGAGGGTAGAGAGGAGGTAGGGGAGAGAAGGCTAATAGAGAGGTGTGGAGAGAGAGGCTGGGAGAGAGAAGGGTAAAGAGGGGGAGAAGATGGGAAAAGGAGAGGGGAGAGATAAGGAGGGAAAGATGTTAGAGGGAAAATATTTAGAGGGGGAGGTGTTTGGGGAAGAGATTGTAAAAGGGAGAACGGAGAGGGGAGAAGAAGTAGGGAGAGATATGGTAAGGAGAGATATGGTAGAGAGTGAGATTGTTAGAAGGAGAGCTAGGATAGGAAAAGAGGGAGAGAAGGAGAGGAAAGGAGTCAGGTTAGAGGTCAGTTCAAGACTTGAAATCCCTTTTTGTGTTTGCGTGTTATTAACTTCGGATTTTCCGGGGGGGTTTGTTTGGGGGGTTTTTGGTTTTTTTGTGGTTCCCCCTTTGTACCCTTTCTAACCTAAACCAATACTTGTAACCACTTTTCGATCTACTTCTAAAAATTCAGAAGTAGCTAGGCTGTAAAATTTTAGCTTGTCCTCAGGCTTAAGTGTCTGACGATATGCCCTCACAATAACCGCTTTACTCCTTGCACTCTCCACTATGCTATTTCTACTCTAATTCTGGTAATGGCTTGCAGGGTGAGTGCGACCAGTATCTAACAAGTGATGCAGGACCAGACTCAACCTTAGCCAAATGCAACCTCAGGCAGGTGAATACTTGTTACGATGAATGTTCAGAGAACCGACCATGTTGATAAATAAGACACAATGTGCAACTCCTTGGGTATCTATATTGAGGAAACGTTTCGTCCACAGCGTGGCTTCATCAGTCCATACTAGGAGAAACTTGAAAACAGGAGAAGACTGAGGTAAACATCCCCCTTAACCTTGATTCATTGTGTTCAGTCCATCAATCTTGAATATAAATAACGGCAAATCAGCGGAGAAAAGGCAGCTTATAAACCGTATGGCAGGAGAGGTGCACAGTCATCTAGTCGTGTCACATTTGTGACACGACCTATGGTCTGCTGCACCTCTCCTGCCTAACGGTTTTATAAGCTGCGCTTCTCCGCTGATATGCCGTTTTCTATTCAAGATTGATGGACTGAACAGCATCGACCTCAAGGTTGAGGGACTGATTACCTCATTCTTCTCCTGTTTCTTCAAGTTTTCTCCTACGTATGGACTGAAGAAGCCACTGTGTGGCGAAACGTTTCCTCAATAAAGATAACCCAAGAGTTACACATTGTGTCCCTAATTTATCAACATGTGAATACTGCGCTGACAGCGGTGTGATGAACAATTTGCCAAGATGCTGATGACGTAGTCGACGTACATAGCCTTCTATCACTATTTTGTAACTAACTCTCCTATCACCCAAGATGTTTTAACCAAACTATATACTCATGCATCCGCGCGTCCTCCAGTGATTTCATTCACTTTTTCACTTAATACAGGAATACACCACACTTCGGTGTTACACTTTATATGTATAAATAGGCATACAAACGTTTGTGACGTCACTGCTTCAGTAGGCCTACTGCCACCTTCCCTTGTTGTGTGTGTGTGGTGTGGTGTGTGTGAGGTGGTGTGTGTGAGTGTGTGTGTGTGTGTGTGTGTGTGTGTGTGGTGTGTGTGGTGCATGGCGTGTGCGTGTGTGGTGTGTGTGTGTGTTGTGTGTGTGTGTGTGTGTGAGACTGGGCGGCAGTCAATAAAGATTATAGAACGAAAAATTAAAAAAATT
This sequence comes from Cherax quadricarinatus, assembly GCF_026875155.1. Lineage (NCBI taxonomy): Eukaryota > Metazoa > Arthropoda > Malacostraca > Decapoda > Parastacidae > Cherax > Cherax quadricarinatus. Next base: position 2,113,336 of record NC_069409.1, read on the forward strand.
AATATTTACGTGTTAATTATAATTATAATTACGGGTTTTAGGCAGAAAAAGTGATATTACATTAGAGTCAGCGTTCCTAATAATCATGAAACTGAAGAAATCATGAAATATAAACCTATGGATTTAAAACCCAGATATGACAATCTTACACCCACACCGAGAGACACTTGTGCTACCAGATGATGTGTTTAACCACTGTGTGTTATTGTCACAGTCAGCACCACTGAGAGCTCTGTCTACCATGATGCATTACCACTGTTAGTTACTGCAAAACTGTCACCACCACTGAGAGCACTTTGCTACCAGTGATGTGTTTACCACTGTTAGATATTGTCACTGTCAGTTCCACTGAGAGCACTGTGCTACCAGAGACGTGTTTACCACTTGTAAGTTAACTGCAACTGTGCAGCACCACTGAAGAGCACTTTGCTACCAGTGACGTGTTTACCACTGATTAGTATATTGTCACTGTCCAACACAGGAACCCACTTAGAGTGATGTGTTTGGCACTGGTCAGTACCACTGATGCAACTGTGCAACCAAGATGTGCTTACCACTGTTTAGATATTGTCACTGTCATTACCACGGAGACGACTGTGCTACCAGTGATGTGCTTACCACTGTTATTGTCACTGTCAGCATAAATGAGAGCACTGTGCTACCATGATGTGTTTTAACCACTGTTAGATATTGCACTGACAGTACCACTCTGAGAACCAATGTGCACCAGTGAAGTGTTTACCCACTGTTAGTTATTGTAAACTGTCAGCACCACTGAGAGCACTTTACTACCAGTGATGTGTTTACCACTGTTAGTTATTGTTACTGTCAGCACCACTGAGAGTGATGTGTTTGTCACTGTCCAGCACCACTGAGAGCAACTGTGGCTACCAGTGATGTGTTTACCACTGTAATTATTGTCACTGGTCCGTACCACTGAACTACTGTGCTACCATGATGTTTTACCACTGTATTGTCACTGTCAGCACCACTCTTGAGAGCACTGTGGTTTCAACCAGTGATGTGTTTACACGTGTTAGTTATTGTCTCTTTCATGGGCACTACCTTGAGACCACTGTAAACTACCAGTGAAGTGTTTTTACCACTGTATTGTCACAGTCAGCACCACTGAAAGCACTGATGCCACCAGGATGTTTTACCACTATAAGTTATTGCCATCTGTCAGTTCCACTTAAACCATTGTGCTTCCATTTATGAGTTTACCACTGTTAGTTATTGTCACTGGTCAGACCATCCCGGACTGAGACACTGTGCTGCCAGTGATGTTTTTACCAACTGTTAAATATTTGTCACTGTCATCACCTCAGACAGCACTGCCAACTACCAGGATGTGTGTACCACTGTGGCAGTTATTGTCTCTGTCAGCACCAGCAAGAGCACTGTGCGCCAGTTGATAGTTTACCCACGTCTTGGTTATTGTCACTGTAAAGCACGACTGAGAGCACTGTTAACCAGCCATGTGTAACCACTGTTTCCTATTATCACTGTCAGCACCGCTCAGAGCATTCTGTTACCCCTGGTAGAGTTCCTCGATGCCGTTCACCATCTTCATCGCTGACTGCTCTGCAGATGGAGGGAAAAAATCGAGGTGAAGCCCATTTGTAGACTGGACAACGGCAGGTTTTCCCACTTGTTCCTGTAGCAGTCGCTTTTGGCATTTTCCGAGAATTTTTTTTGCAACTAACCATAAAGCATACCACTCATTTTTCTCCTCACCCACTAGTATACAGTCGAACGCCTCACCTCAAAGAAGCTCGAGAATATGTGAACTAACAATTTCACCCCCACTAATTTTTGCTTTATTGAGCCTCGAGGATTTACCTACCAACGCCAGGTAATTAATGTAGTCTCCGTTTTTTTTTAGTTGGTCCTATAACCCTTAACCATTAAGGATTTGGTAACAAAAATCCGGGCCAACACCCTCCTCTGTTATATTTTGGAAGGTCCTTCAATTTGGAGAATATTTGGAAACATTTTTTCTCTTTTTCTCTTTCGAGGGTTATTCAGGGTAAATCCAATTTGATGTAATGAAACGTTCCCACCACCCCCCCCTGGTCGCGGATATCCCACCTCACACAGAAAGCAACATTACCTAGCGTAGCCTAGCTGCAGCACAAACAAAACATCAGCAACATTAACGCGCCACAAAGCTTCAAGTGATGATTGTTGTAGTTCATACAGTTCAAATGTACTTTATGCTGTCATATACGTCCTTAATTTAGGTTGTATAACCCACTGGAACTGATAACAACATGTTACCAACATGTTACAAGCAGCAATTAGAAGATGAATCAATGGATACTCTTCATTAATCAGGATTGTGAGAAATACTTACTGTTGCCAGTAGATCATCAATATCGTTACAGGCTACAAGGTCACATTCCATGATGAAGAATGGATTGAAATCTTTTTGAAGGTCACGAAACGTACACTAACATCATCAACGAGGAGATTTCACTGCTGCAATTTGGAGCCCAAAAATTCGTAGGTCTCCCTCTGTGATAACTCTAAATCTCCGATAAGGTCATTTAATATCATGTGTAGTTTAAAAGATGTCAAGTTATCAACATATTCTGGGTCTTGTGTAATTGAAGACTCCGTCATCCTTCTCCTTTGACTCAAAGAAGAATGAGTTTGGGGACTCAAGAACAGATAGTCTTGGCCGTGAGGTACGTATAGCAAAGGCTAAATAGTAACAACTGCTTACATGATAGTTAGCTCCGTCCTCCCCTTTTGTAACTGTAAAAAAATGATAAGATTTTCTTATATCCGATACAACCCCTGGCAAAGATTTATTGTACAAATAGTTCAGTATATACGTGGGGTGCAGTTCTTGGTCTAATCTTCAATTTTACAGCTAAAATATAGGTGACAAGCTTTTCTAATCACGCATCTACAGTACTTTTGGAAGGAAAAAGTCATTTTTGTGCACAAATATAACTGATTCAGGCAGTTAGAGGACATCTATGGCCCAAATTTAGCTGAAAAAGTCACATCCAACGCAAATATGAAAGCTTGAACAATACGGTTTTGTACCGTTTGTGTGTATACCTATATTTTTTATAATTTTTTTTCCTGTGACGTAAGTATTATAAAGCTTTACCAATCACATTTTTTAAGTTTAAATAGGAAGCTCTACTATCTCGCACTCAGCAGACGGAGGATTAAGCCTTCCACACCACGCTTTGATAAATGAAATCCACTTGGTTAATCGCTTAATATGAATTATTTTTCATTTACATTCTTTAGGGTATATCAAAAACTGCTAAAACCTTAATCGTTGGTGACTAAAACACACACAGCTGTATTTTCATAAATTTATCAAGTAAAAATACTTACGCAAAAGAAAATAATGAATGCAAATCTACCTTCTGCTCTACTGGCCTCTGTTGGTATTCTTGAAATTCTTGAATGATGAAGTTGCTGCTTCACTTAATCTTGGCGTTTACTGGTACAACTAAGACAATTCAGGAATTCAGGAGGGAGACAGCAGAAGTGGTATACTTGTGCTACAAGGGAGTGTAATCGTGATTCTGTACTCCCCCAACTGGCGAATCTTTTTCCTGCTGGCAGATATTTGTTTCTTATTACTGGCACTTTGGAGAAGTCACAGCAGGTTTTCAAAGCTCGATGGTTTTGATGAGAGTGATAATATCCACGACCACATGTTTCTTTTCTTCACTGTTATCATACTTGTGAACATATACATTTTTTAATATTTGTTTGGTTTGACGACCCATCGTTTCACTTAAATCTCGTCCTCAGATCAAGGGTTGAAAGTCTTCGGCGGCTGGAGAAAGCGTTTTGATTTACTCCTGGTGTTCATCAGATTATGATCTTGTTGTTTGTAGTCGTGCTGCTAATGGACAACCATAGGTTTATGGGCGGGGGAGGTTTTCGTGTTCTCATCAGATTCAGCTTAAAATATTTTTTTTCCTGGTACAGTGGGTAGCGGTTCCTTTCTTATCCTGTAAAGGTAGGAAGCACATGAGATGGCTAGATCCTCGGTTTCCTTCTCTTGCATCGTTCCCCGTGATGCTGCTATCCGCGTCCACCACATCTTCGTTATAGGGTTTCCTAGAAGATCATTCTCAATATATAAGCTATGGGCAGCACATATTCACAACAAATACAATTTCTATAAAACTATCTTGACACCTATGCCTAGTGCATCCACTGATTCACATAATAATATGATTCACATATTCAAGAATGAAACATGACAGTTGATGATTCGGATTTTCTGTTTACCAATTCCATCAACAATTATAATTTGGATGGGTTGTGACTGAACAGCTGAAAATTTGTGGGATTATCTATATGGCAGATGAGCAAAGAGGCTAGAACTGAGGAAATTCGGAATTGTGGGAGAGAAAGTTGAAACAACGAGATTAGGAACCTAAAGAGCGACGGATGTTACTTTAATGCAAAGGGCAATAATAATAAATTCATTGGTTTTAGTAGTACAGAGTGGAACGTGGGCCAGTGGTGTTTCCATTACGGTAACACGAGATAAAGGAGATACAGAGAAGTTTGCTTCGTTATATATGGGGTTTTGGACGTGCATGGCTAAGTAAAGAGGTGGTATGAGACGAAATGTGCTAAGAGGGGAGTAGGCATTTTGGATGCTAGGGCCGAGGGTAAAGGCCATGTATGTTAAACAGAGGTACGTAAGGGAGGGGGGGGGGGGGTTTTTTTAAAAGGGGTGAGGGTCGGGAGGGTGATGGGGGATTACGGACGATGTGGGGAGGAAAGGACTTATTGGAATGGAAAATATGCCTAAGGGTTATGTTAGTTATAGGTGAGGTAAATAAGCTCAAGGTGGGACGGTTGTAAGAATTGAGTAAGAAACCCAAAGTCATGCAAGGGGTGGCGGTATGACCCTTTGTATTGATTGGGGTACGAATTGGCATGATTTATCCAAAAGCTTAGATTAATGCCGAGGTAAGGGATCGATATATGAGTTATAGGTTTGGTAAATGGGAACTTTAGCGTCAAAGCCGGCTTAGTGTGTGATGGGTTTGGTAAAGAAGGCGAATGCGAACATTGTGAGGAATCGGATAACAGCCTTTCATGCCGTATATTTTTTGTCATGTATTATGGGCAGGTACGGTGTGGCAGGGCCAGAGTCTTCAGTTAATGGGTGGTGGCATGTAGAGCTCCTGCGTGCCCTAACTTTAGAGGTAAGGGGTGTGGCTGAGGTTGTAAAGAGAGCCAATTTCTGGTACATTGTTACAGATTTCTTGTTTTTAATTTCCTGGGGCTTGAAGGAAAAAAAGCAGGCGGGGGGAGTTAGGGGTAAGTGCAATTGCTGCAGGAATTTACGCACAGTATGTAGAAAAAGTCAATTATGGTAACAGGTGGCAATTGCTTCCCGGAGGCTTATAGAAAGATAACGGTAAGGGGATCTCAGTAATTGGCTACTTTAAGTACTAAGGGGACCATATACCTTTTCTAGAATCCATGCGCATGTGCATGCTCATGACCCATCCTAATGGGCGAGGAAGTCTTTGAAATGTATAGTCAGTTGCTCTTCAGACAGTAAGGTGAAAAAATCGAGCTTCTATAAATTCCAACTGAAGCCTAAATAATGTGGTTATGAGATCTGCCACTTTGGTAATTATATTTTAGACTTGTAAAATTTTAAATGGTTTTTAAAATAAGATATTTTTCGAAATGTTTTAAGTTTTTTATAATTCGAGTTTTATTGTTATCTAAGATGGAACAGAAAACTCTAAGCACTGTCATAAAAATTGCCTTGTCGTTGGTTCTATGAAATAATTTGGAGATACTCTCCTGTATAGGCCAAGTCTGTAACCTTTGCACGAAATCATGACAACATGCCACACAATGGCGGATTTTCCTCTGCTGTAAAGTTTATTCAATATGTTACATTCATATTGCACTTATCTTCGGTGACTTCATTGAATAAAATGAGTAATTCCCCGAGAATATAACGAACTAGTTTCAGAAACATTGCCCGTCACTCTTAAACGCTCAAACAGTGTATCTAATGGTCCATTCCAGTGTCAAAGACTTATAGACGGAAGAGCACGCACAGGTTTGTGAGTATTCAAAATGGGACACTTAGTACTGTAATACACTTAGAGCAAAAACATCTGATATTATTAAAGCACATTCATCAGCTTCATATTTCAATGAGTTTTCAATCTCTGGCAGTTCATCGATCCACCTTTATAATATACAGTGAATGTAAATCAACCTGGCTCATACTGTTATATGATTTATTCTTGTAGTTTTTTCGCCAACAAAAGACATTTTATTTTTTTTTGTAACAGCTTTATCAAATAATGCTGATTTGCACAAATTGCTGTAAACTACCTCTTCAATAGTGGGGGACCATGTTTATTTTCCTATTTTAAAATAAACCTTTAATTGCTTAAGGAGATGACATAGTCTAAAAAAAAAACTGGCAACCTGACGCTCGTCCTGAAATCTATAAAGGTTAAAGGTAAAGGTGTAAAGGTCAAAAAGGAAACTGAGCAGTGGCCGGACAGCATGAATGAACCTGAAGACCAAGAGTCGACTGGAGGAGGTATAGAGATATGAAAAGCAAGAGACTGCTGTAAACTTCGAAATAATTTCTGTGTGGCTAACCAGACGAATATGAGTCAACCTACTGTGGAACGTCCGCGATGAAGAACAGGGGGTAAGAATATTGTGCTTTAGGGGACACTCAGTTAGGTAACAATGGATAGGACCATCTGGTTGAAGGAAAGGAGTAAGGAGAAGGGTGTGCTCCCTGGGGCTGGGATGGAGGATAATATAAGCCGGCTTGACTCATGTATGATAAGTAGGATCAAAGGTCCTATTAATGGCCTCATGCCTATTTTAGAAAGCGTAGAAGTGAGTATTTATGGTTATAAGATATAGGGCAGCATAGACATTATTAGGAAGAAGGGAGGAAGCCCTGTTATTTGTGCATTCTGCCAAGAAGGGGTGTTGGAAAAGAATGGCTGTCCAGAGCGATTGGTATAAATTGCTGCTGGAACAAACACTATAGGGTAATGCAGTAACCATTCATTAACAACTGGGACCACTTCAATGGCCGGAAATGGCATATTATATGACAGGAATGGGGTTTCACGTTAACTAGGGCGGTGTGGGATTTCTCTTTATCTCAGTTGAGGATGTTGTTAGGGTCTTTAAAACCTAGGATAAATATATCGTTAGAGATATGGGTTAAGTAATGGAAAATAATGAGTGTACGAAATATTAATTTCGGCTTTGGTTATCGATAAATGCTTAACAATAAACAGTCTATGGAATCGAGAACACAGGGTAAATGACAGTAACAATTGTTAAAAGAAAGCTGAACGAGAAAACAAGGCTCACAAGAAAAACACCATTTAATATATGCCATAATATCAACACTCGCTTTATCAATACTCCGCTTTAAGCAACAACTCGCTATATTAACACACGCTTTAAGCATATACACTCGCTATAATTAACACCGCTTATAGCAACACTCGCTATATTAACACTCCTTTAAGCAACAAACACTCGCTATATCAACACTCGCTTTAGTCAACACCTCGCTATATCAACACGCCTTTAGCAACACTTCACTATATCCTAACTGCTTTATTCAACACTCGCTTATCACACTCGCTTATAATCAACACTCGTCTTTATCAAACATACTCGCTTTACAACAACACGCTTATCAACACTCAGCTTTTATCAACACTTGCTTTTCACACATGCTTTATCAACACTCGCTATATCACACTCGGCGTTTAACAACCACTCGCTTTAATCAACCAACACCTTTATCAACACTCGCTTTATAATCAACACTTGCTTTATCAACACTCGCTTTATCAACAACTAGCTTTATCAACACTCGCTTTATCAACAACGCTTTATCACACTCAGCTTATTATCACACTCGCTTTATCAACAACTGCTTTATCAACACTCGCTTTATCAACACTCGCTTTATCAACACTCGCTTTAAATCAACACACTCTTTATCAACACTCGCTTTATCAACGACTTGCATTAGCACACATGCTTATCCAACACACTCGCTTATCAACACTCTTTAGCACACATTCGCATTTAGCAACACTCGCTTTAATCACACTTTCCTTTAGCAACACTCCGATTTATCAACACTCGCTTAGCAACACTCAGATTTATCAACACTTCGGCTTAGCAACACTCGCTATAATCAACACTCGCTTTATCATCACCGCTATATCAACACATCGCTTTAAGCAACACTCGCTATTCAACAACTCGCTTATCATCAACTACTCGCTATATTAAACTACTCGCTTTAGCAACACTCGCTATATTAACATCGGCTCTAGCAACACTCGCTATATTAACACTCGCTTTAGCAACACTCGCTATATCAACACTCGCTTTAGCAACACTCGCTATATTAACACTCGCTTTAGCAACACTCGCTATATTAACACTCGCTTTAGCAACACTCGCTATATTAACACTCGCTTTAGCAACACTCACTATATCAACACTCGCTTTAGCAACACATCGCCTATCAACACTCGCTTTATTCACACTCGCTTTAGCAACACTCGCTTTAGGCAACACTCGCTTTAGCAACACTATGCTTTAGCAGAACAACACTCGCTTTATATCAACACTCGCATATCAACACTCGGCTTTAGAACTACTCGCTTTAGCACCTCGCTTTAGGCAACACTCGCTTTAAAATCAACACTCGCTATATCAACACTCGCTTTAGCAACACTAGCTTTAGCAACACTCGCTTTAGCAACACTCGCTTTATCAACACTTGCTTTAGCAACACTCGCCTATATCAACACTCGCTTTAGCATCACTCGCTTTATCAACAACTCGCTTTAGCAACACCGCTTTAGCAACACTCGCCTTACAACACTCGCTTTATCAACACTTGCTTTAGCAACACTCGCTTAATCAACGCCGCTTTTAGCAACAACTTCGATTTATATCAATACTCGCTATATCAAACAGCTCGCTTTAGAAGCAACACTCGCCTTTATCAATAACTCGCTATATCAACACTCGCTTTAGCAACAGCTCGCTATATCAACCTCGCATAAGTACACTCTACCAATGCCTCTGCCAACACCTTATTATAACCAGTGTTTAACGACACTCGTGCTAAGACACTTGCGTTAGCAACTCTCGCGCTGAACGACACTTTGTCAGCACGTGTATCAACGTCTTAAGCAATCGCTTGGATTTGCAACACTTGTCAGCAACTTTCTTGTCAGCAACACTCCCATTACATTTCTTATCAAATATCGTTTTTCACCACTTCTCAACAATGTGGTTGTCAACACTCTCCTCATCAGCACCTGTTATCACTTGTTTATCAACGTTCTGTTATTAACACTTGTCCATTAACGACGTGTTAGTAATCCTACTCCTTTTGAAGCATTTTTATCACACTTTTTAACCAACGACTTGTTACGTAACACTTTGTTATCACTGCTTATAATCATCACATAAAAAACGCTATACCATTATCAACATCGTTATGTGATCCTAAAACAACGTTCTCTTATAGGCAACTTTGTGAACACTTTTCTTGCTAATACTTATCCGACGGTACAGACACTTTCCCCCCCCTCAGCAACTATTAAAGTACAAGTTTTTAAACTGGGACCAACTGTCCCCTCAGCCTAGCCCCACAATCCCCCGCCCGCCAGGAGTCCAGAGG
>NC_069409.1:2128062-2134812 GCF_026875155.1 Cherax quadricarinatus
ATAGGAAACGGGCTACAGTGGACAGAGGACCACTACAACTGGACATTTTGAAGATTGGTAAACGCCATCTATTTTGACGAATCGCGTTTTCTGCTACGAAACGTAGTAAGTATGGTCAGAATTTGTGTAAACTCTCGGGATATAGGGGAACGGGAGATCTGCAGCATAAATGTACAACCGACAAATCCGCAGCAACTGTGTGATGCTCTTATATCACATGGGCCAAGTTTTCTATCCTGTAGCACGATTGCTCGCCTATTTAGCTAACACACTTAGGTCCAGGGTCGATCCCCGGTACGGGTGGAAACATTAGATCGTGTTTCCATAAGGCACCTATTGTCCGTGTTCACTTATCAGTAAAATAGGTACCTGAGTGTTAGTCAAATGGTGTGGGTCGCATCCTGGGAGAAAAAAGACTTAATTTGCCCGAAATGCTCTGCACACACACACACACACACACACACACACCTGGGGTTCCAGGTTCCAATTAACCGCCAAGTTGAATGTGAATGGTCTAACTCTCATAGCACGATAAAGAATAGGCACTCAAGTATTCAATAAGGAATAGCAATTGGTAATCCATTGAACAAGGCGAGTAACTTACTGTAAGCTAGGTGGCAGGTCAAGCATTGGCAACATTGTAAGTAGGTGAGCGTCATGTCCCAGGAGGGTGGGAGTCAGGTCACAAGAGGTTGTGGACACAAGCGACCACTGAGAATCCACATTACACTCCAAGCACAAGCCATCTACTTTTCAGACACATAATAAACCCACACATAATTCGAGCCACACACACAACACACACACACACACAACACACACAAACACACACACAAACACACCACACACACACACACACACAACACACACACACAACACACACACACAACACACAACACACACACACAAACACACACACACACAACACACACACACACACACACACACACAAAACAACACACACACACAACAAACACACACACACACGCCACACACACGCAAAATACACACGCACATATATATACACACATATACACAAACACACACACACACACACACACACACACACACGAGGAGAGGTAAGGGAAATCAAAAACCCGACGAACACTGGAGGACAGGAGAGATAGGGGGGACATGATAAACGACATACAAAATACTGAGGGGAAATTTACAAGGTGGACAAAGACAGGATGTTCCAGAGATTGGACACAGTAATAAGGGGACACAGTTGGAAGCTAAAGACACAGATGAATCACAGGGATGTTAGGAAGTATTTCTTCAGCCACAGAGTAGTCAGTAAGTGGAAAAGTTTGGGAAAACGATTGTAGTGGAGGCAGGAAACCATACTAGCTTTTAAAACAAGGTATGATAAAGCTCACGGCTCGGGAGAGTGACCTAGTAGCGATCAGTGAAGAGGCGGGGCCAGGAGCTCGGACTCGACCCCCGCAACCTCAAAATAGGTGAGTACAAAATAGGTGAGTACACACACACACACACATACACACACCACACACTGTAATACGTGCCGGTCAAGTTCCAGGAGGTTGGGGGTCAGGTCACAAGAAGTTTTTGGGCACCAAGGACCACTGAGACTCTACATTACAACGCACAAGCCACCTACCTTTCAGTACATAATAAACCCACACATAATTCCACACAAAATTACACACACACACATATCCAGACTCACACGTACACTCCCCCCTCACCACCGACATCTCACTACTTCCCCTGATCCCCCCCTCCCTCGTTCACCCTCCCCTCTCCCGTTCACCCTCCCCTCCCCTCCCCTCCCCACCCCTCCCCACTCCTCCCCACATAGCCACAGTTCCTCCACTACCCCCCCCCACACATCAGACATACACACTACTAACCTAACATACAGATACATAGTTTCCCACTCTGAGGCAATCAGGATAAACAAAAATGGGTTGCCAGAGAACAACAAGAAAAACCAAGGGACAGGGGGAGGAAGCTGCAAAGGAAGATTGGGCAGTGGAGCTCATAAAAAGGGTCATGAATGGAAAAGAAACTAGAAGAACTTAGCATGAGAAAGGAAGAGAGGTTAGATATGGAAAGCGGAAGTGGAGGTGCATGTCAAAGCAGCAGAGGCTAGGATACAGAGTTTAGAAGAGGAACTGAAAAAAACTGAAACAGCCTAAAGAACTAAAGAACATTTTGGGATTGACAACAAGACTGTACCCAGCCAAAATAAGGGGACAGTAGGGAAAGAAGGAGAACACAACTGCATGGAGAAGCTCCCATCAGAGGATACTGTAGTAAATGAAAGAGCTAAGCTTTATGTGAAGGCCCCCAAAACAACAACAGAGCCCAAGGAAAGCCGAGAAGGGAAAATGACAGGCCACTGAGCCCAAGTACATTAGCTAGTGAAACTGAAGAAAGGAAAGCGCAGTGGAGGAAACCAAATTAAATGAGGGGATACACAGGGAAAAGCAGTGGGAGAATGAAAGGGTGAGGCAGCCTTTGTGTATGGGCTCCAGGAAGTTGAAGGGGAAACATAGAAGCAAGAAAACAAGGGAAAAAAAACAATTGAGAGCATCATGAAAGCAAAGGAGAAGACGACATGACCCAGCTGGAAAATTTCGGGGAATAGGGGGTTTGTAAAAAAAAGAACCCCCGCCAGCGAAAGTGACCTTCAAGGCCGAAGCGACTCGAAACAGGATCCTGCAGGAGAAAGCCGATTAAGGGACATGCCGGCATACAGGAAGGTGTATCTCGACCGCAACAGAACCAAGAAGAAAGGCAGAAACTGAGAGAGATGGTACAAAAGCGAAAAGGGGGAAAAAAGGGGATGGAGAAGACAGACAGGAGATCCCAGACCCAGGAAAAAAGAAACAAATACAGCCCCCCTCACAACTTCCTATAGAAGCCTCCCAACCAGGTCAACCCCATGCAACCAAACACTCTAAATCAAAACACCCAATGCCACATCCAATGCCCCCACCCACTACATTACAAACTCCACCCCCACAGCAACAACCCATACTTCCTTACAAGGTCTCCCACTTCCCCAACCCCAAAATACGTCCCAGACCACAGTCTTAGAAAAGAAGTTTTAAGGTGGGTATACAAATGCAGATGGAATAACAAACAAGTAATAGGAGTGGCACGAAAGAATCAAGGAGACTCCCCAGACATAATAGCACTCACAGAAACAAAACTCATCAGATTAATAAAAAGATTCAATCTTTCCATCCCCGGGTATCAAATCCTCAGGAAAGACAGAGGGAGGAGAGGGGGAGGAGGAGTTTTCACGCTCATTAAAAACCAGGGGGTTTTTAGAAAAAGGAAAGGAATGGATGGCACGGGCGAAAGGGACTAAATTAGTAGGAACAATCCAGTCTGAGGAACATAAGGTGATAATTGCAGGAGGCCAAGAGAAGAATACGATTTGAGCAACAGAGCAATGAAACGACACACTAGCCGAGGTGGCCAGGAGAGCACACGTGGGGGAAGCAAAGTTACTAGTTATGGGTGATTTCCATCACAAGTAGATTGACTGGGAAAACCTAGAGCCCCATGGGGGTCCCGAAACATGGAGAACCAAGATGATGGATGTGGTTAAATGGAAAACCTCATGCATCAGCATATTAGAGACACTACCAGAGAGAGAGAGGAGAAAGGGTGAACCAGCAAGACTGGGCCTTGTATTCACCTTGAGTAGTTCGGACATCGAGGGTATCATGTATGAAAGGCCCCTGGGAGCTAGTGATCATGTGGTTCTCTGCTTCGACTACATAGCTGAGCTCCAAGTAAAAGAGAGTAACAGGAAAAAGCGGAAAAAACCAAACTACAAAAGGGGAAAATACTCAGGCATGAGGAACTTTCCTTTAAGACATTTAGTGGGAGAGGGAACTGACAGGAAAACCCGTACAAGAAATGATGGACTTTGTAGCAACAAAATGCAAGGAGGCAGAGGAGAGGTTTGTTCCCAAGGGAAACAGAAATAATGGGAAGAACAAATGAGTCCTTGGTTCACCCAAAGGTGTAGGGAGGCAAAAACTAGGTGTACAGAGAATGGAAAATGGTACAGAAGACAGAGAAACTCAGGAAAATAAAAAGATTAGCCGAAGAACCATAAACGAATATGCACAGATAAAAGGGAGGCTCAAGACTAAAATGAAAATGGGGCATAGCATCAAAACTAAAGACTGACCCGAAGCGTTGTACAGCCACATCAGGAGGAAAACAACAGTCAAGGACCAGGTAATCAGACTGAGGAAGGTGATGGGGAATTCACAAGAAACGACCAAGAGGTATGTCAGGAGCTCAACACAAGATTTAAAGAGGTATTTACAGTGGAAACCAGTAGGACTCCAGGAAAATCCAGAACAGGGGGGCAACACCAGCACGTGCTGGATGAGGTACATATACCCAAGGAGGAGGTGAAGAAGCTGCTATGCGAACTTGACACCTCAAAGGCGTGGGACAGACAACATCTCTCCATGGGTCCTTAAAGAGGGAGCAGAGATATTGTGTGTGCCATTAACAAAGATCTTCAACACATCATTTGAAACTGCCAACTCCTGAGGTATGAAAATGGCAAATGTAGTCCCAATTTTTAAAAAGGGAGACAGACATGAGGTACTAAACTACAGACCTGTACCACTAACGTGTATAGTATGCAAGTCATGGAGAAGATCGTCAGGAGGAGAGTGGTGGAGCACCTGGAAAGAAACAAGTGTATAATTGACAACCAGCACGGTTTCAAGGAAGGAAAATCCTGTGTCACAAACCTATTAGAGTTTTATGACAAGGTGACAGAAGTAAGACAAGAGAGAGAGGGGTGGATCGACTGCATATTTTGGACTGCAAGAAGGCCTTCGACACAGTTCATCACAAGAGGTTACTGCAAAAGCTAGAGGATCAGGCACACATAACAGGAAAGGCACTGCAATGGATCAGAGAATACCTGACAGGGAGGCAACAACGAGTCATGGTACGCGACGAGGTGTCAGAGTGGGCGCCTGTGACAAGCGGGGTTCCACAGGGGTCAGTCCCTAGGACCTGTGCTGTCTTTGGTATATGTGAACGACATAACGGAAGGGATAGACTCATAAGTGTCGTTGTTTGCAGATGATGCGAAGTTAATGAGAAGAATCAAATCGGATGAGGATCAGGCAGGACTACAAAGAGACCTGGACAGGCTACAACAATGGTCCAGCAACTGGCTCCTTGAATTTAACCCTGCCAAATGCAAAGTCATGAAGATCGGGGAAGGGCAAAGAAGACCGCAGACACAATATAGTTTAGATGGCCAAAGACTGCAAACCTCACTCAAGGAAAAAGATCTGGGGGTAAGTATAACACCGAGCATATCTCCTGAGGCGCACATCAATCAGATAACTGCTGCAGCATACGGGCGCCTGGCAAACCTACGGATAGCGTTCCGATACCTCAGTAAGGATTCGTTTTAAGACTCTGTATACCATCTACGTCACGCCCATACTGGAGTATGCAGCCACCAGTTTGGGAATCCACACCTAGTCAAGCACGTCAAGAAATTAGAGGAAGTGCAAAGGTTTTCAACAAGACTAGTCCCAGAGCTACGGGGATTGTCCTACGAAGAAAGGTTGAGGAAATCGGCCTGACGACACTGGAGGACAGGAGGGTCAGGGAGACATGATAACGACATATAAAATACTGCGCGGAATAAGACAAGGTGGACAAAGACGGGATTTTCCAGAGAAGGGACACAGACACAAGAGGTCACAATTGGAAGTTGAAGACTCAGATGATCAAAGGATGTTAGGAAGTATTTCTTCAGTCATAGAGTAGTCAAGCCGTGGATTAGCCTAGAAAGTGACGTAGCGAGGCGGGAACCATACATAGTTTTAAGGCGAGGTATGATAAAGCTCATGGGGCAGGGAGAGAGAGGACCTAGTAGCAATCGGCGAGAGGCGGGCCAGGAGCTGTGACTCGACCCCTGCAACCACAAATAGGTGAGTACAAATAGATGAGTACACACACACACACACACCACATATATATAATATAATATCATATATAAATATATATATATATAATAATATAAATATAATATATATATATATAATATATAATATATATATTATAATAATATAAAAAATTTTTATTTAAAGACAAAATACATTGACAAAACATTCACAAAAATATGATACAAAGTAAAACAACATAGGTAACTCAGAGCTACATCTCGAATACTTCGTCCAGCTCCCCTGCGGTGGGCCGCGTGCCCAGAATGCTGCAGGCATTTCCTCTCGGATCGCAACACTGAGTCTCTGAAAAGAGGAAAGCTGGTCGCCCTGTGTCCTTGGTTTCTATGATGAGCTTTTCCACCCCAGCTCTTTGAGGACTTTAGAGCACACTTGCCCCATGCTCCAAGGGTCTCCGACCCTATTGGAATGAAGTTATAGCAAGGGGAAGGTCTTCATATTTTCGGATCTTCTGGTCTCCCTGTGGCTGGCAGCTCCACCCCCTTCCACTACAGAGTATGGCAAGTAGGTGTCTGCCAATGTGGCAGCACAGGTGTAGTCCCAGGCAATCTGCTTTCCATCCTTCCAGGGTAGCATAGTGGCTCCATCAGGACGCTTTTGACTTCCATCAGACCTCTGTACTTGGGGTTCCCGTTGAGCTGGGCAACGGCTGTGGCGAGGCTTTTCTTTATTATGTCATTGATCTCCTCATGTCTGGCATACTTCCCTTCGCTTTTGTGACACGAGCCATGGAGTCCGAATTGACAGGCCCCCG
>NC_069409.1:2135312-2155312 GCF_026875155.1 Cherax quadricarinatus
AAAAGGGGATGGCTAGTAGTGAGGTCATAGTGGGGTGTGGTCATTGTGATTATGGGGGGGAAGGGGTATAGTGAGATGTGGTCATAGTTAGTGAGGTTAGGTGAGATGTGGTCATAGTGAGGTGACTGGGGGTCATAGTAAGATGAGGTGGCCATAGTGGGGTGGGGTCACGTCGGGGTGTAGTTTATGTTTCCAGGTCTCCATCCGTGGGCCCCCGGATGTCAACCCTTCCACAGTCGTTTTTGGTGCTTTCCCTTGTTCCATGTGTCCAAAGCCCATCTGTTCTCCGCAGATGAACTCCCAGTTGTGAATCATAGTGAGGTATGGTCATAGTGAGGTGAGGTCATAGTGAGGTGTGGTCATACATGTGGTCATGGGTGATGGTCATAGTTAAGTGAGGTCATAGTGAGATGTGGTCATAGTTAAGTGAGGTTATGGTGAGATGTGGTCATAGTGAGGTGAGCTGTGGTCATAGTAAGATGAGGTGGCCATAGTGAGGTGTGGTCACGTCAGGTGTAGTTTATGTTTCCAGGTCTCCATCCGTGGGCCCCCGGATGTCAACCCTTCCACAGTCGTTTTGGTGCTTTCCCTTGTTCCATGTGTCCAGAAGTCCATCTGTGTCTCCGCAGATGAACTCCCAGTTGTGAATCATAGT
Organism: Cherax quadricarinatus; assembly: GCF_026875155.1. Taxonomy (NCBI): domain Eukaryota; kingdom Metazoa; phylum Arthropoda; class Malacostraca; order Decapoda; family Parastacidae; genus Cherax; species Cherax quadricarinatus. The sequence continues at coordinate 2,135,968 of NC_069409.1, forward strand.
GAGGTATGGTCATAGTGAGGTGAGGTCATAGTGAGGTGTGGTCATACATGTGATCAGGGGTTGAGGTCATAGTTAAGTGAGGTCATAGTGAGATGTGGTCATAGTTAAGTGAGGTTATGGTGAGATGTGGTCATAGTGAGGTGAGCTGTGGTCATAGTAAGATGAGGTGGCCATAGTGAGGTGTGGTCACGTCAGGTGTAGTTTATGTTTCCAGGTCTCCATCCGTGGGCCCCCGGATGTCAACCCTTCCACAGTCGTTTTGGTGTTTTCCCTTGTTCCATGTGTCCAGAAGTCCATCTGTGTCTCCGCAGATGAACTCCCAGTTGTGAATCATAGTGAGGTATGGTCATAGTGAGGTGAGGTCATAGTGAGGTGTGGTCATACATGTGGTCATGGGTGATGGTCATAGTTAAGTGAGGTCATAGTGAGATGTGGTCATAGTTAAGTGAGGTTATGGTGAGATGTGGTCATAGTGAGGTGAGCTGTGGTCATAGTAAGATGAGGTGGCCATAGTGAGGTGTGGTCACGTCAGGTGTAGTTTATGTTTCCAGGTCTCCATCCGTGGGCCCCCGGATGTCAACCCTTCTACAGTCGTTTTGGTGCTTTCCCTTGTTCCATGTGTCCAGAAGTCCATCTTTTGTCTCCGCAATGAACTCCCAGTTGTGAATCATAGTGAGGTATGGTCATAGTGAGGTGAGGTCATAGTGAGGTGTGGTCATACATGTGGTCATGGGTGATGGTCATAGTTAAGTGAGGTCATAGTGAGATGTGGTCATAGTTAAGTGAGGTTATGGTGAGATGTGGTCATAGTGAGGTGAGCTGTGGTCATAGTAAGATGAGGTGGCCATAGTGAGGTGTGGTCACGTCAGGTGTAGTTTTATGTTCCAGGTCTCCATCCGTGGGCCCCCGGATGTCAACCCTTCCACACTTCCCACTCCCGGTTGTTTTGGTGCTTTCCCTAGTTCAGTGTGTCCAGAAGTCCATCTGTGTCCCCTCAGTTTAACTCCCGGGTACGGATCATGGTTAGGTGTGGTCATAGTGAGGTGTATTCGTAGTGAGGTGTGGTTGTTGTGAGATGTGGTTGTAGTGATGTGAACTGTGGTCATAGGTGTGGTTATAGTCAGTGTGGTCAGTGTGGTTTATAAATATATATATATATATATATATATATATATATAATATATATATATATAATATATATATATATATATATATATAATATATATATATATATATATATAATATATGTGTGTGTGTATATATATATATTATCACACTGGCCGATTCCCACCAAGGCAGGGTGGCCCGAAAAAGAAAAACTTTCACCATCATTCACTCCATCACTGTCTTGCCAGAAGGGTGCTTTACACTACAGTTTTTAAACTGCAACATTAACACCCCTCCTTAAGAGTGCAGGCACTGTACTTCCCATCTCCAGGACTCAAGTCCGGCCTGCCGGTTTCCCTGAACCCCTTCGTAAATGTTACTTTGCTCACACTCCAACAGCATGTCAAGTATTAAAAACCATTTGTCTCCATTCACTCCTATCAAACACGCTCACGCATGCCTGCTGGAAGTCCAAGCCCCTCGAACACAAAAAATCCTGTACCCCCTCCCTCCAACCTTTCCTAGGCCACCCCTACCCCGCCTTCCTTCCACTACAGACTGATACACTCTTGAAGTCTTTCTGCTTCGCTCCATTCTCTCTACATGTCCGAACCACCTCAACAACCCTTCCTCAGCCCTCTGGACAACAGTTTTGGTAATGCCGCACCTCCTCCTAACATTCCAAAAACTAACGAATTCTCTGCATTATATTCACACCACACATTGCTTTCAGACATGACATCTCCACTGCCTCCAGCCTTCTTTTCGCTGCAACATTCATCACCCATGCTTCACACCCATATAAGAGCGTTGGTAAAACTATACTCTCATACATTCCCATCTTTACCTCCAAGGACAAAGTTCTTTGTCTCCACAGACTCCTAAGTGCACCACTCACCTTTTCCCCCCCATCAATTCTATGATTTACCTCATCTTTCATAGACCCATCCGCTGACACGTCCACTCCCAAATATCTGAATACTTTCACCTCCTCCATACTCCCCCCTTTTCCAATTTTGAAATCCAATCTCTCACACCTAACTTTTTTTTTAAACCTCATAACCTTACTTTTTTCCCCTGTTTTCCCCTTTTTTTAATTTTTCTTCTTTTGCAAAACCCTCCCCCAAAAATTTTCATCCACCATCCCTGCAACTTCTCTTCAGAATCCCCCAAAGCACCGGTCATCAAAAAAAGAGCAACTGTACAACCCCCACTTTTTTTGGTGATTTTTTATCTTTAACTCCACCCTCTTGCCAAAAACCCGCTTTTTCTTCCCTTAAAAACCCTATCTATAAAAAATATTAAACAAAAACGTGACTTCACACACCTTACAAAGGGCCCTATTTTTACAAAATTTTCCCTCTTTCCCTACATCTCTAACTTGAGCCCACTATCCTCGTAAAACCTAACTAGACCCCTCCCAACATCTCCCCCCTTCCTCCCTATCCACCCTGTCATACCCTTTTCCAACCCCATAAATGCCACAAAGACCCTTACCCTTATTAAATACTGTTCATTTATTTTTTCCCACTGTAAACACCGGGTCCACACACCCCCTACCTTTCAAAAAACCTCCTTTTCTCTGCTATCCAATTCTCCGCCCTTACTTTTTAAATTCTTTAAAATAATAACTCTCCCAATACATTTTTCCCCGGGTATACCAACAACTTTTTCCCCCTAAATTTTTGCCCTCTCTTTTTCCCCCTTTCCCTTTTAAAAAGGGAAACCCAGGGCATGCTCTCCCCAAATTTCCCTGGGTACCTTACCCTTTTTTCCATACATTTTTAAAAAATTTTGGCCCCAAACCACTCCAAAACTATATCCCCACCTGTTTTTGGGCCTTTTCTATTTTAAAACCCAACCATCCCGGGCTCCCCTCCCCCCCTTTCATTTTACCTACTGCCTCACAAAACTTCCCCCCCACTAAACAACTGGACCCCCACTCCAAAAGATTTTTTTCCTCCTTGCCCTTTAAATGGGGCTAAACATTTTATTTAACAACATTTAAAAATTTTCCTCAAATTTTTCCCTCCATCCCCAAATCCCTCTAACTCCCAAAAATTTAAACCTTCACCATTTTAACTGCAAATTCATTTTTTCTCTGGGCTTCCTTAACTTTTAATTTTCCCTTAAAAAATTTTTTTCCCTTTTTTTCAAAAAAATTTTGTTGATAACACTCACCCATTTCCTCATTTGCTTTCTTTTTACATTGTTTTCACCACTCTCTTAACCTCTCTTTTTTTCTCCTTTACTCTTCCCTCCTTGCTCACTTCTACTTTGTAAAAACTTCTCACATGCTAACTTTTTCCCCTTTAAACATCATTCCCCCTTTCGCTCCTCTTTTTCATCCTGAAACCCCATTTTCCCTGTAACCACAAACTTCTGCTGAACACTCCAACACTACTTTTTAAACCTCCCCCCAATACCTCTTCACCCCTTGCCCTATGCCCATTAGCCCCTATCCTCCAATACTTTTTTATACCCTTCCCCCCAAACTGTCTCCCCTTTTATTTTCAAAAACCTTTACCTCTCTCTCCTTGATGCTTCTTTCTCCTTGAACCCAAACCCCTTCCCCTTTATTCTCAGTGTAGCTACAATTTAAAAATGATCTGATTTTTCGGGGCCCCCTCAAAAACATGTACACCCTTTAAGTCTACTAAACATCTTTTATCAAACCAAAATTTTTCCAAAAAACCCTACGGGTCTTTTCGCCCTACATCATACTTGATACTTTTTTTATCCTCTTTTTCTTAAAATATGTTTCCTATAACTAAACCCCTTTTATACAAAGTTCAATAAAAGGGGGCTCCCATTATCATTTAAAACCGGGCACCCCAAACTTACCTACTAACCCCTCTCAAAAATTTTCTCCTACTTTAGCATTCAGACCCCCTACCAAAATTTACTCCCCTTTTTGGTTTCAAAGGCTCCTAAAAAATCATTTAACATCTCCAAAATCCTCTCTTTTCCTCTACTTTTCCTCTCTTTTTCCCGGGTCATACACCTTATTATAAACCCCAATTTTCGCACCCAAACCCCTTTATTTTAATCCCCATAATTTTTGAATTTAAAAATTCAAAATTCTTTTTTTCTCTTTCCCCAAAACTGTTCCTTAAAAATTACTGCTCCCCCTTTTCCTTTTGCTCTAATTTCTCCCCAATACCCAATTTAACCCCAAATTTTTTTCCCCCCACCGAAACCCCCCCTACCCCCTTCAGCTTTTTTTCGTTTGGGGCCAGGCCCAACCAACTTTTTTTCATTCATAACATAAACAATCTCTGTTTTTTGTAACCCGCACTAAAACCACGCCCCTTTAAAAAGCATCTCTTTTTAAAAAAGTTTTTCTTTTTCTATTTTTTAGTAAATGTCTACAGAAAAGGGGGTTATTAGCCCATTGCTCCCCCCCTTTTATTTGCCCAAGGGACACGCGGGCCCCTAGGAAGGGAAATTTTTTTTTCCATTTCCCCAGGGAAAATAGAAGAAATAAAGAAGAACAAGAGTTTTTAGAAAAAGGAAAAAACCAAGATGTATGTATATTTAATATCTTTTCCCTTGCCCTGTGAAGGGGACCAAAGTGTAAGTAGGAGTAGCAAGATACCCTGTTATTTTAGGGGTTTTTAAATAAGACAGAAAAAAAAAACCACAATCCTACAATCATGCAAACACCCAAAAGGGTTTTCGGGTTTCACATCATCTGGCAGGTTTGGTAGAAATTCCCCCTGGGGGTTGCTGTCTCCCAAACCTACTCCCAAAAAGATGGTAGAAACTTTTCCCTGGGGGGGTTTGTTGTCTGCCAACCAAACAAACCCCAGGACGGTATACTTCCCCGGGGGGGTTGCTGTCACCAACCACAACCCGGGACGGAAAAGTACTTCCCTGGGGTTGCTGTCAAACCAAACCCTACAATCACGGGACGGTAGAAATTTTCCCGGGGTGGTTGCTTCTCCCAAACCTACTCCCAAACGGGAGGGTATACTTCCCGGGTGGTTCCCTGCCTACCAACCTACTACCACGGGACGGTAGAAACCACCCGGGGTGGTTGCTTTTCTACCAACCAAACAAACCACGGGAGGGAAAAAACTTCCCGGGGGGTTTGCTCAACCAACCTACAAACCACAGGACGGAGTATTTTTCCCTGGGGGGTTTGCGTCTCCCAAACCCTACTCCCCACGGGACGGTATAATTTCCCTGGGGGGTTGCTGCTCCCAAACCCTACAAACCAAAAACCCGGTAGTACCCCCCCTGGGTGGTTGCTTTTCTACCAACCTACAACCACGGGACGGCAAAACCAAACCCGGGGGGTTTTGCGGGGTCCACCAACCTACTACCACAGGACGGTAGAACTTCCCTGGGTGGTTGCTGCCCTTCCCAAAAACCCTACAACCACGGGGAGGTAGTATTTTCCCTTTGGGGGTTTTGCTGTCTACCAACCTAAAAACCACAGACGGTAAAACCAAAACCCGGGTTTGGGTTTTGCTGTCTACCAACCTACCCCCACAGGACGGAAAGTACTTCCCCCTTGGGGGGGTTCTGTCTCCCCCAACCTACAACCCCACAGACTTTTAGATTTCCCCCCTGGGTTTTTTGCTGTCTCCAACCCTCCCAAAAGGGACGGTAGTACCACCCTGGGGGTATCCCGGGTTTTACCAACCTACTACCACAGGCCCGGAGTATTTCCCCCCGGGGGGTTTTTGCGTCTACCAACCTACAACCACAGGACGGTAGTATTTCCCTTTGGGGGTTTGTTTTTTCTACCAACCTACTCAACGGGACGGAAGTATTTCCCCTTTGGTGGTTGCTGTCTACCAACCTACTACCACAGGAGGGAAAGTACCACCCTGGGTGGTTGCTGTCTCCCAAACCCCCTCCCAACCACAGGACGGTTTTATTTCCCGGGTGGTTGTTTGTCTCCCAACCTACTCCCAACGGGAGGGAAAAACTTCCCTGGGGTTGCTGTCAAACCAAACCTACAAACCAACAGGACGGAAGAAACCACCCGGGGGTTCCCTGTCTCCCAACCCTTTACTACCACGGGACGAATTATTTTCCCTGGGGGGTTGCTGCTACCAACCTTTTAACCACAGGAGGGTAAAAACCCCACCCGGGTGGTTGCTGTCTCCCCCCCCACACCACGGGAAACGGTAGTATTTCCCCTGGGGGGTTGCTGTCTCCCAAAACCAAACTACCAAGAGGGGTTAGTATTTTCGCTGGGGGGTTGGGCTGTCTCCCAAACCTACAAACCACGGGAAACGGTAAAACCACCCGGGGTGGTTTTGTTTGTCTCCCAAACCCTACAACCACGGGAACGGAAAGAACTTCCCTGGGGGGTTTGCGGTCCCCCCCAAACCCCACAAACTACTTTGTATGTTATTTTTTTAATTTTTAAATTCTTTTGAATTGAAACTGTTCTTCGGGTTTTAAATTGTACTGTTTTAAATTCCCAAAATTTTTTTTGTTTAAAATTAAAGATGGTTTTTTTTATTAAGTTTTTTTTGTGTGTTTTTGGGCCCTTATTTATTTGCCCATTTACAATTTTTTTTAATTCCAATTTATTTTTTTGTGTTTTCTAATTTTTGTGGTCACTAAAATTTTTTTTAATTGTTATGAATTTTTTTAATGATTTACTTTCAGTTATGTGTTTTAAAACCCACTTTTTAAAAATTTTCCCTTTGTAAAACCATCTGACTTTTTCATCAAAACCCAAAAACCAACCACGGGCTTTTTTTGGAATCTCTAACCCGGGGGTTCAAATCCAGCCCTTGGTTTGGTTTTTTTGGGGCAATCGTGAGCCCTGGTTTTATTTTTTCCTTATAGTTACAAACGAATCGATACCTAAAGCCCCTTTTAAACCAAAAGTTTTGGCCCCAAAACTATTTCCAACCAAGAAACCTCCCGGGAGGTCTTCTACTAAAAGCCCTTCGGGTTAACCCAGTCCTTCCAGTATAACCCCATAATACGTCCAGTCTTAAAAACTTGATTCCTACCAACAAAACCCCTAAGAAAAGAATTCTGTCAATAATTTTTCCCTTTTCAGGTTTTTTTACCAAAAGCTTACAAAACAGTGTTTTTAAAACCCCGGGGGTATCAACAGATTTTATACACAACACAAAAAAAACGGGGTGAAAAAACCATAACAGCAGAGAAAATTTCAACGGGAAAACAAACCCCTTTCATTCAATATTCCCTTCTACTTTTTGCCCTTTTTCCCATTACTTTTCCAGCTATATCCCCATATATCCTGCAACATAGTACCCACAACATTCATGTGTCAATATCTCTGCAACATAGTGCACCAAAAAATTTCAGTGTGTCATATATCTCTGCAACAAGTCACCACAACATTCATTGTCATATTTTCTCTGCAACATAGTGCACCAAAACATTCTGTGCCATATTTTCCTGCAAAAATAGTACACCACAACATTCATGTCCCAAAATATCTCGCAACAAAGTGAAACCACAACATTCGGGTGTGCCATATACCCCTCAACATAAAAACACCACAACATTCAGTGTGCCATATATCTCTGAACATATGCACCAAAAATTTTTCCGTGTCCCATAAAAACCCTGAAACATAGTGCCCCACAACTTTCAGTGGGCCAAATATTTTCCGCAACATAGTACACCAAAAAACATTCATTGTGCCCAAATATCTTTTAAACAAAAGTGCCCCACAACATTCAGTGTGCCATATACTCGCAACATAGTAAACCACAAAAATTCAGTGTGTAATATATATCTGCAACATCACCCAAAACATTCAGTGTTCATATATCTCTGCAACAAGTACACCACAACATTCAGTGTGAAAATAAAATTTAACATTGATACTTTCACAGTTCATAACAACATCTGGGAAAAAAAAAAATAACAAAACAGCCCGTACGGGCCCCGGTTGGGGGCAACACAAAATCGACTGGCCAGGTTTTTTTGGCATCATACTGGCCAGGTTGGGGAAACACCCATCTTTAACTCCTTTTTGTGGCAACACACACCCGGTTTTTGGCCCAAAGTTTTGGGCGTCGTACTGGCCGGTTGGGGCAGCCATAAACCAAAATTCTTATTACCCGGGAAGATCGTTTTCATCCGGGTTTGATATTTTTTTATTTTCCCCCACCGAGTTTTTTTTTATCCATCATTTTTTGGTAAAATTTTTTTTAATGTCATTTTGAAGAGGTGAAAGAAATGAAAATGAAAAACTGAGAAAATTTTTTAAATTAATACTAATTAAACTAAATTTTTTATTAAGATAAAATTTTAAAAGAAAATCTCTGTTTTAATTTCCAAGCTCTGAATTTAAATCACTTTTTCACATTTAAAACCTTTTCCCAAAAAATTTTCATAAAAATATTGTAACCCTCATTCCATTTCTTAAAAAAATTTTTAAAATAACATGATCAAAAATTTTCTTAATTTTTTACACTTTCATATAACTCTTTAAACCCTTAAAACAGGCGGGGGAAGTGTAGATATACTTTGAGAACGTGTCCCCAAGTAATATTGTACTAGAAAGTGGGTTTGGGTAGGGATTGTTGTTACACATGTATGATATTATAATTGTACTAGTAGTGTGTTTTTAGGATTTTTTATGTGTAGATGAAAATGAAAAGTAAAACATCAGAAGAAAAAATTTTATGAACCAAAATAATAATTCACAATAAAGAAGACAACCTTTCCCGTGGAACACGTCAGACTAGCTGACTCCCGCTGTCCCGCCTAGCTGACTCCCGCTGTCAGCCTGGGACTCTGCGTCACCTGGCTGAAAATGCTTTTCAGCCTGGCTGACTCGCGGGCAGACTAGGGTGACTTTTGCTGCAGACTAGCTGACCTGCTTCAGCCTGGCTGACCTGCTTTTCAGCCTGGCTGACGCCCGTCAGCCTGCTGACCTTCTGTCACCTCTGACTGCTGTCAGCCCCGGCCCGCCCCGCTGCAGACAACTGACTCTGCTGTCCCGACAGCTGACTCTGCTGTCAGCCTGGGTGACTCTGCTTCAGCCCGGCTGACTGCTGTCAGCCCTGGCCCCCTCGCGGGCAAAACAGACTCTGCTGTCAGCACTGACTCGCTGTCAGCCCCCCGACACCCGCTGTCAGCCTACTGACTCTGCTGTCAGCCTGGGTGACCCCCGCTGTTTAACATTTTGTCATTTAGAATAAAAGAAATGAGTCAAAAAAAAAATAAAACTGGTAAAAATTTTTTTTAAAGTAATTTAAAAATTTAAGTTTTTGAGGCAGTTGTAATAAAGTTCTGGAATACTTAAAGATTTTTTTCATAATGTTTTTAAAAGGAAAAAGGGAAAAATTTTTAAAAATGTAAAAAAATAATGGAAAAAGAACCCGTTTTACCATAAAATTTTTTCAGAAATATATGGATGAAATGATGGAAAAGACAAAATATGCGTAAAAAAAAAGAATGTGAAATTTTGAAAGGGGGGAAAATTTAAAAATTTCATCAAGAGGGAAACAATGAAATAACCCCAAATGAAAAAAAACTTTAAAAAAAGGGGAACCAAAACTTAGGGGATTTTTAGGTTTTATTTAAAAAAATTTTCTAGAGTTTAAAAAAGGGAAAAAAATCTTACAAATGTTTTGGGGGGGAACAATAGTGTTGAATTTAAATTATAATATCAAGAAAGACGGTAAAGGTAACACAAAAAAAACTTGGTGTTAGATAAAGTTTTTGTGATGCACCTGTGGGCTTAAAAAACGGGGATGTCCCCCTTGGCTTAAAGACGTTTTATGTCACCTGTGGGGCTTAAAACTGTGATGTCACCTTTTGGTTTAAAGACCTGGTTCACCGTGGGCTTAAAACTGTGAAGTCACCTGGGTCTTAAAGACGGTTTTGGGGGGGGGGGGGAAAAAATTTACCTGTGGTCTTTAAAAAAAGTTGAAAAACCCCCTGTGGTCTTAAAGACGTGGGTTCACCTGTTGGGCGTCTTTAAAGACGTGGGAATTTTTCACCCGGTCTTAAAACGTGTGATGTCACCCGTGGGCTTTAAAAACGTGTTTATTCACCTGTGGTCCCTTTCAGAAAGTGTGATGTCCTTTTACATTGCTCAAAAGAAAAGTAAATTCAGAGTAAGGCCCTCGTAACCAGGTTTTCAAATTTTAAACACAGCTTTATTAACACAAATTTTGAAAACTCTGTATATACACACACAAAACACATAACATGTTGGGGCGCAGTATGTTATATCCGACCTTCAAATTCATTTAAAGAAAAACCAGTAATAAACTAATTTTTAAATTTGTTATAGTTTTTCCCTAAAAGGAAAAATTTTGATTTTTTGAATTTGATAAATTTTTTTAAAACATAATAACCCTGACACATACCTTCGCGAACACACAAGAACAGGACTAAGACAAACCAAAAATACAATAACACTTAAAATATTAAAATTCATTTATACAAAAAACATGTTTTTCAAAACGACACACAGTCCCTCACTTTTCCAAAAAGTGTTCCCCTCCTTTTAAAATTTACATATTTTCACAAAGAAGTCGCTCACAAACAAAAATTTTAAAATGGGAAAAAGTTAAAAAAAATTGTTTTTCAGTAAAATTCATATGTAAAAATAAGAGGAATTTCCCAAAATTTTTTAAATTTAAATTAAAACCCCCGAGGTGGCCGAGCGTGTCGACTTCGTCCCCGTCCACGGGTTTACGGTTTTCCGGGTGGGCTTGGGGGATTAATTACTGGAAACCCGTTTAAAGTGTTCCCCCCCCAGTAATTCCACCTACCTGGAAAAGTCTCTAAACCGTTAAACCCGCTAGACAAGACCAAAAATTTTCCCTTCAGCCCAAAGGGCACTGAGGTTTGGGAACCCCCTGACTCTGGGGGAAATAGGGAGTCCACTCCCGTACACAAGTGGGTTCCTGGGCACACAATCCGGGGAAGGGACCGCCGACCTTAGGTAAGTGGGGAAGGGGAAAAAACCCCGGGGGCGAACGGGTGGAAATTTCCCGATACATGAGCTTGGGGGGAAAGGGTTTTAGTTGAGGCTGACCTTAGGTAAGTGGGGAAAGGGGGGGGCATCCGGAGCGAACGGAAAGGGTTTCCCGGGTCCCAAAAACCCGGGGAAAAGGGATGAATAAACCAGCAGTTTGAGGGTGACCTGGGGGGTGGGGGAAAGGGGGGACATTTCCCGGGGGTAGAAAATTTGATTTCCCGGGTTCAAAACCTGGGGAAAGCAAAATAACCCCTGACTTTGGGGAATTGGGGAAGGATTTTCCCCCGAGGTGACACCAAGTGGGCTCCCCAGAACAAAAGACCGGGAAGGGACTGACCTAACCGCTGACCTTAGGGAAATGGGGAAGGGAAGACAAAAAGGGGGCGAGCGGATGGATTCCCCGGATACATAAAAAAATTGGGGGAAAGGGTTGGGTTTTTGAGGCTAAACCCCTTTGGGGAAATGGGGAAGGGGGGAATCGGGGGCGACGGATTTGGGTTCCTTATACAAAACCCCCCGGAAAACAAAATACCAGCAGTTTAGGGTGACCTTGGGGAAGTGGGAAGGGGGGCATTTCCCCGGGTAGACGGGGTCGATTTTCCGGATACATGAACCGGGGAAAGCAAGAATACCCCCCTTAAATTTTGGGGGAAATGGAATGGATTTCCACCTGAAAGGGGACACCAAATGGAAACCCCGGAGAAAAACTGATTTTGGGGAAAAGGGAATGCCTAACTCGCTACCTTTGGTAAGTGGGGGGAAAAGAAACATCCGGGGGCGAGCGGGTGGATTTCCCGGTTACATAAACTTGGGAAGGGGTTGTTTTAGGCTAACCTTTGGGGAAATGGGGGAAAGGGGAACATCTGGGGGCGAGCGGATGGATTCCTGGATATATGAACCTTGGGGGAAAAACATTAAATTTCATGCAGTTTAGGTTGACCTTGGGGAAATGGGGAAGGGAAGACATCTGGGCGGTAAACGGGTGGATTCCTGGATACAAAACCGGGTTTGCATGAAACAGGGTTTTGAGGGGTGACCCCTTTGGGGGAAATGAGAAAAGGGGGAAAAATCCGGCAGGGGACGGATGAATTCCCAAACATAACCCTAGGGAAGGCTTTAGGCTGAACAAGAGGGAGACCGGGGGCGACCTTAAGGGGAAATGAGGAAGGGGGAAAATCCGGGGGGCCCACGGGTGGATTCCCGGGGGCACAAAAGGAACCTGGGGGAAAGGCCCGGGGGGGGGGGGACCTTAAAAAAAACGAACCACTGGGCCCCCACGTGGCAAGGGCTGGTTTAAATCAAGATAACTCTGAGCTGCAGTTGGGCCGAATAATTAATGTTATTTAAAAATTCCCAAAATTTGTTTTTTTGGATTTAAAAGCGTCCCCACCAGGGGGGGTATTATTTTCCCCTCCCCCCACTCCATAGGGGGCCAAAGGTTGTCCCAATTTTTTTTTCATTCACCGGGTTAACATTAATAAAAAAAAAAACATTTAAAAAAAATATTGTTTTATATTGTTATTAAAATAACAAGATAAAATTGCAACAACTAAGTCTAGATGGCAGGTCTCCTGGGGACACAATTTTGGTACTCAACATAACGAGGGCATCTGGGAAAAAACCCCCGGGGCCGGGGCAATACCGTTTGTGTTTCTTGGGGTGGGACCCCAACAGTTAGGTGTTTTTCAATCAAAAAAAGTTCGGCCCACCAGTAGGCTTCTTCATTTTTTAAAAAAAGGCAGCAGCAGAGGCAGTGAATGTAAACTGGGTGTAATTTTAATCAGCGTGATCCCAAAAGGTACCCCGACTGCATAAACCTTATTGTTCTTCTCTGTTTCTTTTTTAAAATTTTTTCTTTTCACGTACTGATTTCTGACTGAAATCAACCGTTTTTTTTTAATTTTCCCGTACTGGTCCCTCTCTGTTTTCTGGTTTAAAATTCCCCCCCCCTTCCCTTTTGGTTTTCTGTACTGGTCTTTTCTGTTTCTTTTACTGGTCTTCTCCCGTTACTGAACTATATTTTTTCTTTTTTGTTTCCCGTACTGGTCTTTTTTTTGCTACCCGTGTCCCGGGAACCCTTCCTCCCAACCCAAAAAAAAGGAAAAAAAAAACAAATGAATAACTTGAAAAGGATAATAAAATTTTGAAATTTTTTTTTTAAGGGTTTTTTAAATTTAAAAAAAATAAAATAAATATTGGCCGCTGTGGTTTCCCGTAGGATTTGGAAAATGAAATCTTATTCCCCCGGGTGGTCCCTTTTGATGATGTTAAAGGGGAAAAAAGGTGTTGGTTTCCCCGGGGGGCGTGTTCGTCCCCCCTTCTGAAAATCCTGTCCCCAAACTTTGGGTTTTATCACCACAATTCAAATTTTTTGAGGTGACGGCCCCAATGTTCCACTACGTCCCCCTTTTAAAAGCGTCTACCCTGGTTAACCAGGTCAGCAGCAAGCTTAAATAAAGAAAACAAAAAAAATTTTTATATAAGCGTTAAAAAAGTAAAGAACTGAAAAAGACAAAGGGTGGTATTCTACTTCAATTCATGACTTTAACCCTAAATTAGTAACAATGAACAGAAATACTCCTGGGAGATCACCTAACCCTTATCATGAGAAAGTGGGGGGAAGTTATTCTCCCCAAAATTCAATCCCCCACCAGGGAAGGTTAATACAACCCGGGAAAAGAAATTAAAGCCAAATCAAACGCTAGGAAATTAATTTAAACCTCTGCCCGCTAGATGGAAGAGTGCGGGGGTAACACCTAGTGGTTTTCCCGGGGTCTGAACAACCAAACCCCTCACTTTTTTAATTTTCTTTTTTCCCCAAAATACCCCCTTTTCCAAACTTATAGTTTGGAGGAGTATGTTTTTAAATTTTCAAGGGGAAAAATACTAGTAAACCCTCGGTTTTAGCCAAAACGAGAATTGGGTTTTTTTCTGGGTAATCAATGGGGTTTGATTTTGTTTTTAAGCACAAAGGGGTTTTCCCTATAATATAGTGAACCCCCTTTCACCCCATACCAAAAGTTTTAAAAAAATTCCTTCTCCACATGGATATCTTTCCCCCCCGAGAAGCTTTCCCTTAAAAGGTGGAAGATATAGTGAAGTGAATCTCATCATAATACTGTAGTAACATCCCGAGTCCTGAATGGAAAAGGGATCCTTTTGGAGACAAAAGACTTTTTTTAATAACTGGTAATTTTTAGAAAAAGGGGGATTGAAAGTAAATTTTTTTACTTTGTTCGAAGTTTCTACATCTCTTCAGAAAAAACAAAGTTCATTTGCAAAAACTTTTTAAATAGTCTTTTGAGAACGGAAAATCAACCTTTTAAATTGTGTTAAAAAAATTTTTCTTTTGAAATTTTAAATGCCCCCAAAGGGAAAATTCTTAGCAATTTTGTTTTGGGTTAGGAAGGACTTTTTTAGAACTGCTTTTGTCCCCTTTTTAAAAAAGAGGGATAAAATTTCGCAGAAATAATAAAACCCCAAGGGATTGTAACCTTGAAATAGCCAAGAAAACACTTCGTGGGTTTTATTGTAAGGGGAATGAGCTCTTAGTCTTTTTTTAAAAACCCGCGACAGTGGAGTAAGATGATCCTCCCCCAACCCCTAAACCCAAAAGTAAAAAAATTTTCCAAAAACACTTAAACTTCTTTAGGTCAGAAAGAAATATTCTCTAAGCCGGATAAACTGGGGACACACGGAACCAAGCCGTAAGGCACTTTTCGATATTGCATTAGGCCTTTAAAGAGTAGGGAAAAACCCTTTAGAGTCGAGGGGGTAATACACTTTATGGGGACGCTTGTGAGATGTCTAATTTTGGAAAAATTTAGTCATGGAATTCCCTACAAAACATGATCCCATTTTCTGCAAAGGGGGCAAAAGCCCATTTAGTGATAAAAATTTAATAACGAAAATTTGACCATCGGTAAAAAAAATTTCGTTTCTTAACCATGACAAATCGGGAAAAGAAACTGTTGAAAGGTTCAATGAAATTTTTAAATTAAGAGTTTTTTCAAAATTCCCTTATCAAAAGTTTTTCCCTAATGAACCGTAAAAGGGTAAATTTTTTCCCTCTTACTGGTTCATGATGAAAAATTGAATCTTGTGTAACAACGGGAGTGGTAAGTCCTGGAACTTTTGTGAATATGTCAAAAAAGGGATTTACTATGGCATTTTCTTGAACTTTTTGGGTTTCCCAGATATTCACTCTTGGGTTTGGGTGTTTTTAGTTAAAAAGTTGGAGAATTTAACAGTTTAAAATATCAAGGTTCCTTTGATTCTGTGCGAGACTAGTGATTCCCAAAATCCAAACTTTTCATTCACAGAACAAAGCTGTTAACAAAGGGTGTGAGAAAAAATATCTTTTATCGAAGGAGTTTTCAACGAAGAAAAACTTCTCTACGGGGGAAGAGTTTCCAAAAAAATTGGGCATGTTTAAAATTCCCTTCTTTTCCCTTTACATCCAAAAAATAAACTACCTCAAATTTCCGAACTTTATTATTTTATTCGGTCCGCTCCAGGAAAAATTAAAATTTTTTAGAAATTTTTTTTGGGAAAAAAGGGCTAAAACCTTTTCGCCAAAAATTTAAATTTTCGCTTGACTCCTTTTTTGGGCAATAAGGCTTTTAAAGTTTTAAAGGGAAAAATTCAAGTTTTTGACAACTAAAAACAGGCTTTTCTTCTAATCTTTTTTCTCAGATCTAAAAAGAACTGATAAATCTTTTAAATTCCCGGTTTTTAAAATCTTTGGACCCACAGTTTATTCAAGATAAATAGAGGTTCACAAAACTTTTTCTCCCCCTAAACAATTCGAAAGGGGAAAAAACCAAGTAATCACTTTGGGAATTTTCCCCGCAATTTCAAAGAGCACAAAAAATAGAAAAACTTTCCATCATTGGGTTAAGGAAACAAAGTTTTTTTAAAATTTCTTTAGGGTGCATGTTGTCAATTTCCCCCCTTTCCCTTACAATTTGGATGAAACCCGGGGGTTTTAAAAACCAAAAATTTTATTTAAAATTTATCCAAAATTCAGAAATAAATTGTGTTTCTTGATCAAAAGAATTTCCCCCGGGTTTACCAAACCCCGAAAAAAAAGATTGTAACTTTTCGCAACTTCTACTGACTTTAAAAAAAACCCCTTCTGGGAAGCTAGACGCAAGCCAGTCATAGTCAAAATGTATTTAGACCTTTCCCGATGAACCAGAAGTGATACGGGCCAACCTGTCCCACTGCAACCCAAACAAATGGGGCTGGGTAAATCGGATTTTTACCATAGAAACCTCATAGTTTTTCCAAATTTTTTGGAAAAACTAAAAATAATTTAATTTTTAAATTTTTTAATTTTATACCGGGAAAAATCTAAGGGTTGGAAAAAACTTACAAAAAAAACAAACAGGAACATCCCTTTTCCTAAAATTGGCAAAAAATTCATTCCATTAAAGTACCTTTACAAAAGCCCGCGTTAAAAATTTTGCCTTTAGT
Source organism: Cherax quadricarinatus (assembly GCF_026875155.1). Classification (NCBI taxonomy): domain Eukaryota; kingdom Metazoa; phylum Arthropoda; class Malacostraca; order Decapoda; family Parastacidae; genus Cherax; species Cherax quadricarinatus. Next base: position 2,152,502 of record NC_069409.1, read on the forward strand.
GAAACACCTTCCCCCATATTCTCCGCTTCCCTTGGTTGATGTGTGCCCCCGGTGATGTTCTCGGTTTTATGGGCACCCCCAAAGGGCCCCTTTTTCCCCAGTAGGTCGAGTCTTTGTCCACCTAGCCTATACTCTGTTTTTCCCCCGGGCTTTTTTGCCCCTCCCCCAAACTTTAAAGACTTTGCATTTGGGTGGGGTTGAATTCGAGAAGGGCCCTTACGGACCACATGTTTCCCGCCTCTCCAGGTTTTCTTTCAGTCCGCCTCATCCCGTCCGATTTAATTCTTCTCATCAAAATTCACGTCATCTGCGAACCCGGGCACTTCAAGTCTATTCCTTTCCCTCATGTCGTTTTAAAATATATCAAAAATACACTGGGCCTAAACTACCCCTGTGGGACCCCGCTCGTAACAGGCCCCACTGTGATACCCCTTCACGTACCATGACTCGTTCTGCCTCCCTTCAGGTATTCCCCTTAAACCATTGCAGTGCCCCTTTTCCCTTTTAAAGTGTGCCTGATTTCCCCCACTTCTGCACTAATCTCTTTTGGGAAAAATGTGGTCCCAAAAGGGCCCTTCCCCGCAGTCTAGGAAAACGCAATCTACCCCAACCCCCCTCTCTCGTGTCCCTTTCTTCGTTTAAACCCTTTTCATAAAAATCCAGGAGTTTGGGTACAAATTTGCCTTCCATGAACCCCCTTTCTGGGTTTTTATTTATAATCTTTTTTTCCTTTTCCCGGGGGTTCACCACTCTCCTCCTGATAATCTTCTCCATACTTTGCACACGATACCCGTCAGAGACACAGGTCCCGTATTTAGTGCCTCGTTTCGTTTCCTTTTTTAAATATTTGGGTACATTTAAACTTCTTTCCTTTTTTCCCGGTAGTTGCCCAGTTTTTCCCCAAGGGGGAAAAGTGTTGAAATTTTTGGGGTTTAAAGGCACACACAGCATCTCTGCTCCTTCTCAAAGGGACCCAGGGGAGATGTTGTCCGTCCCTCGCCTTTGGGGTGTCAAGGTCATTTAAGCTTCTTCACCTCCTCCTAATTTTTTCGTATGTCATCCAAAACTTTTTTGGGTTTTTCCCCCTTGATGTTCCCTTTTGTTCTGTCTTCCCACAGCCCTCCTGTCCCTTTTTTAAAAAAAATTTCCCAAATCTCCCCTTTTACTCCCAATACCTCCTGATCAATTTTTTGTGAGTTTTCCACCTTCTGTCTTAATCTATCACCTGGGCTTTTATGTTGTCTTCCCCCTGATGTGGCAAAAAACATTTTTGGGGCGTCTTGTTTTTCGAGCTATGTTATTTTCATACTGTCGCTGGGCCTCCCTCCTTATCTTGCGTACTATTCCTGGGTCTGCGACTGATTCCCCATTTTCGTGTGTTCTCTCCTTCTTCTTTTTCCATTCTCTATTGCACTTTGTTTTTGCCTCCTTACACCGTCGGGTGAACCAGGGGCTTGTTCTGGTCTTCCCGTTGTTACTGTTGCCTCCCTGCATTTTGTTGCTACATATTCCATCATTTCATTTACTGGCTTTCCTGCCAGTTCTCTGTCCCACTGGACCTCCCGCAGGAAGTTCTTCAACCCTATGTAGTCCCCTCTTTTATAGTCAGGTTTTTCCCATTCTACTCCTGTTATTCTCTCCACTTGCAGCTCTACTATGTATTCAAAGCACAGAACCACGTGGTGGCTAGCTCCTAGGGGACTCTCATACTTGATGTCCTCAATGTCTGAGCTGCCCAGGGTGAACACAAGGTTCAATCTTGCTGGTTCATCCTCCCCTCTCACTCTGGTAGTGTCCTTAACATGTTGGTGCATGAGGTTTTCCAGCACCACGTCCAACATCCTGGCTCTCCATGTTTCGGGACCCCCATGTGGCTCCAGGTTTTCCCAGTCAATCTCCCTGTGGTTGAAATCCCCCATAACCAGCAACTTTGCTTGCTGGAGTGAGCTCTTCTTGCCACCTCAGCAAGTGTGTCCACCATTGCTCTGTTGCTCTCTTCATATTCCTCTCTTGGCCTCCTGCAGTTCTGTGGTGGATTATACATCACTGCAATGACCACTTTGTGTTCCCCCGACAGAAGTGTACCTGCTATGTAGTCTCTTTCTCCCGTCTCATCTATTCCTTCCATTTTCTCGAATTTCCATCTGTTTTTTACGAGCAGAGCAACCCCACCTCCTCCCCTGCCCCTTCTATCTTTCCTCATGATCTGGTATCCTGGTGGGAAGATTGCATCTGTTATTGTCTCCATGAGTTTTGTTTCTGTAACTGCTATGATGTCTGGGGACTTCTCATTGATTCTTTCTTGCCATTCCTCATTGTTTATTCGTTAATCCATCTGCATTTGTGTACCAAACCTTCAACTTCTGTTCTAATACTGTAACTGTGGTGCGGGGGGTGGAAACAGAGGGATCGGTGTGTGATGGTTGGTTTGGATTGTTCAGTTGCCTTGGGGGTGTCGTGGCTGGAGTCCTTCTGCAGGTGTTTTGGGGGTGCGCTTGTCCTTCCATTTGATCCTGGGTTATTCTGCTCTCCTTTTTCATTTCTCCCATTTCTCCTTTCGTTTTTGAACTCTCTCTTCATTGTCTTCCTTTCGTCCTGTGTTCTGTCTCGGTCGAGGTACACACTCCGGAACTCCTGCTTGCCTCTCAGCCGTGCTTTCTCCTGCAGGATCATGGTTCGGGTTGATTCTGCCTTGAAAATTACTTTGAGAGGCCGATTCCTTTTCTTTGTGAAACCACCAATTCTCCGAAAATTTGCCACCTGGGTCATGTCCCCTCGCCTATCACCTTCATGATGTCTTCAATCGCTTTT
>NC_069409.1:2157812-2172942 GCF_026875155.1 Cherax quadricarinatus
TCGGCCACTACATGATTGATGTGTGTGTGTGTGGTGTGTGTGTGCATGTTGTGTGTGTGTGTGTGTGTTGTGTGTGTGTGTGTGCGTATGTGTGGGTGTGTGCATGTGTGTGTGTATGCTTGTGTTGTGTTTGTGTGCCTGTGTGTGTGTGTGTGTGTGTGTATGTGTGTGGTGTGCATTTGTGTATGTAGTACTCACTATTTGAACTCACCTATTGTGGTGGGGGGGTCAGACTCAGCTCCTGGCCAGCCTCTTCATGATCAGCCTACTGGGTCCTTCTCTCCTCTGCTTCCTGAGCTTTGCATACCTCTTCTTAAAACTATGTAAGGACTTCCTGCCCTCCACTACTTCATTGTATAGGCCATTCCACTTGCTGGGAAACTCTATGACTGAAGAAATACTTCCTAACTAGTCCCTGTGACTCGCGTGAGTCTTCAGTTCAGTTGTGACCCCTTGTCCCTGTGTCCCCTCTCTGGAACATCCTAGCACTGTCCACCTTGTCGTATTCCCACGCGCAGTATCTTGTATGTCGTTATCTCTGTCTCCCGGACCTTCTGTCCTCCAGTGTCGTCAGTCGATTTCCCTTAACCTTTCCTCGTACGACTCCCTTGAGCTCTGGGACTTGCCTTGTTGCTAAACTTTGTACTTTCTCTAACTTCATGACGTGCTTGACCAGGGTGTGGGTTCCAGGCTGGTGCTGCATACTCAAGTATGAGCCTAACATACATCAGGGTAGTGGTCTTTGATCGATTTCTTATTAAGGTATCGGAACGCTATTCTTCAGGTTTGCCAGGCGCCCTGTATGCTGCAGCAGATATTTAGTTGAGGGTGCCTCCGGCGATGTGCCTCGGTGTTATGGCACCCCATGCAAGGTCTTTCTCCCTGAGTGTGGTCTGTAGTCTTTGTCCACCTAGCCTATATCTGTTCTGCTCGGGGTTCTTTGCCCCTCCTCCAATCTTCATGACTTTGCATTTGGCTGGATTGAATCGAAAGCCAGTTACTGAGTAACACATGTCCAGCCTGTCCAGGTCTCTTTGCAGTCTGCCTCATCCTCGTTGATTTTTTCTTTCTCATCAACTTCACGATATATGGAACAGGGACACTTCAGAGTCTATTCCTTCAATCATGTCGTTCACATATATCAAAAATAGCACTAGGGTCCTAGAACTGACCCCTGTGGGACCACGCTCGTAACAGGCGCCCACTGTGATTCCTCTCACGTACTATGACTCGTTGCTGTCTCCCTGTCAGGTATTCCCTTATCCATTGCAGTGCCCGCCCTTTTACATGCGGCCTGATCTTCGCTTCTGCACTAATCTCTTGTGTGGGAACTGTGTCAAAAGGCCTTCCTGCAGTCTATGGAAAACGCAATCTACCCACCCTCCTCTCTCTCGCGGTCTTACTTCTGCTTACCTGTCATAAAACTCCAGGAGGTTTTGTGAACAATAGAATTTGCTCTTCCATGATCCCTTGCTGGTTTTCATTTATTATCTGCTTACTTTCAGGTGTCTTCGACCACTCTCCTCCTGATAATTTCTCCATGACTTTGCACACGATAATGTCAGAGACACAGGTCTGTAGTTTTATTTCCCGTTCTGTTTTCACTTTCTTATATATGGAGGACTACATTAGGGTCTTCATTTTCTCAGTAGTTGCCCAGTTTCAAGGGATGGTTGAAGATTGTGGTGAGAGGCATCGACAGCATCTCTGCTCCTTCTCTATTGAACCATGGGCGAGATGTTGATCACGGTCCCATCGCCTTTGAGGTGTCAAGGTCACCTAAGTGCTTTTCACCTCCTCCTCTGTTGTGTTTGTCATCCAAACATCTCTTGTCCGGTATATTCCATCTTGATGTTCCACTTCTGTTGCTGTCACTTCCACAGCCCTTTGTCTCTACTGTATTAATTTAATTACTCCATTTTATTCTCCTGCTTCGCTCTCAGACATATCCTGATCATTTCACCTTCGCGGCATAGTCCGCCCTCCACCTTCTGTCCCTTTAATCGTGATCACAGACGTCTTTGATGTTGTGCTTCCTCTGATGTGGAATATACATCAGTTTCGGGTCCGTCTTGTTCTCGTGGCTATGTCTATTTTCATCTGTCGCTTGTTGGACCTCCCGCCTTACCTGTGCGTACTCATTCTGGACTCTGCGACTGATCTCCCTATTGTCTGTGTTCTCGGCCTTCTGTTCTTTTTTCCAATTCTCTATTGCAACTATTTGGTTTGTTGCCTCTTCACGTGGGTAAACCAGGGGCTCGCTTCAGTTGGTCTACCCGTTGTTATATATGTTTGCCCTTGGGAAATAAAGCCTTTCCACTGCCTACCTGCGATTTTTGTTGTTTACTTTATCATAATTTTCATGTTCTGGTTTCCTGCCAGTTCTTCTGTCCACTGACCTCCGGCTGGAAGTTCTTCAATCCTATGTAGTCCTCCCTCTTTTATAGTCTGGCTTCTTTCCCCATTAAACTCTGTCTTTCTCTCCACTTGCAGCTCTACTATGTATTCATAGCACTGAACCACGTGGTCCTTAGCTACTAGAGGCCTCTCATACTTGATGTCTCAAATGTCTGAGCTGCCCAGGGTGAACACAAGGTCCAATCTTGCTGGTTTTCTTCCCTTTCTCACGCTCTGGTTAGAGATGTCCCTTTAACATGTTGGTGCCTATGAGGTTTCCCAGCACCTCGTCTAACATCCGGGCTTCCATGTTTGGGACTCCCCATGTGCTCAGATTTTCCCAGTCAATCTCCCTGTGGTTGAAATCCCCCATTACCAGCAACTTTGCTCTGTGGAGTGAGTCTCTTGCCACCTCAGCAAAGGGTAGTCCACCATTGATCTGTTGCTCTTGCATATTCCTCTCTTGGCTCCCTGCAGTTCTGTGGTGGATGATACAGATTCAGACTGCAAAGACCAATTTGTGTGCCCAGACTGAGTTGTACTGCTAATGTAGTCTCTTTCTCTCCGTTCTATCCATGCCTTCCATTTTCTTCGAATTTCCATTCTGTTTTTTACGAGCTAGAGCAAACCCCCCAGACCTCCCCCCGGCCACTTCTATATTTTTCCTCATGATCTGGCTATCCTGCAATCCAGGTAGGGAAGATTTGACATCTGTTATTGGAACTCAGTGAGTTTGTTTCTGTAATGCACTATGATGTCCGGCTAGACTTCTCATTGTATCTTTCTTGCATTCACATCAGTTTATTAGGTTAATAACCATCTGTCTTTTTGTGTACCAAACCGTCAACTTCTGTCTAATTACGGTAACGGGGTGCGGGGCGGTGGAAACAGAGGGATCGAGTGTGTGTTGGTTGGGTGTTGGTTTGTTCATCGTTGCCTTTGGGGGTTTTTGTCGTGCGCTGGTGTACCTTCTGCAGGTGTATTCTGAGGGGGGTGGGTGGCTATGTCCTTCCATTTTGATCTGGGTTATTTGCTCTCCTTTTTCATGCCGCCCATTTCTCCTTTCCGTTTTTGAATTCTCTCTTTCCATTGTCTTCCTTTGTCTGTTGTTCTGTCTCGATCGAAGGTCCACACTCCGGAACTCTGCTTGCCTCTCAGCCGTGCTTTCTCTGCAGGTCATGGTGTCGGTTGATTCTCCTTGTAAAATTACTTTGAGAAGCCGATTCCTTTTCTTTGCTCCTGCGTCATGTCCCCCTCGCCCTTATCACCTTCATGATATTTCCATTGCATCCTCTGTGTGTTTTAGTTCCTTCCCGTGGAGTGTTCTTCCTTCAGTATACCTTCCCTAGTTATGGCCCCTATGTTCTTGGTTTGTCCTTCCTGCTCACCTGTTCCTGGCCCCACAGGTATCTGGTATGGTCCTTGCACTTTGTCATAGTTCCCTTCAATGGTCTTCCAACCTTCTCATTCTTCCTAGTGTGCTCCCTGTCTTGTTTTGCCCATGTGGGTTTGACAGGCCTCTGTCATACAGTTAGTTTTCCATGCGTCCCTTCAGACTGTTGTCGTGTTTTTTGTTTGACGTAGCCAAATATTGTGGTGTGTGTTTGCTGTACTCACCTAGTGTTCTGTGTGTGTGTGTGGTGTTGTGTTTGTGTGTATGTTGTGTGTGTGTTGTGTGGTGATGTGTGATGTGTGTGTGTGTTGTGTGTGTGTGTGTGTGTGTGTGTGTGTGGCATGTGTGTGTGATGTGATGTGTTGGTGTGTGTATGCGTGTGTGTGTGTGTGTGTGTGTGATGGATGCGTGTGTGAGTGGTTCGTGTGTGTGCGTGTGTGTGTGGTGTGTGTGTGTGTGTGTGTAGTGCGTATGTGCCGTGTGTGTGTGCGTTGTGTGCTACTCACCACAACGTTCGTTATGTCTACCGAATAGTGAGCTTGACAACTATCTAAACTAACTAAATGAACATCAGCAGGTGATGAGCAACACATTTGACCAATACTAAAACGTCTTCAGAAGCAGTCTGGACAAATAATCACCAATACAGAACCTCACTCTACACTTTCATAAACACTGACGTAATACACACGAACATCACACATTATACCGCGATCATAACCACACAGTGTACTACAACATTCATGTTATCATATATGCTAATCATCCATACATACGAGTACATACAATATTTACACGTCATCAGAGATATTAACAAGACGCGCACTGGCCAGGCTGTAGCAGCGACCACTGGGCCAGGCTGCAGCCAGCGACCACTGGCCAGGCTCTGCCAGCAGCGACCATCTGGCCGGCTGCTGCAGCGACCCACTGGCCAGGCTGCAGCAGCGGTACCACTGGCCGGCTTGTAGCAGCGAACAATGGCCAGGCTGCAGCAGCGAACCACTGGCCAGGCTTGCAGCAGCGACCACTGGCCAGGCTGTTAGCAGCGGACCACTGGCCAGGCTGCCAGCAGCGACCACTGGCCAGGCTGCAGCATGACCACTGGCTTGGCTTTTGCAGCAGCGACCACTGGCCAGGCGTGCAGCAGTCGACCAACTTGCCACGGACTGCAGCCAGCGCACCACTGGCCAGGCTTACAGCAGCGACACTGGCCAGGCTTGCAGCAGCGACCATGGCCTGGCTGCAGCTCAGCGACCACGGCCATCAGTGCTTGCAGCAGCGACCACTGGCCGGCTGGCAGCAGCGACCACTGACCAGGCTGCTAGGCAGCGACATGGCCTGGCTGCAGCGGCGACCACATGACCAAGGCTGCCAGCAGCGACCTGTGGCCAGGCTGCAGCAGCGACGACCTGGCCAGCTGCAGCACGCGACTCACTGGCCAGGCTACTGCTGCGACCACGGCCAGGCTGCAACAGCGACCACTGGCAGGCCTGACAGCAGCGACCACTGGCCAGGGATACAGCGCGACCACTGGCCAGGCTGCGCCAATAACCCTGGCCAGGCCTACAGGAGTGACAACGCGGTCAGCCCTCAGCAGCGACCATGGCCAGGCTGCTGCTGCGAGACACGGCCAGGCTGCAGCAGCGACCAACTGGCACCAGGCCTGCCAGCAGCGTCACTGGCCAGGCTGCAGCCATGCGACCACTGGCCAGGGGCTGCAGAGCGACCACTGGCCAGGCTGCAGCATGCGACCACTGGCCAAGGCTGCAGGCAGCGACCACCTGGCCAGGCTGCCTGCAGCAGCGAACCACTGGCCAGGTTACATGGCAGCGACCAATGGCCAGGATCATGCAGCAATAACACTGGCCAGGCTCAGGAGTGACCACTGGTCAGCCTGCAGACAGCGAGACCACTGGCCAGGACTGCAGCAGCGCAACCACTGGCCAAGGCTGCAGCAGCGACCACTGGCAAGGCTGCAGCAGCGTCCACTGGCCTGGCGCTGCAAGCAGCGACCACTGGCAGGGCTGCATGAGCAGCGACCACTGGCCAGGCTGCAGCAAGCGACCATCTGGCCGGCTGCAGCTAGCGGACCACTGAGACAGGCTGCAGCAGCAGACCATGGCAGGCTGCAGCTTGGCGACCACTGGCCAGGCTGCCAGCAGCGACCCACTGGCCAGGCTGCAGCAGCGACCTCTGGCTCATGGCTGCAGCAGCGACCACTGGCCAGGCGTGCAGCTAGCAACCACTGGACAGGCTGCAGCCAGCGACCAGCTGGCCAGGACTGCCAGCAGCGACCACTGGCCGGCTACGGAGTAGTGACCACTGGTCAGCCTGCAGCAGCGACCACTGGCCAGGCTGCAGCCAGCGACCACTGGCCAGGCTGCATGCAGCGACCTCCTGAATTATTTGATCAAGAGATCAAGTATCCATACTAGTGTCACATAATTTTTTCTCCTCGAGAGATATTGTTTTGTGTTATTGACTGAAATATTTATTGTTGTCAATATTGAGTAGGTGAAAGGAAGTATAGATATTGTAAATTGAAAGAAAGGTATATTGAAATGCTTTATATAATTATTTCTCGTTAGAATTCGTCTTACGTTGTCTTCTTTGCCTTATCTGCAAGAGATTCAGACTTGCCACTTCACATATTCATGTTTCACAATGGATATCTTCAAAATTGCTTTAAACCCACATTCTGAGTTTTAGTTTATTTAGAAGAAAATGGGATGATTAAATAATTATTACTATAGGGTTAAGACGAGATATCATAGTCTTTATAAGAAGGAGCAGAAACCTTCAAGTTCTGTGGGTGGATAAGGGGTTGTAAAGCCGACAAGTACTGTGAGTGGATAAGGGGTTGTAAAGCCGACAAGTACTGTGAGTGGATAAATAAGGGGTTGTAAAGCGACAAGTTGAATTAAAAAACACTATGACAGAATCGGAGAAAACCATTATGAAACTTTTCAAAATTTTTATACAGGTGTAAATAGTATATGTAGACGAGTAAAATACAGGAAGCTTTCTTTTCTGGTTTTTCTTTAAAGTCTGGTTAACTTGTCGGGTCGGGGACTCCTGTCTATTTGTTATATGAGGATATGTTACAAATGATTTCTACTATTACTACTGCTGCTACTGTAGTATTTATTTTGATTCTACCTAACATAATTATGGACCTCTTGGACTTCTTTGTTAGCTAGAGTGTAAAAAAAGATAATAAAAACGTAAGAGAATGGTACTACATTTCATTGTTACTAACATTTAGCTGACCTGAGTTTACATTTAAGGTGGGATCATTCTATTCGCGAATTTAATTCTATATCCTGAAAGGAAAACTGGATTGGTCTTTGTCTTCTCTCTCAACTTTAAAATCTAATCCTCCTATTATTTTTTTTAGTCTTTCATATCCTTTAAATTGATTATATTGTTCAATATATTCGCCTGTGATGCCGGTCTCTTTCGTTTCAAGTGATGTTTGAGATTTGTGCCTTATCCATTTTAGGGTTATTCGTGTTTGAATTTAATTTATCTAATAGGAAATTTTTACACCTGGCAACCTTGTACGATCATTTGAAAAAAAAAAAAATGTCCTATTGGCTAACCTATCATAGACCTTGTATCAGGTGTCCTTCGTGATTGTCCCTAACTTGGGTTCTCCAGTCATCACTTCTCAAGTGTCCCTCGTGATTTCCATATACTCTGGTTACTCCAGTCCACCCTTTAAGGTGTCCCTCGTGATAGTCCATTACTTGGTTACTCCAGAGTCCACACTTTTCAGTGTCCCTCGTGATATTCCATAACTTGGTTACTCCAGTCCACACTTCTCATGTGTCCCTCGTGATATTCCTACTTGGGACGGCTTACTTTCCCCCAGGGGTACACTTCTCAGTGTCCCTCGTGATATTCCCCTAACTTGGATTATCCAGTACACACTTCTCAAGTGTCCCTCGTTGATAGTCCATAAATTGGTTACTCCAGTCAACAATTCTCAAGTGTCCCTCGTGATATTCCCTAACTTGGTTACTCCAGTCCTCACCTTCATCAAGTGTTACTCGTGATTAGTCCCCCAACTTGGTTACTCCAGTCCACACTCTCAAGTGTACCTCGTGATAGTCCATAACTTGGTTACTCCTGGTCCACACTTCTCCATAATGTGTCCTCGTGATTTTCCCTAACTTGGTTACTCCAGTCCACACTTCTCAAGTGTCCCTCGTTGATAGTCCCTAACTTGGTTACTCCCAGTCACACTTTAAGTGTCCCTCGTGAAGTCATAACTTGGGTTACTCCAGTCCACACTTCCTCAAGTGTCCCTCGTGATTGTTCATAAACTTGGTTACTCCGTCCCACTCTTCTCAAGTGTCCCTCGTGATTTTCCCTAACTTGGTTTACTCCAGTCCACACTTCTCATGTGTCCCTCGTGATAGTCATAAACTTGGGTTACTCCAGTCCACAATCTCAAGTGTCCCTCGTGATATTCCCTAACTTGGTTACTCCAGTCCACACTTCTCAAGTGTCCCTCGTGATAGTCCCTAACTTGGTTACTCCAGTCCACACTTCTCAAGTGTCCCTCGTGATAGTCCCTAACTTGGTTACTCCAGTCCACACTTTCTAGTGTTTCCCTCGTGATAGTTCCATTAAACTTGGTTTTACTCCAGTCCACACTTCTCAAGGGTTCCCTGTGATAATTCCCTCTAACTTGGTTACTCCAGTCCTACAACTTCTCAAGTGTCCTCGTGATAGTCCTAACTTGCGTTCTCCAGTCCCACATTTAAGTGTCCACTGTGTTAGTCCATATCTTGGTTACTCCAGTACAACTTTTCAAGTGTCCCTCGTGTTAGTCCATAACTTGGTTATCTCAGTCCACACTCACAAGTTGGTCCCTCGTGATATTCCCTAACTTGGTTACTCCAGGCCACACTTCTCAAGTGTCCCTCGGTGATAGTCCATAACTTCGTTACTCCAGTCCACAATTCTCAAGTGTCCCTCGTGATATTCACCTATCTTGGTTACTCAGTCCACACTTCTCAAGTGTCCCTGTGATAGTCCATAAATGGTTACTCCTGTCCACACCTTCTCAAGTGTCCCTCGTGTTATTCCTCTAATCTTGGTTACTCCAGTCCATCACTTCTCTAGTGTCCCTCGTGATTGTCCACCATAACTTGGTTACTCCAGTCCACACTTTCAAGTGTCCCTCGTGATATTCCCGAACATGGTTATCCAGTCCACACTTCTCAAAGTGTCCCCTGTGATTTTCCCTAACTGGTTATCCAGTCCACAACGTCTCAAGTGTTCCCTCGTGTTAGTCCCTAACTGGGTATATCTCCAGTCCTACTTCTCAAGTGTCCCTCGTGAGGTTCCCTTACTTGGTTACTACGTCTACACTTCTACAAGTGTCCCTCGTGATAGTCCCTACTTGGTTACTAGTCCACCTTCTCTAAGTGTCCCTCGTGATAGTCCCTAACTGGTTACTCCAGTCCACACTTTCAAGTGTCCCTCGTGATATTCCCTAACTTGGTTACTCCAGTCCTCACTTCGTTCCAAGTGTCCCTCGTGATAGTCCCTAACTTGGTTACTCAGTCCACACTTCTCAAGTGTCCCTCGGATCAGTCCCTAACTTGGTTACTCCAGTCACACATTTCTACAGTTGTCCTCTCTCGTGGATAGTCCCTAACTTGGGTACTCCAGTCCACACTTTCAAGTGTCCACTCGTGATAGTCATAACTTGGTTACTCCAGTCACACTTCTCAGTGTCCCTCGTGATTGTCACTAAACTTGGGTATCCAGGTCCACACTCTCAAGTGTCCCTCGTGTTAGTCCCTAACTGAGTTTACTCAGTCCACACTTCTCAAGTGTCCCTCGTGATAGTCCCTACTTGGTTACTCCAGTCCTAACTTCTCAAGTGATTCCCTCGTGATTAGTCCCTAACTTGGTTACTCCGTCCACTCTTTCTCAAAGTGTCCATCGTGATAGTCCCCACTATGGTACTCCAGGTCCCACTACTTTCAGTGTTCCCTTCGTGATAGTCCCTACCTTTGGTTACTCCAGTCCACATGTCTCTAGTGTCCCTCGTGATAGTCCCTAACTTGTTTCTCCTGTCCACTTTTCTGAAGTGTCCTCGTGATAGTTTTTTAAACATCCCAAACTTGGTTCATTCCAGTCACATTTCTGAAGTGCCCCTCGTGATTGCTCCCCAACTTGGTTACACCGGTCCACACTTCTCAAGTGGCCTCGTGATAGTCCCAACTTGGTTACTCCTGTCCACACTATCAAGGGTCCCTTCGTGATAGTCCCAACTGGGTTACTCCATCCACATTCTGAAGTGTCCCTCGTGATAGTCCCACAACTTGGTTTACTCCAATCCATCATTCCTCAAGTGGCCCTCGTGGTAGTCCCCAACTTGGTTCTCCAGTCCACACTTCTCAAGTGTCCCTCGTGATACTCCATAACTTGGTTCTCCAGTCCACATTCTCAAGTGTCCCCATCGTGTGATAGTCCCTAGCTTGGTTACTCCATGTCCACAATTTATCATGTGTCCCTCGTGATAGTCCCTAACTTGGTTACTCCAGTCCAACTTCTCAAGTGTCCCTCGTGATAGTCCCTAACTTGGTGTATCCAGTCCATCACTTATCAAGTGTCCTAGTGATAGTCCTTACTTGGTATACTCCAGTCCACATTCTCAAGTGTCCCTCGTGATAGTCTATAAGACTTGGTTACTCCAGTCCACACTTCTCAAGTGTCCCTCCGTGATAGTCCCCAACTTGGTTACTCCAGTCCACATTCGGAATTGTTCCTTCGTGATAGTCCCCAACTTGGTTACTCCAGTTCCACATTTATCAAGTGTCCGGCGTGATAGTCCCCAACTTGGTTACTCCGGTCCACACTTCTCAAAGTGTCCCTCGTGCTTCCCATGATGTCCCCATACTTGGTTACTCCAGCACACTTTCAAGTTCCCTCGTGATAGTCCATATCTTGGTTAGCCAGTCCCACTTCTCAAGTTCCCTCGTGATGTCCATATCTTGGTTTACTCCAGTCCACACTTCTCAAGTTTCCCTCGTGGATAGTACATAATCTTGGTTACTCCAGTCCACACTTTCAAGTGTCCTCGTGATAGTCCGTAACATGGTTATCCAGTCCACACTTCTCAAGTGTCCCTGGTTAGTCCCTAACTTGGTTACTCCAGTCTCACACTTTCAAGTGTCCCTCGTGTGATAGTCCCTAACTGGTTCTCCAGTCCACCTCCTCATGAGTCCCTCGTATTAGTCCCCAACTTGGTTCTCATGTCCACCACTTCTGAAGTGTCCCTCGTGATAGGTCCCCAACTTGGTTCTCCAGTCCACTTTCCTCAGTGTCGCGGCGTGATAGTCCCAACTTGGTTACTCCGGTCCTCACACTTCTCAAGTGTCCTCGTGATAGTCCCCAACTTGGTTATCCAGTCCTCACTTCTCAAGTGTTTCCTCGTGTTGTCCCCAACTTGGTTTTCTCCAGTCACACTTCTCAAGTGTCCTCGTGATAGTCCTAACTTGGTTACTCAGTCCACACTTCTCTAAGGTCCCTCGTGATAGTCCGTAACTTGGTTTACTCCAGTCCCACACTTTCTCAAGTTGTCCCTCGTGATAGTCCCTAACTTGGTTACTCAGTCCACACTTCTCAAGTGTACCCGTGATAGTCCCCAACTTGGTTACTCCGTACACTCTTCTCAAGTAGTCCCTCGTGATAGTCCCCAACTTGGTTACTCCAGTCCACTCTTCTGAAGTGTCCCTCGTGATAGTCCCCAACTGGTTACTCCAGTCCACCATTCTCAAGTGTCCGACGTGATAGTCCCCAACTTGGTTTCACCGGTCAACACTTCTCAAGTGGTCCCTCATGATTGTTCCCACTTGGTTACTCCAGTCCACACTCTCAAGGTGTCCCTCGTTGTTCAGTCCATTAACTTGAGTTTACTCCAGTCCACACACATTTCTCAAGTGTCCCTCGTGATAGTCCCTACTTGGTTACTCAGTCCACACTTCTCAAGGGTACCTCGTGTAGTCTCTAAGTTGGTTACTCCAGTCCACACTTCTCAAGTGTTTCCATCGTGATACGTCTCTAACTTGGTTACTCCAGTCCACACTTCTCTCAAGTTGTCCCTCGTGATAGTCCTATAAACCTAACGGTTTACTCCAGTCCACATTCTCAAGTGTTCCTCGGGATGTTAGTCCCACTTGGTTTACTATAGTCCACACTTCTCATTGTCCATCGTGATAGTCCCCAATTGGATACTCCAGGTCCTCACGTTCTGAAGTGTCCCTCGTGATAGTCCCCAACTTGGATTACTCAGTCCACATTTCTCAAGTGTCACCTCGTGATAGTCCCCAACTTGGTTACTCCAGTCTCATTTCTCAAAGTGTCCCTCGTTATAGTCCCTAATTTGGTTTCTCCAGTCCCACATTCTCAAGTGCCCTAGTGTGCTAGTCTCTAACTTGGTTACTACAGTCCACCATTCTCAAGTTGTCCCTCGTGATAGTCCCACTTGGTTACTCCAGTCACACTTCTCAAGGTGTCCCTCGTGATAGTCCCTAACTTGGTTACTCCAGTCCACACTTTTCAAGTAATTCCTTAGCTCCATATAATCTGCCAGTACGAGAATTGGTGACCTTATCTCTATTACAGTCATCAAGGTAATTACAAGAGATATTGAAACTAAATGATTTGTGATCACGTTCGCCAAGCAATTCATTAACCTCAAGATTATCTATCACAGAATCGTCGCCAGAATCGAGTCCAACAGGTTATTTCCTCTAGTTGTCTCTGACACAAGCTATTTTGAAAAGCACCCCTGGGCAATTCAAGAAAATCATTAGTCTCTAGGATTACCTGTCGGATGTTCCAATCGATTTGGCTAAAGTAAAAATCTCCCGTTAAAACATTTTCATTTGTAGAATTTTTCGTAGACACTAACTTGGTCAGGACCTTCGAGGAACATATTACGTGTCCGTTCCTTCATCTTTGTATTGTTTCTGATTGCTACAGTTTAATTTTTCTTACATACATTGCAACTCCGCCGTTCTGTTTGACTCTCAGTGTGGAATAATTTATTTCCCTACATGCGGAATTCTAAAGCCCTTTCCCTATTTCTCAGAGAGAACCAGGTCTCAGTTATTGCAATAATATATATGTTTGTTGCCACAGTTAGTCTCAGCTAAGCCATTTTTAATTTTCTTTTTGAGCATTTTACTGGTATTTATACACTGCAGGACTTGCCATATGACAATAGTTCCATCAACCTTACCATAGTTAATATTTAACTAACACTGGAGAACTCACTTGGATAGTTCTCAACATTACACCAAAAAAAATCACATAAAGCTGAAAATCTGGAAGTGACTGAATGAGGCAAATTTCTTATATTATGAAAGAAAAACCTGGAAGAAAAGATCCCTCGGGTCTCTGGTGGATTCATGTGCCTTTATTCCAGCTCTTTGTGGGAAAACTCATGGCAAGTTACCTACGAGTCAAAAAAGGGTTTACTGTTTAAATATAGCGACGAAATCTGACTCTGGAATTAAAAAAAAAATCATAAAAAATGCAAGTTTGCCAATATTAATCGTTTTTTCTCTTGGTTATATTCGCACAAGGCCAGCAAAGGCCCAAGATCACAAATTATGTATATGTATATTTTTTTACTAGGTCCTAGACTGTTGTTTGTTCGCCTGATGTGGCTTATCAACAGCTTCGGGTCAGACTTGACTTTCGATGCTATGTCATTTTAGTATTGTCGGTGAGCCTCCCTTCTTATCTGTGCATATTCGTTTCTGGCTCTTCGGCTGATCTCTTTATTTTCCTGGTTTTTATGACTTCTGTACCTTTTCCATTCTCTAGTACACCTAGTTTTCGCCTCCCTACACCTTCGGGTGAAACAAGGAGTCGTTCTGGTCTTCCCATTATTTCTGTTTTCCTTGGGAACAAACCTCTCCTCTGCCTCCTTACATTTTGTTGTCACATAGTCCATCATTTCTTTTACTGGTTTTCCTGCCAGTTCTCTCTCCTACTGAAGGTCTTGCAGGAAGTTCCTCATGCCTGTGTAGTCCCCCTTTTTGTAGTTTGTTTTTTTCCCATCCTATTCCTGCTACTTTCTCCACTTGTAGGTCAACTATGTAATCAAAGCACAGAACCATATGATCACTAGCTCAAAGGGACCTTTCATATGTGATATTATCGATGTCCAAACTACTCAAGGTGAATACAAGGTCCAGTCTTGCTGGATCATCCTCACCTCTCTCTCTCTGGTAGTATCTCTAACATGTTGATGCATGAGGTTTTCCAGTACCACATCCATCATCTTGGCTCTCCATGTTTCGGGACTCCCATGGGGCTCCATGTTTTCCCAGTCAATCTCCTTGTGATTGAAATCACCCATAAATAGTAACTTTGCGCTCCCCCATGTGAACTCTTCCGGCCACCTCGGCTAGTGCTCTGTTGCTCTCGTCGTATTCTTCTCTTGGCCTCCTGCAGTTCTGAGGCGGGTTGTACATTACTGCAATTACCACCTTATGGCCTACAGACTGGATTTTTCCTACTAAGTAGTCCCTTTTGCACATTCCATTCATTCCATCCATTTCCTTATATCCCCAACGGTTTTTAATAAGCAGTGCAACTCCTCCTCCCTCTCTCTTTCCTGAGGATTTGATATCCAGGTAAGTTTCGTTTTGCGAGTGCTATATGCCTGGGGATGTCTCCTTGATTCTTCATGCCACTCCTCTCACTTATTTATTATGTGTGTGTGTTCATGTGTGTGTGTGTGTGTGTGTGTGTGTGTGTGTGTGTAACTACCTAGTTGTACTCACCTAATTGTGGTTGCAGGAGTCGATTCATAGCTCCTGGCCCCGCCTCTTCACTGGCCTCTACTGGGTTACTCACCATGAGCTTTGTCATACCTCTGCTTAAGCTATGAATGGATCCTGCCTCCACTACATCGCTTCCAAACTATTCCACTTCCTGACTACTTTGTGATTGAAGAAATATTTCTATAACATCCCTGTAATTCATTTGTTGTCTTCAGTTTCAACTGTGTTCCCTTGTTGTTGTGTACCCATCTCTGGAACATTCTGTCTCTGTCCACCTTGTCAATTCCTCTCAGTATTTTATGTCGTTATCATGTCATCCCTATCTCTCCGTCCTCTAGTGTCCTCAGGTCGATTTCCCTTAACCCCCTCCTCGTAGAAGTTACGGGAAATCGACTTTGGATTGGTCTTGTTTGCAAACTTTGCACTTTCTCTATTTTTTGTACGTGCTTGGCTAGATGTGGGGTTTCCCAACTGGTGCCGCATACTCCAAAAAGGCCCAACGCACACGTTGTTTCAG
>NC_069409.1:2173442-2195942 GCF_026875155.1 Cherax quadricarinatus
TTTAAATTTTAAAAGACGGGCAGTGGAACCAAGCAACACTTCCAGTCAGACTAGGCGGCACTGGTCTCCGCAAGTCATCACAGATTGCGTTACCTGCTTTTCTGTCCTCATGCGTTGCATCCAGAGGGCTTGTAGCAGCAATTCTCCCTGAACATCTTAGGGACAAGATTGGAGTCCAGGACCAAAAGTTCAATGCCAGAGCCATGATCTGGGATAGTCTAACGGGCTCTGAAACCAGACCTGCTTTCCCCAACAACTACAAACAGTCGTACTGGGATGGTCAAATAGTGGAGAATATAGCTTCAACAATGCTTTAGAGTGTGTCAGGGAAGAATAAAGCCAGCCTCCTGGCAGTGACAGCTCTTCATGCAGGGAACTTTCTGTTGGCTGTTCCTAACTCCAGCCTTGGCACACGCCTCGGCCCACAGACCATCCGTACTGGTGTTGCCCTTCGACTTGCCGCAGCTCTTCTCGCCGAACACAGGTGTATTTGTGGCAGTGAAGCAGCAGATCAATTAGGGTACCATAGTCTTGTGTGCCATAAATCCGAGGGAAATATTGCAAGACATGAGGAGGTTAATAACATTATCAAGAGGAGCCTCACAACAGCCGGATGCCCAGCAGTAAGGAAGCCACCCGAACTATGCACATCTGATGGCAGCCAGAAGCGTCCAGATGGTATCACACCTCAAGCCTGGACAGACGGGAAGCAGGTGGTGTGGGACTACACATGTGCATCTGCCTTGGCTGATACCTATCTCCAATACACCAGGGAGGAAGGAGGGGCAGCTTCCAGCTTCAGGGAGTCCCAAAGGTCTAGAAAATATGGAGCACTTGCCCATCATTATATGTTTGTTCCCATAGGCTCGGAGACCCTTAGTTCATGGGGAAAGAGTGCATCTAATTTCCTTAAGGAGCTAGGCAAAAGACTCATCATGGTAACTAGGGACCCATAGGTAGCTAGTTTTCTGTTCCAGCGACTCAGCGCTGCTGTTCAGAGGGGTAATGCCTGCTGTATTTTGGGCACGCATCCCAGCTCTGAGGAACTGGATGAGATTTTCGCATTAAAATCAGTAACAAACACGGAACAATATATGCTAGACATGCATCTCTCGCACCTCACATGCCATCTTCATATCAGCAATGTATCTCTTAAATCTTTTGTACCATATTATGTAATAAAATATACCTATTGGTAAAAAAGAATGAAAAGATGGGGTGGTAGGGGAAGAAGAATATTCAAATGGCTTCAGGAAGAAATCCAAATGCATATTCTTCCTTGAAATCTTTTCATCCACTTTTCCGAGGCTATGGGAACCACGATTTCTAAAATTTTCTCTTATACGTTTAAAAATACATTTTTTCATTTATGTTAACTTAAAAATCAATGATTTTGTTTCAAAAGAACCGTATTATAACACACGCAATATAATTTAGCCTATATACAAACAGAGACAAACTTAACAATTCAGAGCAAGTTACATGGGGATGGAAACCTTTAACTCAATATCTGTCGCACTCTTTGTGTCTTCATAAACTATGCAGTGTTGCAAAATAGGAACAGATAGGAAGGGAAACTCTCTGAGGCTAGGCAGGTGTCAGTGGCAACCCATGTCAGGGTGAGGACCACTACCGACCCCAACACCTACTTCCTGTCCCATTACAGCGTTTCTGGGTAGAGGGAGGTTGGGTACCACAGTGGTTTACAGAAAGCAAGTTACAGAATTTTAATGAAATGCGGTAGTCAGCCCAAAAGTTCATCTAATCAATATCAACTGATATATTACCATATGGAAACGTTCATACACCCAGACACTCAAGCTATATATAACATTGCATTATTATACAAATCAGATTAAGTAATTATCAACCAATACCAATATGCTCATGAATGTTCCAAAAGAGCCAGCACGGAAAGGACTCTACAAATATCTCTACATATTTTCCTACTACCAACATACTTTCCTATTCTACTCCATGACAATAACACTGTCTCCTAACACTAGGATCCCAGAGGCGATAAGTTGTTACTTTACACGACCTCTCGAGGATAAACATAAAAAAACTCATATAGGAAACTTATGTGAGCTGTTTGTCACATAAACTTGTGTAACTGTACTTATATGCTGAATCTAAGCAGATTTACTTACTAATTCTATGGAGTTCCTAAATACGGCACTGTCATAGGTGGAAAACACTCTCCGACTGGTGAAGAACAAGTGGAACAGTCTATCGTAGTCTACCCTGAACAAAAAAAACTAGTCACTGAGCGTAAACACAGACATGGTGTTCCCTACACCCACCTAAGGTAAGGGTTTAACCCCACCTATATTCTCTATGCACTGTGACCCGGTCAGGGAATATTCCAGAAAGCGAAACGTATAGGAAAGGTGTAAAGAACAAGGGTCTAACGTCAAAGAAATTCGTGGTTTTGCGTACTATCCTTGCCCCAAAACTTTGCAAACCTTGACTCTGCCAAAACAAATATTGAGTTTGTACATTCCATCACTTGAATTATACAAGGCATTCCTATTATGTTTGATAAGTGAGGATTCAATTATGTTCCTTTCCATAACGGAACTATTGGCTACAATGACCTGGGCTGCTGACCACCCCGGCGGACGATTGCAAGCAAAAATGTGATTAAAGATTGCATTTGACTCCTAAGCTTTCCTTACCGTGTACTGATGTTGGGCTAATCTGGTTTCAAGTGGTTTATCTGTCTGCCTGAGGCACGAAAGAGAGCACAGTGTGCACGGGACGTTGTTAATACTACCAACAATGTTGGGTAGTGCGTTGCTAATCAGCTTCTGTTCACTATCCTGACGTTCTTGAGGACAATATTTATATTGAGCTTTTTTAATGTATTACACAGGCTGGCCATATCCTCTTCATAAGGTAAATACAGCATATTTTTTCCTGGAAGGTACTTTCCTAGGTTCAGTCCTGTAGAAAGTCTTCTTGGCTGCCAATAACGCCTTTTCAATAAAATCTCTGGTATATCTCAGTTTAGCGGCTATTTTGAAAATCTTTTTAATTTCATCATCCAGATATTCTGGGCTACAAATATGTAAAACTCTCAAGAACATTGTAAGGGAAATACTCCTTTTAAACCTAGATTCACGATTGGAATAATAATGAATATATAATGACACATTAGTTGACTTCCTTTACATTGAAAATTTAAATTTTCTGTGACCACGATGGACTAGAACATCTGAGGGTAATAAATCATTGAGTCTAGGAAGGAACTCATTAATATCGCGATCTCTAGGTCACAGACACAGAACATCGTCTACGTGTCTGAACTACTTTGCTTTGTTAGGGAGTATCCCATATACACGAGTAATGGAGTAAGTGGATTTTCCATGGCAATGCTTTGTTTTTAAGCACAATATCTAACTTCAAATACAAATTTCCAGTCCGTCACGCAAAGCTTAATAATTATGTTAGTGGATTTGGAAAAGTTTTTAGTTACTCCTCTAGATACGTAAGAAAATCAGGGACAGGGACTCGAGTGAACAATTCTGTGACAATAAAACTTAAAAGAGAAAAGTCATGTGATACATTTAATTTCTGGAGCATCTCTGAAAGGTCAATATTATTTTTAATATGAGCATAGGAAATCGTTCCGACCATAGAAGTTAACAGTTTAAGGTCCTGTGTCTTGGTCTTACCATTATGGTCCTGTGTCTTGGTCTTACCATTATGGTCCTGTGTCTTGGTCTTACCATTATGATCCTGTGTCTTGGTCTTACCATTATAGTGCTGTGTCTTGGTCTTACCATTATGGTCCTGTGTCTTGGTCTTACCATTATGGTGCTGCTTCTTGGTCTTACCATTATGGTCCTGTGTCTTGGTCTTACCATTATGGTCCTGTGTCTTGGTCTTACCATTATGGTCCTGTGTCTTGGTCTTACCATTATGGTGCTGTGTCTTGGTCTTACCATTATGGTCCTGTGTCTTGGTCTTACCATTATGGTGCTGCTTCTTGGTCTTACCATTATGGTCATGTGTCTTGGTCTTACCATTATGGTCCTGTGTCTTGGTCTTACCATTATGGTCCTGTGTCTTGGTCTTACCATTATGGTGCTGTGTCTTGGTCTTACCATTATGGTGCTGCTTCTTGGTCTTACCATTATGGTGCTGTGTCTTGGTCTTACCATTATGATCCTGCTTCTTGGTCTTACCATTATGGTCCTGTGTCTTGGTCTTACCATTATGGTGCTGTGTCTTGGTCTTACCATTATGGTCCTGTGTCTTGGTCTTACCATTATGGTGCTGTGTCTTGGTCTTACCATTATGGTCCTGTGTCTTGGTCTTACCATTATGGTGCTGTGTCTGGGTCTTACCATTATGATCCTGCTTCTTGGTCTTACCATTATGGTCCTGTGTCTTGGTCTTACCATTATGGTCCTGTGTCTTGGTCTTACCATTATGGTCCTGTGTCTGGGTTTTACCATTATGGTCCTGTGTCTTGGTCTTACCATTATGGTCCTGTATCTTGGTCTTACCATTATGGTCCTGTGTCTTGGTCTTACCATTATGGTCCTGTGTCTTGGTCTTACCATTATGATCCTGCTTCTTGGTCTTTATATTAAGGTCCTGTGTCTTGGTCTTTATATTAAGGTCCTGTGACTTGGTCTTTATATTAAGGTCTATCGTCTGTAAAATTCCTTTAAAATAAAACATTTTAATAGCAACAATTAAGATGGACACCATTGTATTAAAACCCCTGCGGGCTTAGCGCTTCCCGTCAGCAATATTGATAATTGACCTTTGTGTTAAAACCCTCCAATGTCGGCCACGCACCTCCCGTTTTCTTCATTAACTTCTTTTTCTTTGCACTTCCTTTTTTTCTGGGGCTGTACCCTACAAGAATGTGGCCCAAGAGCTTGAGACTCAGGGAAGGTGATCATGTGGGTCAGAGAGTCATTCAGGGGAAGGAAGCAGAGAGTGACTCTCAGATAAGAGACGTCGGACTGGGGGTGTGGAACAAACGGCGTGCCACAAGGATCAGTATTAGGTCCAGTACTGTTTCTGTAGGGTTATTTAAGCTAAAACCTTGGCTAGCCTTAAATTTAGGTTATATATCTAAACACCTATCTAATCTAACCTAACCTACATCTAACCAGTCATAGCCTATATCTAATCTAACCTAACCTATATCCAACCTAACCTACATCTAATCATACCTAATCTAACCTAACCTAACCTATATCTAATCTAACCCAACCTATATCCAACCTAACCTACATCTATTCATACCTAATCTAACCTAACCTAACATATATCTAATCTAACCTAACCTCACCTACCCTAATTCTAACCTGTATTGTGTTAGATAAATACGTGAGTGAGAGGGTTGGATCTGTGTGGTACTCACACATGAGTTAATAGGGTAAACAAAGCTAGGGTAGCATTGATAATGGGATTGGCAGATATTTTTGATAATGGGTTTTGGTTAGAGAAGAACCTGCCTAGTATGGGCCAGTAGTCCTGCTGCAGTGTTCCTCCTTATGAAGGACATCGTAGATGGGATGGAGTCACGTATATATGTTTAATGATGACTAGAACTATAGAATACTGACATTATATAATAAGTCTATAGTATTGGTTATAGTGTATACAAAAGATACATGCAAAAGATGGGGTAATCAGTGCCTCAGTCTTGGAGTTGGTGAAGAGCACCGTAGTCTTGAAGGATCTCAGTCCCTTCAGAGTGGAAAAGTGGAATGATCTGTGGGAAAGTGGTGGAGGCAGACTCCATACGTAGCTGTAAGAGCAGGTACGATAGTGCCCACGAGGCGGAACCAGAAGTTGAGAGTCGACCCCTGCAACCACAAAAGGTGAGTGTACACACACACACACCACACACACACACACACACACACACACACACACACACACACACAAACAAACACACACACATACACACACACACACACACACACACACACACACACACACACACACACACACATATCACCCTACCAATCAGGGCCAAAGAGTGAAGGGGAAGAGCAGCTGGGCGCAGGTGGATAGGGAGATAGGACAAATGCAGTGACTCGAACATGCCACCAAGAGCTGCAGGAAAAAAAAGGAGAAAATGGCCATGTACAGACAGGAATCAGTTTCACAGAGGGAAAGGCAATGGGAGGAGGAGAGGGCGAAGTCAGTGTTTATCCATGGGCTTGAGGAGAGCGAGGAAAGGACACACTGAAAAACGGCAAAGAGAAAGAAGGGAAATTGAGAACATCATCACAGAAATAGGTGAAGAGGACATGTCCGAGATTCTAAATTTTCAGAGGATAGGGGGTATTTGAAGGGGAGAAGATGACCGATCAAGCTGATTTTCAGGACAGAAATAGTGCAGAACAGGATCCTCCAAGAGAAACCACGGTTGAAGGACTCGGCAGAATACAAGAGGGTGTTCCTAGATCGAGGCAGAATACAAACAGAACGACAGCAGCTGAGGAAGAGGACAAAAAAGCGAAAGGAGCTAGGAGGAGAGACAAGGACAGAATCGGCAGAGGACAGCCAGAGCAGGGCAGAGCAGCAAGAGCAAGCACACACAGAACCATCCCCAGAATTCTACAACCAATCATGCTATCCCAACACAAACCACACCCACACCCACAGCTCCCACCCAACACTCAGCTATAGAATCCCACAGTACACTGCCAGGTCCCCCACCCTCACAAACCCCCAAAACACTGTTGGAGAGGAAACTGAAGGTATGGTACACCAACGCTGATGGAATAACAAATAAGTGGGAGGAGTGGCACGAAAGAGTCAAAAAGGCATCACTGGACACCATAGCTCTCACAGAAACCAAACTCACAGGTATGAAACAGATGCAATCTTTCCAACAGGATATCAGATCCTGAGGATAGACAGAGGAAACAGAGGGGGTGGAGGAGTGGTACTGCTGATCAAAAACCGATGGGAATTTGATGAGCTGGAGAGAGGAGACAGTGGAGAAGCAAGAGATTACTTAGTAGGAATGATTCAGTTTGGAGATCCCAAGGTGGTAATTGCAGTGATGTATTATCCACCACAGAACAGCGGGAGGCCGAGGCAAAAGTATGATGAGAGTAATAGAGCGATGGTTGCCACAATGGCTGAAGTGGCAAGAAGGGCTCACACGAGTAGGGCAAAGATACTGATCATGGGCGACTTCAACCACAAGGAAATCGATTGGAAGAACTTGGAGCCACATGGGGACAAGAAACGTGGAGGGCTAAGATGATGGAGGTGGTACTGGAAAACTTCATGTACCAACACGTAAGGGATACTACCAGAGAGAGAGAGCAGGTGATGAGCCAGCGAGAGTGGGCCTAGTTTTCACCTTGAGTAGTGCAGATGTTGAGGACATCACATATGAAAGACCCCTTAGGGCCAAAGATCATGTGGTTTTAAGGTTCGAATACGTAGTAGAGTTAAAAGTGGAGGGATGAACAGGAAGAGCCAGACAGACGAAGCGAAACTAGAAGAAGGGGGATTAAGCAGGAATGAAGAACTTCCTGAATGGGGTTTAGTGGGACAGAAAACTGGCAGAGAAATCAGTAAACGAGATAATGAAATATGTGCCAAGAATATGCAAGGAAACTGAGGAGAGGTTTGTTCACAAGGGTAACAGGAGTAATGATAAAGCGAAGATGAGCCCATGGTTCACCCAAAGGTGCAGAGAGGCAAAAACCAAGTGTGTTAGGGAATGGAACAAGTATAAAAGGCAAAGGATCCAGGAGAATAAGGGGAACAGTCGTAGAGCCAGAAATGACTATGCACAGGGAGGCCCAACGACAATATGAAAATGACATAGCAGTGAAAGCCAAATCTGACCCAAAGCTGTTGTACAGCCACATCAGGAGGAAAACAACAGTCAAGGACCAGGTAATCAGGCTAAGGAAGGAAGGAGGAGAGACCACGAGAAATGACCGCGAAGTATGTGAGGAACTCAACATGAGATTCAAAGAAGTATTCACAGAAGAGACAAAAGGGACTCCAGAAAGACAGAAAGGTGGAGTACACCATCAAGTATTGGACACAATACATACAACCGAGGAAGAAGTGAAGAGGTTTCTGAGCAAACTAGACACCTCAATATCTCTCCATGGGTCCTGAAAGAGGGTGCAGAGGCGCTATGTGCACCCCTAACAACAATATTCAACACACCTGTCGAAACAGGGAGATTATCTGAGGCATGGAAGACAGCAAATGTAGTCCCAATTTTTACAAAAAGGGGACAGGCAAGAAGCACTAAACTATAGACCAGTGTCACTGACGTGTATAGTATGCAAAGACATGGAGAAGATTATCAAGAGAAGAGTGGTGGAACACCTAGAAAGAAATGAGCTTATCAACAACAGCCAACACTGTTTCAGGGACGGGAAATCCTGCGTCACAAACCTACTGGAGTAGGTGACAGCAGTAAGCAGTGACAGAGTGACAGCAGTAAGACAAGAGAGAGAGAGAGACAGAGAGGGGTGAGTAGACTGCATTTTTTTGGACTGTAAGAAGGCGTTTTACACAGTTCCACACATTAGATTAGTGCAAAAACTGGAGGACCAGGCAGGGAATACTTGTCAGGAAGACAGCAGCGAGTCATGGTACTCGGCGAGGTGTCAGAGTGGGCCCCTGTGACGAGTGGGGTTCCACAGGGGTTAGTCCTAGGACCGGTCCTGTTTCTGGTTTTTGTGAAGGACAGGACGGAAGGAATAGACTCCGAAGTGTCCCTGTTTGCAGATGATGTGAAGTTGATGAGAAGAATTCAATCGGAGGAGGACCAGGAAGAACTACAAAGGGATCTGGACAGGCTGCAGACCTAGTCGAGCAATTGCTCCTGGAATTCAACCCCACCACGTGCAAAGTGATAAAGATTGGGGAAGGGCAAAGAAGACCGCAGATGACTTTGAGTCTAGGGCGACATCTCATGAGGAGCACATCAACCAAATAACTGCTGCAACATATGGGCGCCTAGCAAACCTCAGAACAGCATTCCGACATCTTAATAAGGAATCGTTCAAGATCCTGTACAACGTGTGCGTTAGGCCCATATTGGAGTATGCGGCACCAGTTTGGAACCCACATCTAGCCAAGCACGTACAAAAAATAGAGAAAGTGCAAAGGTTTGCAACAAGACCAATCCCAAAGTCGATTTCCCGTAACTTCTACGAGGAGAGGTTAAGGGAAATCGACCTGAGGACACTAGAGGACAGGAGAGATAGGGATGACATGATAACGACATAAAATACTGAGAGGAATTGACAAGGTGGACAGAGACAGAATGTTCCAGAGATGGGACACAACAACAAGGGAACACAGTTGGAAACTGAAGACACAAATGAATTACAGGGATGTTATAGAAATATTTCTTCAATCACAAAGTAGTCAGGAAGTGGAATAGTTTGGGAAGCGATGTAGTGGAGGCAGGATCCATTCATAGCTTTAAGCAGAGGTATGACAAAGCTCATGGTGAGTAACCCAGTAGAGGCCAGTGAAGAGGCGGGGCCAGGAGCTATGAATCGACTCCTGCAACCACAATTAGGTGAGTACAACTAGGTGAGTACACACACACACACACACACACACACACACACACACATGAACACACACACATAATAAATAAGTGAGAGGAGTGGCATGAAAGAATCAAGGAGACATCCCCAGGCATAATAGCACTCGCAAAACGAAACTTACCTGGATATCAAATCCTCAGGAAAGAGAGAGGGAGGAGGAGTTGCACTGCTTATTAAAAACCGTTGGGGATATAAGGAAATGGATGGAATGAATGGAATGTGCAAAAGGGACTACTTAGTAGGAAAAATCCAGTCTGAGGACCATAAGGTGGTAATTGCAGTAATGTACAACCCCCTTAGAACTGCAAGAGGCCAAGAGAAGAATACGACGAGAGCAACAGAGCACTAGCCGAGGTGGCCAGAAGAGTTCACATGGGGGAGCGCAAAGTTACTATTTATGGGTGATTTCAATCACAAGGAGATTGACTGGGAAAACATGGAGCCCCATGGGAGTCCCGAAACATGGAGAGCCAAGATGATGGATGTGGTACTGGAAAACCTCATGCATCAACATGTTAGAGATACTACCAGAGAGAGAGAGGTGAGGATGATCCAGCAAGACTGGACCTTGTATTCACCTTGAGTAGTTTGGACATCGATAATATCACATATGAAAGGTCCCTTTGAGCTAGTGATCATGTGGTTCTGTGCTTTGATTGCATAGTTGACCTACAAGTGGAGAAAGTAGCAGGAATAGGATGGGAAAAAAACAAACTACAAAAAGGGGGACTACACAGGCATGAGGAACTTCCTGCAAGACCTTCAGTAGGAGAGAGAACTGACAGGAAAACCAGTAAAAGAAATGATGGACTATGTGACAACAAAATGTAAGGAGGCAGAGGAGAGATTTGTTCCCAAGGGAAACAGAAATAATGAGAAGACCAGAACGACTCCTTGTTTCACCCAAAGGTGAAGGGAGGCGAAAACTAGGTGCACTAGAGAATGGAAAAGGTACAGAAGTCATAAAAACCAGGAAAATAAAGAGATCAGCCGAAGAGCCAGAAACGAATATGCACAGATAAGAAGGGAGGCTCAGCGACAATACTAAAATGACATAGCATCGAAGGTCAAGTCTGACCCGAAGCTGTTGTATAGCCACATCAGGCGAAAAACAACAGGCAAGGACCTAGTACAAAAAATATACATATACAGATTTGTGATCCTGTGGGCCTTTGCTGCCTTGCGAATATAAGCCAAGAGAAAAAACGATTAATATTGCAAACTTGCATTTTTATGATTTTTTTTTTAATTCCAGTGTCAAGATTTCGTCGCTATATTTAACAGAAACCCTTTTTTGACTCGTAGGTAAACTTGCCATGAGTTTCCACAAAGAGCTGGAATAAAGGCTCATGAAGTCCACCAGAGACCCGAGGGATGCTTTTCTTCCAGGTTTTTCTTTTATAATATAAGAACTTTGCCTCATTCAGTCAGCTTCAGATTTTCAGCATTAGTGAATTTTTGTTGTGGTAATGTTAATGGATCTATTACCAAGTGTAGTTCTCCAGTGTTAGTTAAATATTACTATGGTAAGGTTGATGGAACTATTGTCATGTGCAGGTCTGCAGTGTTAAATACTAGGAAAGCAAGAAATAAAATGGCTTAGCCGAGACTAATTGTGCAACAAACATATATATTAGTGCAATAACTGAGACCTGGTTCTCTCTGAAAAATAGGGAAAGGGCTTTAGAATTCCGCATGTAGGGAAATAAATTATTCCACACTGACTGGGTCAAGAAGAAACGGGGCGGAGTTGCAATGTATGGTAAGAAAAATTAAACTGTAGCATCAGAAACAATACAAAGATGAAGGAACGGACACGTAATATGTTCCTCGAAGGTCCTGACCAAGTTAGTGTCTACGAAAAATTCTTTGAGATGAAATTTTTTAGGCATCTACAAATGAAAATGTTTTAACGGGAGATTTTTACTTTAGCCAAATCGATTGGAATAATCCGACAGGTAATCTAGAGACTAATGATTTTCTTGAATTGCCCAGGGGTGCTTTTCAAAATAGCTTGTGTCAGAGACAACTAGAGGAAATAACCTGTTGGACTCGATTCTGGCGACGATTCTGTGATAGATAATCTTGAGGTTAATGAATTGCTTGGCGAAAGTGATCACAAATCATTTAGTTTCAATATCTCTTGTAATTACCTTGATGACTGTAATAGAGATAAGGTCACCAATTCTCGTGCTGCAGATTATATGGAGCTAAGGAATGACTTGAAAAGTGTGGACTGGAGTAACTAAGTTAGGGACTATCACGAGGGACACTTGAGAAGTGTGGACTGGAGTAACCAAGTTGGGAACTATCACGAGGGACACTTGAGAAGTGTGGACTGTAGTAACCAAGTTAGGGACTATCACGAGGGACACTTGAGAAGTGTGGACTGGAGTAACCAAGTTAGAGACTATCACGAGGGACACTTGAGAAGTGTGGACTGGAGTAACCAAGTTGGGACTATCACGAGGGACACTTGAGAAGTGTGGACTGGAGTAACCAAGTTAGGGACTATCACGAGGGACACTTGAGAAGTGTGGACTGGAGTAACCAAGTTGGGGACTATCACGAGGGACACTTGAGAAATGTGGACTGGAGTAACCAAATTGGGGACTATCACGAGGGACACTTCAGAAGTGTGGACTGGAGTAACCAAGTTGGGGACTATCACGAGGGACACTTGAGAAGTGTGGACTGGAGTAACCAAGTTGGGGACTATCACGAGGGACACTTGAGAAGTGTGGACTGGAGTAACCAAGTTAGGGACTATCACGCGGGACACTTGAGAAGTGTGGACTGGAGTAACCAAGTTAGGGACTATCACGAGGGACACTTGAGAAGTGTGGACTGGAGTAACCAAGTTAGGGACTATCACGAGGGACACTTGAGAAGTGTGGACTGGAGTAACCAAGTTAGGGACTATCACGAGGGACACTTGAGAAGTGTGGACTGGAGTAACCAAGTTAGGGACTATCACGAGGGACACTTGAGAAGTGTGGACTGGAGTAACCAAGTTATGGACTATCACGAGGGACACTTGAGAAGTGTGGACTGGAGTAACCAAGTTGGGGACTATCACGAGGGACACTTGAGAAGTGTGGACCGGTGTTACCAAGTTGGGGACTATCACGAGGGACACTTGAGAAATGTGGACTGGAGTAACAAAGTTGGGGACTATCACGAGGGACACTTCAGAAGTGTGGACTGGAGTAACCAAGTTGGGGACTATCACGAGGGACACTTGAGAAGTGTGGACTGGAGTAACCAAGTTGGGGACTATCACGAGGGACACTTGAGAAGTGTGGACTGGAGTAACCAAGTTAGGGACTATCACGAGGGACACTTGAGAAGTGTGGACTGGAGTAACCAAGTTAGGGACTATCACGAGGGACACTTGAGAAGTGTGGACTGGAGTAACCAAGTTAGGGACTATCACGAGGGACACTTGAGAAGTGTGGACTGGAGTAACCAAGTTGGGGACTATCACGAGGAACACTTGAGAAGTGTGGACTGGAGTAACCAAGTTGTGGACTATCACGAGGGACACTTGAGAAGTGAATACCGGTGTAACCAAGTTGAGGACTATCACGCGGGACACTTGAGGAATGTGGACTGGAGTAACCAAGTTGGGGACTATCACGAGGGACACTTTAGAAGTGTGGACTGGAGTAACCAAGTTGGGGACTATCACGAGGGACACTTGAGAAGTGTGGACTGGAGTAACCAAGTTAGGGACTATCACGAGGGACACTTGAGAAGTGTGGACTGGAGTAACCAAGTTAGGGACTATCACGAGGGACACTTGAGAAGTGTGGACTGGAGTAACCAAGTTAGGGACTATCACGAGGGACACTTGAGAAGTGTGGACTGGAGTAACCAAGTTAGGGACTATCACGAGGGACACTTGAGAAGTGTGGACTGGAGTAACCAAGTTAGGGACTATCACGAGGGACACTTGAGAAGTGTGGACTGGAGTAACCAAGTTGGGGACTATCACGAGGGACACTTGAGAAGTGTGGACCGGTGTAACCAAGTTGGGGACTATCACGCGGGACACTTGAGAAATGTGGACCGGTGTAACCAAGTTGGGGACTATCACGAGGGACACTTGAGAAATGTGGATTGGAGTAACCAAGTTGGGGACTATCACGAGGGACACTTCAAAAGTGTGGACTGGAGTAACCAAGTTGGGGACTATCACGAGGGACACTTGAGAAGTGTAGACCGGTGTAACCAAGTTGGGGACTATCACGAGGGGCACTTCAGAAATGTGGACTGGAATAACCAAGTTGGGGACTATCACGAGGGACACTTCAGAAGTGTGGACTGGAGTAACCAAGTTGGGGACTATTCCGAGGGACACTTGAGAAGTGTGGACTGGAGTAACCAAGTTGGGGACTATCACGAGGGACACTTAAGAAGTGTGGACTGGAGTAACCGAGTTAGGGACTATCACGAGGGACACTTGAGAAGTGTGGACTGGAGTAACCAAGTTAGGGACTATCACGAGGGACACTTGAGAAGTGTGGACTGGAGTAACCAAGTTAGGGACTATCACGAGGGACACTTGAGAAGTGTGGACTGGAGTAACCAAGATATGGACTATCACGAGGGACACTTGAGAAGTGTGGACTGGAGTAACCAAGTTGGGGACTATCACGAGGGACACTTGAGAAGTGTGGACTGGAGTAACCAAGTTGGGGACTATCACGAGGGACACTTGAGAAGTGTGGACTGGAGTAACCAAGTTGGGGACTATCACGAGGGACACTTGGGAAGTGTGGACTTGAGTAACCAAGTTAGAGACTATCACGAGGGACACTTGAGAAGTGTGGACTGGAGTAACCAAGTTGGGGACTATAACGAGGGACACTTGAGAAGTGTGGACTGGAGTAACCAAGTTAGAGACTATCACGAGGGACACTTGAGAAGTGTGGACTGGAGTAACCAAGTTGGGGACTATCACGAGGGACACTTGAGAAGTGTGGACTGGAGTAACCAAGTTAGGGACTATCACGAGGGACACTTGAGAAGTGTGGACTGGAGTAACCAAGTTAGGGACTATCACGAGGGACACTTGAGAAGTGTGGACTGGAGTAACCAAGTTAGGGACTATCACGAGGGACACCTGATACAAGGTCTTGATAGTTGCCATTAGGACTTTTTTTTTTTTCAAATGGTCGTACAAGGTAGCCAAGGTGTATATATTCCTATTAGATAAATTAAATCAAACACGAATAACCCAAAATGGATTAGCAAAAATCTCAAACATCACTTGAACGAAAAGACCGGCATTTACTGGCGAATATAAAGAAGTGAGTTACCTTATTGAACAATATATTCAATTTAAGAGAGATATGAAAGACTAAAAAAAATAAAAGGAGGATTAGATTTTAAAGTTGTGAGAGAAACAAAGACCAATCCCAAGGTTATCTTTCAGGGATATAGAAATAAGATTCGCGAATAGATGATCCCACTTAAATGTAACTCAGGTCAGCTTAATGTTAGCAACAATGAAATGTGTACCATTCTCTACGGTTATTTATTATCTGTTTTTTACACTCTGAGATAACAAAGAAGTCCAAGAGGTCCATAATTATGCTAGGTAGAATCAAAATAAATACTACAGTAGCAGCAGTAGTAATAGTAGAAATCATTTGTAACATGATCCTCATATAACTAGATAGACTGGAGCCCGACAAGTTACCAGACTTTAAAGAAAAACACGAGAAAAGAAAGCTTCGTGTGTTTTACTCGTCTACATATACTATTTACACTGTATATAATTTTGAAAGTTGTCAGTAATGGTTTTCCATTCTGTCATAGTGTTTTTTAATCAACTTGTCGGCTTTACTACCCCTTATCCACTCACAGTACTTGTCGGCTTTACAACCCCTTATCCACTCACAGTACTTGTCGGCTTTACAACCCCTTATCCACTCACAGTACTTGTCGGCTTTACAACCCCTTATCCACTCACAGTACTTGTCGGCTTTACAACCCCTTATCCACCCACGAGCTATGCTATAGCTCGTCTTACCCATATATTAATTATTATTAAATATCCATTTTCTAACTAAACGAAACTCAGAATGTTGGTTTAAAGCAATTTTGAAGATATCCATTGTGAAACATGAATATGTGAAGAAGTGGCAAGTCTGAATCTCTTGCAGATAAGGCAAAGAAGACAACGTAAGATGAATTCTAACGAGAAATAATTATTAAGCAATTAAATACTGTCTTTCAATTTACATGTCTATACTTCTTTCACCTATTCAATATTGACAACAATAAATATTCACAGTCAATAACACAAAACAATATCTCTCGAGGAGAAAAATTATGTGACAACAAGTAGGGAGACTTGATCTCTTGATCAAAATAATTTTGGAGGTCGCTGCTGCAGCCTGACCAGTGGTCGCTGTTACAGCCTGGCCAGTGGTCGCTGCTGCAGCCTGGCCAGTGGTCGCTGCTGCAGCCTGGCCAGTGGTCGCTGCTGCAGCCTGGTTCCAGTGTTGCTGGCTGCAGCCTGGCCAGTGGTCGCTGCTGCAGCCTGGCCAGTGGTTGCTGCTGCAGCCTGGGCAGTGGTCACTGCTGCAGCCTGTCCAGTGGTCGCTGCTGCAGCCTGGCCAGTGGTCGCTGCTGCAGCCTGTCCAGTGGTCGCTGCTGCAGCCTGTCCAGTGGTCGCTGCTGCAGCCTGGCCAGTGGTCGCTGTTGCAGCCTGGCCAGTGGTCGCTGCTGCAGGCTGACCAGTGGTCACTCCTGTAGCCTGGCCAGTGGTTATTGCTGCAGCCTGGCCAGTGGTCGCTGCTGTAGCCTGGCCAGTGGTCGCTGCTGCAGCCTGGCCAGTGGTCGCTGCTGTAGCCTGGTCAGTGGTCGCTGCTGCAGCCTGGCCAGTGGTCGCTGCTGCAGCCTGGTCAGTGGTCGCTGCTGCAGCCTGGCCAGTGGTCGCTGCTGCAGCCTGGTCAGTGGTCGCTGCTGCAGCCTGGCCAGTGGTCGCTGCTGCAGCCTGGCCAGTGATCGCTGCTGTAGCCTGGTCAGTGGTCGCTGCTGCAGCCTGGCCAGTGGTCGCTGCTGCAGCCTGGTCAGTGGTCGCTGCTGCAGCCTGGCCAGTGGTCGCTGCTGCAGCCTGGCCAGTGGTCGCTGCTGCAGCCTGGCCAGTGGTTGCTGCTGCAGCCTGGCCAGTGGGTCGCTGCTGCAGCCTGGCCAGTGGTCCTGCTGCAGCCTGTGCCAGTGGTCGCTGCTGCAGCCTGGCCATTGGTCGCTGCTGCAGCCTGGCCAGTGGTCGCTGCTGCAGCCTGGCCAGTGGTCGCTGCTGCAGCCTGGCCAGTGGTCGCTGCTGCAGCCTGGCCAGTGGTCGCTGCTGCAGCCTGGCCAGTGGTCGCTGCTGCAGCCTGCCCAGTGGTCGCTGCTGCAGCCTGGCCAGTGGTCGCTGCTGCAGCCTGGCCAGTGGTCGCTGCTGCAGGCTGACCAGTGGTCATTCCTGTAGCCTGGCCAGTGGTTATTGCTGCAGCCTGGCCAGTGGTCGCTGCTGTAGCCTGGCCAGTGGTCGCTGCTGCAGCCTGGCCAGTGGTCGCTGCTGCAGCCTGGCCAGTGGTCGCTGCTGCAGCCTGGCCAGTGGTCGCTGCTGCAGCCTGGCCAGTGGTCGCTGCTGCAGCCTGGCCAGTGGTCGCTGCTGCAGCCTGGCCAGTGGTCGCTGCTGCAGCCTGGCCAGTGGTCGCTGCTGCAGCCTGGCCAGTGGTCGCTGCTGCAGCCTGGCAAGTGGTCGCTGCTGCAGCCTGGCCAGTGGTCGCTGCTGCAGCCTGGCCAGTGGTCGCTGCTGCAGCCTGGCCAGTGGTCGCTGCTGCAGCCTGGCCAGTGGTCGCTGCTGCAGCCTGGCCAGTGGTCGCTGCTGCAGGCTGACCAGTGGTCACTCCTGTAGCCTGGCCAGTGGTTATTGCTGCAGCCTGGCCAGTGGTCGCTGCTGTAGCCTGGCCAGTGGTCGCTGCTGCAGCCTGGCCAGTGGTCGCTGCTGCAGCCTGGCCAGTGGTTCGCTGCTGCAGCCTGGCCAGTGGGTCGCTGCTGCAGCCTGGCCAGTGGTCGCTGCGCAGCCTGGCCAGTGGTGCGCTGCTGCAGCCTGGCCAGTGGTCGCTGCTGCAGCCTGGCCAGTGGTCGCTGCTGCAGCCTGGCCAGTGGTCGCTGCTGCAGCCTGGCCAGTGGTCGCTGCTGCAGCCTGGCCAGTGGTCGCTGCTGCAGCCTGGCCAGTGGGTCGCTGCTGCAGGCCTGGCCCAGTGGTCGCTGCTGCAGCCTGGCCAGTGGTCGCTGCTGCAGCCTGGCCAGTGGTCGCTGCTGCAGGCTGACCAGTGGTCACTCCTGTAGCCTGGCCAGTGGTTATTGCTGCAGCCTGGCCAGTGGTCGCTGCTGTAGCCTGGCAGTGGTCGCTGCTGCAGCCTGGCCAGTGGTCGCTGCTGCAGCCTGGCCAGTGGTCGCTGCTGCAGCCTGGCCAGTGGTCGCTGCTGCAGCCTGGCCAGTGGTCGCTGCTGCAGCCTGGCCAGTGGTCGCTGCTGCAGCCTGGCCAGTGGTCGCTGCTGCAGCCTGGCCAGTGGTCGCTGCTGCAGCCTAGCCAGTGGTCGCTGCTGCAGCCTGGCCAGTGGTCGCTGCTGCAGCCTGGCCAGTGGTCGCTGCTGCAGCCTGGCCAGTGGTCGCTGCTGCAGCCTGGCCAGTGGTCGCTGCTGCAGCCTGGCCAGTGGTCGCTGCTGCAGCCTGGCCAGTGGTCGCTGCTGCAGCCTGGCCAGTGGTCGCTGCTGCAGCCTGGCCAGTGGTCGCTTGCTGCAGCCTGGCCAGTGGTCGCTGCTGCAGCCTGGCCAGTGGTCGCTGCTGCAGCCTGGCCAGTGGTCGCTGCTGCAGCCTGGCCAGTGGTCGCTGCTGCAGCCTGGCCAGTGGTCGCTGCTACAGCCTGGCCAGTGCGCGTCTTGTTAATATCTCTGATGACGTGTTAATATTGTAATGTACCGTGATATATGGATGTTAGCATATATGATAACATGAATGTTGTAGTACACTATGTTGTGTTATGTTGCGATATGATGTGTGGATGTTCGTGTGTATTACGTTCAGTGTTTATGAAAGTGTAGGTGAGGTTCTGTATTTGTGATTATGTTGTCCAGCTGCTTCTGATGACGTTTAGTATTGGTCAATGTGTTGCTCATCACCTGCTGATGGTCAGTTAGTTAGTTGATAGTTGTCAAGCTCACTATTCGGTAGACATTACGAACGTTGTGGTGAGTACACACACGCACACACACACGCACATACGCACACACACACACACACACACACACACACACACACACACGCACACACACACACACACACACCACACACACACACACACACACGCATACACACACACACACACATGCACACACACATGCACACACCACACACACACACACACACCACACACACCACACACACACACATGCACACACACACACACACACACACACACACACACACACACACACACACACACCACACTAGGTGAGTACACACACACACACAATGGCTACATCAAACACAGACAACAGGTCTGAAGGAAGCATGGAAACTAAACTGTATGCAGAGGTCCTGTCAAACCCACATGGGGCCAAAACAAAGACAGGGAGCACACTAGGACAGAATGAGAGGTTGGAAGACATTGAAGGAACTAGGACAAGTGCAAGGACCTTACCAGATACCTGTGGGGGCCAGGAACAGGTGAGCAGGAAGGACAAACCAAGAAGCATAGGGGCCATAACTAGGGAAGGGACTGAAGGAAGGAACACTCCACGGAAGGAACTAAAACACATCAAGGATGCAATGGGAGTCACAGTGGAGGTGGAAAGGGAGAGATCCTGTTTGTCTATGGCTAGACGAAGCTAAAGGGAAACTTATAATGAAAGAAAGCAGGAGGAGAAAAAGCGATTGAAGATATCATGAAGGTGATAGGCTGGGGACATGACCCAGGTGGCAAAAGAAAAGGAATCGGCTTCTCAAAGTAATTTTCAAGGCAGAATCAACCCGAACCCATGATCCGGCAGGAGAAAGGCACGCTGAGAGGCAAGCAGAGTTCCGGAGTGAACACCTCGATCGAGACAGAACACAGGACAAAGGAAGACAATGAAAGAGAGAATTCAAAAACGAAAGGAGAAATGGGCGGAAATGAAAAAGGAGAGCAGAATAACCAAGAGATCAAATGGAAGGACAAGCGCACCCCCCAGAAAACACCTGCAGAAGGACTCCAGCCACGACACCCCCAAGGCAACTGAACATCAGGAACAACCATCACACACCGATCCCTCTGTTTCCACCCCCCGCACCACAGTTACAGTATTAGAACAGAAGTTGAAGGTTTGGTACACAAATGCAGATGGATTAACGAATAAACATGAGGAATGGCAAGAAAGAATCAATGAGAAGTCACCGGACATCATAGCAGTTACAGAAACAAAACTCACTGAGACAATAACAGATGCAATCTTCCCCACCAGGATACCAGATCATGAGGAAAGATAGAAGGGGCAGGGGGGGAGGTGGGGTTGCTCTGCTCGTAAAAAACAGATGGAAATTCGAGAAAATGGAAGGCATGGATGAGAGGGGAGAAAGAAAAAACTACATAGCAGGTACACTTCAGTCTGGGAACAAAAAGTGGTCATTGCAGTGAGGGTATAATCCACCACAGAACTGCAGGAGGCCAAGAGAGGAATATGAAGAGAGAAACAGAGCAATGGTGGACACACTTGCTGAGGGGCAAGAAGAGCTCACTCCGCAGAGCAAAGTTGCGGGTTTTATGGGGGATTTAAACCCACAGGGAGATTGACTGGGAAAACCTGAGCCACATGGGGATCCCGAAACATGGAGAGCCAGGATGTTAGACGTGGTGCTGGGAAACCTCAGGGCACCAACATGTTAAGGACACTACCAGAGTGAGAGGGGAGGATGAACCAGCAAGTTTGGGACCTTGTGTTCACCCTGGGCAGCTCAGACATTGAGGACATCAAGTATGAGAGTCCTCTAGTAGCTAAGGACCACGGGGTTCAGTGCTTGAATACATAGTAGAGCTGAAAGTGGGAGAATGACAGGAGTTTAATGGGAAAAGCCTGACTAAAAAAAGGAGGGGACTACATAGGATTGAAGAACTTCCTGCGGGAGGTCCAGTGGCAGAGAACTGGCAGAAAGCCGTAAAGAAATGATGGAATAAGTAACAACAAATGCAGGGAGGCAGTGGAAAGGTTTATTCCCAAGGGCAAAAATTAACAACGGGAAGACCAGAACGAGCCCCTGGTTTACCCGACTGTGTAAGGAGGCAAAAACAAAGTGCAATAGAGAATGGAAAAAGTACAGAAGGCAGAGAACACTCGAAAATAGGGAGATCATCGCAGAGCCAGGAATGAGTACGCCCCAGGTAAGGAGGGGGGCCCAGCGACAGTATTTAAAATGACATAGCATCGAGAATCAAGACTGGGCCCGAAACTGTTGTATATCCACATCAGGAGGAAGACAACAGTCAAAGACCTGGTGATCAATTAAGGACAGAAGGTGGAGAACTCACAAGAAATGATCAGGGGGTATGTGAGGGCTGAACAGGAGATTTTAAGGAAGTTTTTACAGTAGAGACAGGAAGGGCTGTGGGAAGACAGCACAGAAGGGAACATCAAGAGGGGAAAATACCAACAAGTGTTGGATGACATACGAACAACTGAGGGGAGGTGAAGAAGCTCTTAGGTGACCTTGACACCTCAAAGGCGATGGGGGCCGGACAACATCTCCCCATGGGTCCTTAGAGAAGGAGCAGAGATGCTGTGCGTGCCTCTAACAACAATCTTCAACACATCCCTTGAAACTGGGCAACTACCTGAGAAATGGAAGACAGCTAATGTAGTCCCCATATTTAAGAAGGAAACAGAAACGGGGAAATAAACTACAGACCTGTGTCTCTGACATGTATTGTGTGCAAAGTCATGGAGAAGATTATCAGGAGGAGAGTGGTCGAACACCTGGAAAGGAACAAGATAAAAAATGAAAAAACCAGCATGGGTTCATGGAAGGCAAATCTTGTAATCACAAACCTCCTGGAGTTTTATGACAAGGTAACAGAAGTAAGACACGAGAGAGAGGGGTGGGTAGATTGCGTTTTCCTAGACGCAGGAAGGCTTTGACACAGTTCCCCACAAGAGATTAGTGCAGAAGCGGAGGATCAGCGCATGTAAAAGGGAGGGCACTGCAATGGATAAGGGAATACCTGACAAGGGAGACAGCAACGAGTCATAGTACGTGAAGAGGTATCACAGTGGGCGCCTGTTACGAGCGTGGGCCCACAGGGGGCAGTTCTAGGACCAGTGCTATTTTTGATATATGTGAACGACATGATGGAAGGAATAGACTCGAAGTGTCCCTGTTCGCATATGACGTGAAGTTGATGAGAAGAATTAAATCAGACGAGGATGAGGCAGGACTGCAAAGAGACCTGGACAGGCTGGACTGTGGTCCAGTAACTGGCTTTTCGAATTAAACCCACCAAATGCAAAGTCATGAAGATTGGAGAGGGGCAAAGAAGACCGCAGACAGAGTATAGGCTAGGTGGACCAAAAAAGACTACAGACCTCACCAGGGAGAAAGACCTTGGGGTGGCCATAACACCGAGCACATCGCCGGAGGCACACATCAACTAAATAACTGCTGCAGCATACGGGCGCCGGGCAAACCTGAGAATAGCGTTCCGATACCTTAATAAGGAATCGTTCAAGACACATTAACTGTGTATGTTAGGCTCATACTTGAGTATGCAGCACCAGCCTGGAACCCACACCTGGTCAAGCACGTCAAGAAGTTAGAGAAAGAAACAAAGGTTTGCAACAAGGCTAGCCCCAGAGCTCAAGGGAATGTCGTACGGGGAAAA
>NC_069409.1:2200942-2222497 GCF_026875155.1 Cherax quadricarinatus
CCTAAAAGGGGCGATGGGACCGGACAACATCTCCCCAGGGGTCCTTAGAGAAGGGGGCAGAGATGCTGTGTGTGCCTCTAACCACAATCTTCAACACATCCCTTGAAACGGGGCAACTCCCTGAGAAATGGAAGACAGCTAATGTAGTCCCCATTTTAAGAAAGGAAACAGAAACGGGGAAAAAAAACTACAGACCTGTGTCCTGACATGTA
Source organism: Cherax quadricarinatus (assembly GCF_026875155.1). Lineage (NCBI taxonomy): Eukaryota > Metazoa > Arthropoda > Malacostraca > Decapoda > Parastacidae > Cherax > Cherax quadricarinatus. The sequence goes on from NC_069409.1 coordinate 2,201,155, forward strand.
TTGTGTGCAAAGTCATGGAGAAGATTATCAGGAGGAGAGTGGTCGAACACCTGGAAAGGAACAAGATTATAAATGAAAACCAGCAGGGGTTTTCAGGGAAAGGCAAATCTTGTATCACAAACCTCCTGGAGTTTTATGACAAGGTAACAGAAGTAAGACACGAGAGAGAGGGTTGGGTAGATTGCGTTTTCCTAGACGGGCAGGAAGGCCTTTGACACAGTTTCCCCAAAAGAGATTAGTGCAGAAGCTGGAGGATCGGGCACACGAAAAAGGGAAAGGGGCACTGCAATGGATAAGGGAATACCTGACAGGGAGGCAGCAAACGAGTCATGGTACGTGAAGAGGTATCACAGTGGGCGCCTGTTACGAGCGGGGTCCCACAGGGGTCATTCTAGGACCAGTGCTAATTTTGATATATGTGAACGACATGATGGAAGGAATAGACTCTGAAGTGTCCCTGTTCGCAGATGACGTGAAGTTGATGAGAAGAATTAAATCGGACGAGGGTGAGGCAGGACTGCAAAGAGACCTGGGGAGGCTGGACATGTGGTCCAGTAATGGCTTCTCGAATTCAATCCCGCCAAAGCAAAGTCATGAAGATTGGGGAGGGGCAAAGAAGACCGGAGACAGAGTATAGGCTAGGTGGACAAAGACTACGACCTCACTCAGGGAGAAAGACCTTGGTGACCCATAACACCGAGCACATCACCGGAGGCACACATCAACCAAATTACCGCTGCAGCATACGGGCGCCTGGCAAACCTGAGAATAGCGTTCCGATACCTTAATAAGGAATCGTTCAAGACACTTTACACTGTGTATGTTAGGCCCATACTGGAGTATGCAGCACCAGTCTGGAACCCACACCTGGTCAAGCACGTCAAGAAGTTAGAGAAAGTACAAAGGTTTGCAACAAGGCTAGTCCCAGAGCTCAAGGGAATGTCGTACGAGGAAAGGTTAAGGGAAATCGGACTGACGACACTGGAGGAAAGAAGGGTCAGGGGAGACATGATAACGACATACAAGATACTGCGGGGAATAGACAAGGTGGACAGAGATAGGATGTTCCAGAGAGGGGACACAGGGACAAGGGGTCACAACTGGAAGCTGAAGACTCAGACGAGTCACAGGGATGTTAGGAAGTATTTCTTCAGTCATAGAGTTGTCAGCAAGTGGAATAGCCTAGCAAGTGAAGTAGTGGAGGCAGGAACCATACATAGTTTTAAGAAGAGGTATGACAAAGCTCAGGAAGCAGAGAGAGAGAGGATCCAGTAGCGATCAGTGAAGAGGCGGGGCCAGGAGCTGAGTCTCGACCCCTGCAACCACAATTAGGTGAGTACAATTAGGTGGGTGAGTACAACAGGCCTAGTGTCTAGTCGACTTGTGTCTTGGACAAAATGGTAACAAACACACACACACACACACACACACACACACACAGAAGAGAAAGTGCAAAGGTTTGCAACAAGACTAGTCCCAGAGCTAAGAGGTATGTCCTACGAGGAGAGGTTAACGGAAATCAACCTGATGACACTGGAGGACAGGAGAGATAGGGGGGACATGATAACAACTTACAAAATACTGAGAGGAATTGAAAAGGTGGACAAAGACAGGATGTTCCAGAGACTGGATACAGCAACACGGGGACACAGTTGGAAGCTGAAGACACAGATGAATCACAAGGATGTTAGGAAGTATTTCTTCAGCCACAGAGTAGCCAGGAAGTGGAATAGTTTAGGAAGCGATGTAGTGGAGGCAGGATCCATACATAGCTTTAAGCAGAGGTACGATAAAGTTCATGGTTCAGGGAGAGTGACCTAGTAGCGACCAGTGAAGAGGCGGGGCCAGGAGCTTGGACTCGACCCCAGCAACCTCAACTAGGTGAGTACACACACACACACACACACACACACACACACACACACAAACTCATACACACACACATAAACACACACACACACACTCATACACCAACTCATACACACACACACACACACGCACACACACATGCACACGCACGCACGCACGCACACACAACACCACACACACACACACACACACACACACACACACACACACACACACACACACACACACACACACACGCAAAGCCGGGAATGAGTACGCACAGGTAAGGAGGGAGGCCCAGCGACAGTATGAAAATGACATAGCATCGAGAATCAAGACTGACCCGAAACTGTTGTATAGCCACATCAGGAGGAAGACAACAGTCAAAGACCAGGTATCAGATTAAGGACAGAAGGTGGAGAACTCACAAGAAATGATCAGGAGGTATGTGAGGAGCTGAACAGGAGATTTAAGGAAGTTTTTACAGTAGAGACAGGAAGGGCTGTGGGAAGACAGCACAGAAGGGAACATCAAGAGGGAATATACCAACAAGTGTTGGATGACATACGAACAACTGAGGAGGAGGTGAAGAAGCTCTTAAGTGACCTTGACACCTCAAAGGCGATGGGACCGGACAACATCTCCCCATGGGTCCTTAGAGAAGGAGCAGAGATGCTGTGCGTGCCTCTAACCACAATCTTCAACACATCCCTTGAAACTGGGCAACTACCTGAGAAATGGAAGACAGCTAATGTAGTCCCCATATTTAAGAAAGGAAACAGAAACGAGGCACTAAACTACAGACCTGTGTCTCTGACATATATTGTGTGCAAAGTCATGGAGAAGATTATCAGGAGGAGAGTGGTCGAACACCTGGAAAGGAACAAGATTATAAATGAAAACCAGCATGGGTTCATGGAAGGCAAATCCTGTATCACAAACCTCCTGGAGTTTTATGACAAGGTAACAGAAGTAAGACACGAGAGAGAGGGGTGGGTAGATTGCATTTTCCTAGACTGCAGGAAGGCCTTGGACACAGTTCCCCACAAGAGATTAGTGCAGAAGCTGGAGGATCAGGCGCACGTAAAAGGGAGGGCACTGCAATGGATAAGGGAATACCTGACAGGGAGGCAGCAACGAGTCATGGTACGTGAAGAGGTATCACAGTGGGCGCCTGTTACGAGCGGGTCCCACAGGGGTCAGTTCTAGGACCAGTGCTATTTTGATATATGTGAACGACATGATGGAAGGAATAGACTCTGAAGTGTCCCTGTTTGCAGATGATGTGAAGTTGATGAGAAGAATTAAATTGGACGAGGATGAGGCAGGACTGCAAAGAGACCTGGAGAGGCTGGACATGTGGTCCAGTAACTGGCTTCTCGAATTCAATCCAGCCAAATGCAAAGTCATGAAGATTGGGGAGGGGCAAAGAAGACCGGAGACAGAGTATAGGCTAGGTGGACAAAGACTACAGACCTCACTCAGGGAGAAAGACCTTGGGGTGACCATAACACCGAGCACATCACCGGAGGCACACATCAACCAAGAGGAAGCGTGAGAATATCGGGGAAGTGTTTCACTGAAGCTAATATTAACGCAGCTTTTAGTGAAGGTACTCTTAATGGAATGAATGTTTCGCCAATTCTTAGAGATACTGGATGTTCCTGTATTATCTCTAGTAAGCTTTTCCCTAACTTAGATTCTTCACGGTATAAAATTATTAAATTAAATTAAATTATTTTAGCTTTCCTCACAAATTGGAAGAACTATGAGAGTTTCTATGGTAATAATGCCGATTTACTCAGTCCCATTTGCTAGGGTTGCAGTGGACAGAGTTGGTCCTATCACTTCTCGTTCATCAGGAGGTCATAAATACATCTTGACTATGATTGGCTATGCGTCTAGCTTCCCAGAAGCGGTACGTCAGTAGAAGTTGCAGAAAAGTTACTATCTATTTTTTCACGGGTAGGTATACCCAGGGAAATTCTTTCTGATCAAGGAACACAATTTATTTCTGAATTAATGGATCAAGTTTATCAACTTGTGGGTGTTAAACCTCCGTTACATCCAAATTGTAACGGAAGAGTGGAATGACAACATGCTATCCTAAAGTCAATATTAAAGAAACTTTGTTTCCTTAAGCCAACTGACTGGTAAAGTTATCTATCATGTGCTCTTTGTAATGCGTGAGATTCCAAGTGATTCACTTAGATATTCCCCTTTCGAATTGTTTTATGGGAGACAAGCTCGTGAACCTCTATTTATCTTGAATGAACTGTGGTCCAAAGATATTAAACCTGAAGTTCAAAGCATTTATCAGTAAAGATTAGAAGAAACAGCTGATTTAGTTGTCAAGAACTTGAATATTTCCATGGAAACATACAAGACCTATATTGACCAAAAGAGTCAAGCGTAAATTTAATATTGGCGATGAAGTTTTAGTCCTTTTACCAGATAAATCTAACAAATTGTTAATTTCCTGGAGCGGACCGAATAAAATAATAAAGTTCTGTAATGAGGTAGATTATCTTTTGGATGTCAAGGGTAAAGAACGAATGTAACATGTCAATATTTTGGAACTCTTCCACCGTAGAGAAGTTATTCTTCGTTGAAACTCCTTCGATGAAGATATTTTGTCTCACAGCTTAGTTAACAGTCATGATTCTCGTGAATGTAAAGTTTGTATTATAGATCACTAGTCTCGCACAGAAGCGAAGGAACTACTTGATATCTTAACTGTTGATTCTCCAACTAATAACTCAAACATCAACATCAAGAGTGAACTATCTAGTAAACAAAAGTCTCACAGTAAATGCTTAGTAAATCCTTTTTGACTTATTCACAGAGATCCCAGGACTTACATACCGTGTACACAAGGATTCAATTGCAGGCTCATGAACCAGTAAGGACGGAACTTTATCTGTTACGGTTCATTACGGAAAACCTTTGATAACGAAGTTGACAAATCTTAAAGTTTAAGCTATTCATTGGAACCTTCTCAATCAGCTTTCTGTTCAGCAGTTGTCATGTTAAGAAACCAGACAATTCTTCCCGACTGGTCACGGATTTTCGTTATTAAATGGTTATCACTAAATGGGACGTTGACCCATGCCAGTAATCGGATCTGACTGTATGAATTCCATGACTAAATTTTACTCTGAATTAGACTCTCACCAGCGTTACCATCAAAGTGTCATTAAACCAGACTCTAAACGGCTTTCCCTACTATAAGGACTAATGCAATATCGCACAGTGCCTTACGGCTTGGTACCGTGTGTGCCACTTTTATCCGGTTATGAGAATATTTCTTTCTGACCTCAAGAATGTTTCAGTTGTATTTACGATAATATTTAACATCATCGGTTTATGTTGGGAGGTCATCTTACTACATGTCGCTGGTTTTAAAAAGACTACGAGCTCATTGCTTACAATCCAAACACTGAAGTGTTTTCTTGGCTATTACCAGGTACCATTACCTCGGGTTTATTATTTCAGACAGTAATTTATCACCTCTTTTCTAACAAGGACGAAAGCAGTTCTAGAAAGCTCTTCCTAACTCAAAACAAATTGCTAAGAAGTGCCTTGGGCGTCAGTACATTTCAAAGAGAATTTTTGTACACAAGTTAAAAGGTCTGACCTTACGTTTCTCACAGACTATTAAAAGTATGCAAATGAACTCTTGTTTGTTCTGAAGAGGACTGTAAGAAAACTTGAACAAAGTAAAGAAGATTTCCAATCTCCTGTTCTAAAATTACAGTTATTTAATAAAGTCGTTTTTGTCGCCAAACGGATGCCTTCCATTCAGGACTCGGACTGTTCCACTACAGTATTATGATGAGATTCACTGTCACATATCTTCCACCAGTAAGAAGCTTCTTGCGAGGGAAGAAAGGATACTCCATGTGGAGAAGGAATGTTATTCATTGGTATGGGGGTTAAGTGGGTTCCATACTACTTATATGGAAAACCCTTTGTGCTTGAAACGATCACCAGCCACTGATGTACCTCAGAAAAACCACTTCTCAGATTGGGCTGCACCGAGGGTGTACATAGTCTTTTCCTCTGTAAATTCCATACTGCCTCCGACGTATAAGTTTAGGGAAAGGGGATATTTTGGAGGAAAAGAAAACTTAAAAAAAAGTGAGAGGTATGGTTGTTTCCGACACCAGGAACCACTAGCGTGTTACGCGCATCTTAATCTCGCGGCAGAGGCTAAACTTCGTTCCTAGCGTTGAGTTGCTTTAATTTACTTCTGGTAGGTATTACCTTACTGGTGTGGATTGAAGTTTGGAGACTACCTTCACCTCCACTCTCTCTGATCAAGTTCGGTGATCTACCAGGAGTTTTTTGTTCATTGATACTAATTTACCTAGGTTACAAGTATGACATTGAAGTAGAATACCCAGCCTTTGTCTTTCTTTCCTGTATCATACTTATTTAACTCTTATATAACCAGTGATTTCCTGTATTATCAGCTCTGCTGCTGACTGGTTAACCAGGTAGACGTAGTTAATTGGACGAAGTGGTACATTGCGACTGGTCACCTCTAAAATTTGGGGGGGGGAATTGTGATGATACAACCAGTAGTGACAGGATTTCAGAACATGGGACGACACCGCCACCAGGATAACCAACCCATTTCTTCTTAACTTCATCGAAGTCCATCTGGGTTAGATTCTCATGTCCCAACATCTATGGAACCCCAGCGGCCAATTTTATTTTTAGTTATTTTAATTAAAATCCATAGAAAAATATTAATTATTATCATCATAGTTATTCATTTGGTATTTTTCCTTTCTTTTTGTGCGGTAGGAGGCGTTCCCTGACACTGGTAGCACAGAAGACCAGTACAGGAAACACAGAGAACAAGATATCTTCAGTAACAGAGAAGACCCGGACTGTAACAGAGAAGACCAGTACGTAACACGAGAATGAGTACCGTAACAGAGTCGACCAGTACGAAAATAAACACAAAAGAACGGTAGAGTACAGTAAGAAATCCAGTACAGTAGCAAAAGAAAAAATGTACAGCAACAGTGAAGAACATAAGGTTTATGCCGTACGGGGATAACCTTTCTTGGGATCACGACATGTTTATAATTACATCAGTCTACATTCACTGCCTCTGCTGCTGCCTCTATTTTAAAAAACTGATAGAAGCCTACTGCGTAGGCGAAACGTTTGTGATTGAAGACACCTAACTGTTGGGTCCCACTCAGCATACACAAAACGGTATTGTCCCGGGCCGGGTCTTTGCCAGATGACCTACGTTATGGTTAGAGTACCTGATTGTGTCACCCCAAGCGACTGCCATCTACGATCTAGTTGTTGCAATGTTTATCTCTGGTGATTGTTAATCAACAATATGAACAATATTTTTATAATGTTATTTTTTTAATGTTAACTCCGGTGATGAACAAATAAGAACACTACCGTGGCCCCTATGAGATTGGCTGGAAGTGGAAATAATACCTGGTAGACGCTTTTGAATCAAATTAAACAATCTTTGAATTATAATAAATTAATTATTTGCGACCACGTCAGCTCAGAGTTAGTCTGAGTTTACCAGACCTTGCAGTGGAGGCCAGTGGTTGTCTTTAAGGTCCACCCCCCTCGCCTTCCGGTTCATGTGTCCAGGAATCCATCGTGGGCCCCCGATGTCTCCCTTCTCACTTCCCTAAGGTCAGCCCACCTCGGCCTCTCCCTCTCGGCCTTCCAGCCTCAGCCGTCCGAGGTTTTGTATCCGGAATTCATCCCGTCCGTGTCCGGATGTTTCCCCTTTCGCACTTCCCATAGGTCCGGCTCACCAACCTGTATTCAAGCCTACCCAGGTTTCATGTATCAGGAATCCATCCGCCTTACCGCCAGATGTCTTCCCTTTCCCACTTTCACCAAGGTCAACCTCAACTGCATGTATTATGCTTTCCAGGTTCATATATCCAGGAATCCCATCCGCTCGCTCCAGATGTTCTCCTTCCCCATTTACAAGGATAGCCTCAACATCAACCTTCCCCAAGTTTATGTAACAGATCCATCGCCGCTCCGGATGTTGCTCTTCCCCATTTCCTAAGGTCAGGAGTGAGGTCAGTGCCTTCCCCAGATCAGGTGTCTCCAGGAGTTTTCCACTGGTGGCACCTAGGTGGAAAAGCCCTCTCCACTTACACCAAGTCCAGCGGTATTCTTGCTTTACCCAGGTCAGGTATCAGGAATCGATCCGTCTCCGCGGATGTCTTTCCTCCCCACTTCCCAAGGTCAGGCCTCAACTGCTGGTATTCTTTGCTTCCGGTGGTTCATGTATCCAGGAATCCAATCCGCTCGCTCCCAGATGTCTCCCCTTTCCCCATTTACCAGGTTAGCATCACAACAACCTTCCCAAGTTGATGTTCCCGGAATCCTCGCTCCGCTCCCCGGATGTCTTCCCTTCCCCACTTACCTAGGTCAGCGAGTTAGAGGTCAGTGCCTTCCCGGATCAGTGTCTCTAGGAGACACTGTGTCACCTCAGGTGGGAAATCCCTTCTCCATTCCCCAAAGTCCAGCGGTATTCTTGCTTTACCCAGGTTCATGTATCAGGAAATCGATCGTCTACCGCCGGAAGTCTTCCCTTCCCCCATTCCCCAAGGTCAGCCTCAACTGCTGGTAGTCATGCCTTTCCCAGGTTATGGATCAGGAATCCATCCGTTCGCTCCCGGATGTCTCCCCTTTCCACTTACCTAGGTCAGCCCAACTACAACTTCCCCCAAGCTTATGTATTCAGGATATCATCCGTTCGCTCCCGCGATGTTTCCCTTCCCCACTTACCTAGGTCGGCGAGTGCCTATCCCGGATTCGTGTGTCAGGATCCATTGTGTCACTGAGTGGACTCCCTCACTTCCCCGAGGTCAGGGTTGCACCCTCAGTGACCTTGCTGAAAGGAAACTTGGTCTTGTCTAGCTGGTCTACGGTAGAGACTGTCAGGTAGGTGGAAATTCTTGGAGGGGACACACAGTAACTGTGTCCAGTAATTCATCCACCAAGACAGCCTGGCACCGTAGACCAGGCTGGACGGACGAAGCTCGACCCAGCTCCGGCACCTCGGGGGGCTAATTAATTTAAACTTTTGGATTCCTATATGTTCACTTTGAATTTATACTGAGACAAGTTTTTTTAACTTATTTAGCAGGTAAATGTGTTTGTGAGCGACATTCTTTGGGAAATATGAAATATATAAAGATGAACCACGTTTGAGACACTAGTGGAGGATGTGTGTGTGTGTAACATGGTATTTTGTATAAATGAATGTAATATCTTACGGGTTAATGTATATTTGGTGTCATATGTACCTGTTCTTGTGTGTTCGCGAATGTATGTGTACAAGTGAGTATGTATGACAAGTATCAAATTCAAATATCTAAATTTCCTCTATGGAAAATATAAACTAATTTAGAATAATAGCTATTATGGTGTTTTCGTAAATGGAATTTGAAGGTCGGATATATACATTACATGCGCGCACACATGTATATGTGTGTGTGTGTGTATATACAGAGTTTTACATAATGTGTTCATAAAGCTGTGTTTAGAGTGGAACCTGGTCTACATGATGGCTTTTTGTATATACTGTTCTTCTGTGCAAAGTACAATGACATCACTCGTCTGTAAGACCCAGGTGTCATATCCACGTCTTTAAGGACCAAGGTGACCATCACACGTCTTTAAGACCTCTGGTGACATCCCAGTCTTTAAGACGACAACAGGTGACATCACACGTCTTTAAGACACAGGTGACCATCACACGTCTTTAAGACCCAGGTGACATCCACAGTCTTTAAGACCACAGGTGGACATCCCACAACGTCTTTAAGAACAACAGGTGGACATCACCCACGTCTTTAAAGGACCACAGGTGACATCTCACGTCTTTAAGACCACAGGTTGACATACACGTCCTTTAAGACCACAGGTGACATAACACGTCTTTAAGACCACAGGTGAATCACCCAACATTATCTAAACACCAAGTTTTTTGTGATATATCTTTACGTCTTTCTTGTATTATAACTTAATTCAACACATTGTTCTCAAAATACAGTTGCTAAGCTTAAATGCATATTTAACTCTGATCTTTTTATCAAAACCTATAAATCCACCTGCGTGTTGCTTCCCTTTATATAAGTGTTTTTCACTTGGGTATTTCATTGTTTACTCTTGATGATATATTAATTTTCCCTTTCCGCATTCACATCTTCTTTGTTACGATTATTTTGTTCTTTTCCCTCTTTACTCCATATATTTCTGACACACCTTCTGGTCAACAGTCTTATTCCATTATAATTCTTACATTCTTAAAGTTTTCTTTTCTTTTATAAAATTATGAACAAAAACAAATTCATTAAGTATTCCAGAAACTTTCGTACAATGCTCACAAACTTCCATATTAATACTTCTAAATGTACCAGTTTTATTTTCGTATTGATCATTCTTTATTCTGACTGCTAAACTGGTGACAGCAGAGTCAGCAGGCTGACAGCAGAGTCAGCTTGGCTGACGCAGAGTCAGCCAGGCTGACAGCAGAGTCAGTAAGCTGACAGCAGAGGTCTGTAGTCTGACGCAGAGTCAGCCAGGCTGACAGCCAGTCAGCAGGCTGTACGCAGAGTTCAGCCAGGCTGACAGCAGAGTCAGCTAGTCTGACAGCAGAGTCAGCTAGTTGGACAGCAGAGTCAGCAGAGGCTGACAGCAGTCAGCAGGCTGACAGATAGCGTCAGCCAGGCTCAGAGTCCGCCAGGCTGACAGACAGAGTCAGCCAGGCTGACAGCAGGAGTCAGCTAGTTGACAGCAGAGTCAGCTTAGGTTGACTGCGAGTCAGCCAGGCTGACAGCAGTCAGCCGGCTGGACAGCAGGAGTCGCAGGCTGAACAGCAGAGTCAGCTAGGCTGACAGCCAGAGTCAGCTGGTCTGACAGCGAACCACAGAATACTGTGCTCTTCTTTATTGTGAATTATTATGTAGTCCATATAAGTTTTCTTCTGATGTTTACTTTTCACTTTCATTAACATAAACAATTCACTACAAACACACTACTACGTACACATATATATATACATACATGTGTACACATACACATTCATACAAAACACCACTAAACGTACACATATATATACTTGTGTACACGTTCTCATTAAGTATCTTTACCCCTCTTCCACGCCACTGTATAAGTTAATGAGTTATATGAATAGTGTAAGAAAATTAAGACAATCTTGCTTCTGTTATTTAAATTTTTCTTAAGACCATGGCATGAGGGATACAATATTTTGATGAAACTATTTTTGGACAAAGTCTATACCTATGTGAGAGTGATTAACTTCAGAAGACTAGGAGTTAAAAAAGAGATCTTCATATAACTTCTCTTCCTCCACTATCAAAAATACAAAAAATAAAAAAAATAACAACAAAAAAAAAAATAAAAAATATTAATATTAAAAAATAAAACAAAAAATAAATAATATATCAAAAAAAAACCCCCCCCCCCCCCCCCCCCCCCCTGTTTCATACGCATTAATTAAAATTAAATTTTCTCGTTTTCTCATACACTCATCTCTCACCTCTTCAATATGACATAAAGAAACATCACACACTGATGGATAAAAAAAAAAACTCGGTGATGAAAATAAAACTTCAACTGGTGATTCGATCTATGATCATAAGAAATTTTGGTGATGGCTGCACAACCTGGCCAGTACGACGCCACAACCTGGCAGAACGACTGTGTGTTGCCACAACCCGGCCAGAGATGTGTGGTTTTGCCCACAACCAGGCCAGTATGATGCCACACTGGCCAGTACGACTGTGTGTTGCCACAAACCTTTGCCAGTACGGAACTGTGTGTTACTGTCCAGCCTGTTGTTATGAACTGTGATGTATCAAAGTTAACATTATATTACACACGGAATGTTGTTGTTGTACTATGTTGCAGAGATATATGACACATGAATTGTTGTGGTGCCACTGTTGCGATATCTATTTACACACTGATGGTTGTGGTGTCTATGTTGCAGAGATATATGGCACACTGATGTTGTGGTGCAACTAGTTGAAGTGATATATGACACACTGATGTTGTGGCGTACTATGTTGCAGAGTATATGGCACTACTGCATGTTGTGGTGCACAATGTTGCAGAGTATATGGCACACTGAATGGTGTGGTGCACTATGTTGCGCGATATATGGCACACTGAATATTGTGGAGTCTATGTTCAGGAGCTATATGGCACACTGCCGTTGTGGTGCACTTGTTGCAGAGATATATGGCACATGAATGTGGGGGTGTACTATGTTGCAGGATATATGGACACTGAATGTTGTGGTGACTATGTTGCAGAGATATATGGACACACTGAATGTTGTGGTGCAATATGTTGCATAGAATATAGGACACACTGAATGTTGTGGTTGACTATGTTGCAGAGGATATATGACACACTGAATGTTTGTGGTTGTTTACTATGTTGCAGAGATAAATGGCATCTAGCTGGAAAGTAATTGAAAAAGCAAAACTGTAGAGGGAACTCTTGAAGGAAGGAGTTTGTATCACAGTGAAAGTTCCACTTGTGTTATGTGTTTTTTCACCCCTACTTTGTGAGGTGTATAAAGTCTGTCTGATACACCAGAGTTAATAACATGTATGTAAGCTTTATGGTAATTACTGATAGAAAACTTATGACAGAATTTTTTTCTTTGGTTTGATGAGGAATCAAGTTTGTTACGGGGACTGGACGGCTCTTATGGAGATTACTACGGAGGCCTGTTACCAGAGACTTTTCGTAGAAGACTCCGGTCGGTTCTGTTGGAAATAGTTTGGCAAGACTCTATTGGTAAAGACTTTTAGGTATCGCTTCGTTTGTAAGTTAAGATGATAAACAGACTCACCCGATGCAAACCAAACCAACCACGGGCTGGATTTGAACGCGGTCAGAGAGTCTCAACTCCCGCCCGTGGTCTGGTTTGGTTAAGGATGTATCATGTCAGATGGTTTTACAGTGACATATAAAAAAGTGTATTAACACACATGACATGAAAGAACTCATAAAAACAGTATCATAAGAATAAAAAAAGTATAGTGACACAAAATCATTAGAGAAAACACATAAAAAAGTAATGGGACATAAAACATTGATAGTGACAACTAAAATATAGTCAATAACACACAAAAAAGCCTTAATAACAAGTCCATCATAATTACACACAAAAATATATGTAATATAAAACAGTACAATAACACAGAAGAACAGTACAATTCAAAAGATTAAACTTAATAAAAAGTAACATAAAAAGTAGATAGTAGGTTGTAGACAGCAACCCCCCGGGGGAAAGTACTACCGTCTGTGGCTTAGTAGGTTTGTCGGACAGCAACCTCACCCAGGGTGGTACTGCGTCCTGTGGTATGTAGGTTGGTAGACAGCAAACCCACCAGGCGAAGTTACTACGTCCTGTGGTAGTAGGATGGGTAGACAGCAACCACCCAGGGAAATACTTACCGTCCTGTGGACGGAGGTTGTTAGACAGAACCACCCAGGGTGGTACTACCGTCCTGTGGTTAATAGGTTGTAGGACAGCAACCACCAGGGAAGAATACCTTCTGTGGTAGTAGGTTGGTAGACAGCAACACCCAGGGTGGTACTACCGTCTGTGGTAGTAGGTTGGTTAGACAGCACCACCCACGGGAAGTACTACCGGCCTGGGGTAGTAGGTTGGTCAGACAGCCAACCACCCAGGGAAGTAATACCGTCCTGTGGTAGTGGTTGGTAGACCGCAAACCACCAGGGTGGTACTACCGTCCTGTGGTAGTAGGTTGGGTAGACAGCAACCACAAGGGAAGGTACTACCGTACTGTTGTAGTAGGTGGTAGACAACAACACCAAGGGAAAGTACTACCGTCCTGTGGTAGTAGGTTGGTAGGGACACAACCACCCAGGGATGTACTCCGTCCTTGGTAGTAGGTTGGTAGACAGCAACACCAGTGGGTGGTACTACCGTCCTGTGGTGTAGGTTGGTAGACAGCAACCACCCGGGAAGTACTAACGTCCTATGGTAGTAGGTTGGTAGGACAGCAACCACCCAGGGCAGTACTACCCGTCCTGTGGTAGTAGGTGTTATTGTAGACAGCAAACCCACCAGGGTGGTACTACCGCCTGTTGTAGTAGGTTGGATAGACAGCAACCACCCAGGGAAGTAAATACCGTTCTGTGGTAGTCGGTTGGTGACAGCAACCACCCAGGGAAGTACTACCTCCTGTGGTAGTAGGTGCGTAGACAGACCCACCCAGGGTGGTTACTGCGCCTGTGGTAGTAGGTTGGTGACAGCCAACCACCCCAGGGTGTATCTACCGTCCTGTGGTAGTTTTTTAAAAGGTTGTAGACAGCAAACCACCAGGGAAGTATACCGTCCTGTGGTAGTAGGTGGTAGACAGACCACCCAGGACGTACTACCGTCCTGTGGTAGTAGGTTGGTAGAAGGACCACCAGGGAAGTACTTCGTCCTGTGGTAGTAGGTTGGGTAGACAGCAACCACCAGGGTGGTACTACCGTCTGTGGTAGTAGGTTGGTAGACAGCAACACAGGGAAGATCTACCGTCCTGTGGTAGTAGGTTGGTAGACAGCAACCACCAGGGCAGTACTACCGTCCAGTGATAGTAGTGGTAGACAGCACCCCACCCCCAGGGAATACCTACCGTCCTGTGGTAGTAGGTTGGTAGACCGCAACCACCCAGGGAGGTACTACCCGTCCTGTGGTAGTAGGTGGCAGACAACCACACCCAGGGAAGTAGATACCATCTTTTGTAGTGGTTGGTAGACGCAACCACCCAGGGAAGTACTACCATCCGCAGATGACTGTGAAAAGAAACCTTTAGCTGGTTTTGCATGATGTAGGATTGTGGTTTCTTTTTCTGTCTCATTAACACGCTAGCTAACAGGATATCTTGCGACTCCTACATACCTTTGGTCACACTGCACAGGACACGCACAGCATTTATATATATACATACATCTAGGTTTTTCTCCTTTTTCTAAATAGCTCTTGTTCTTCTTTATTTCTTCTATTGTCCATGGGGAAGTGGAAAAAATCTTTCCTCCGTAGGCCATGCGTGTCGTATGAGCAACTAAAATGCCGGGAGCAATGGGCTAAAAACCCCCTTCTCCTGTGGGACATTTACTAAAAAATAGAAGAAGAAAAACTTTATAAAACTGAGATGCTTGAATGTGCGTGGATTGTATTTGCGGATGACAAGAAACAGATGATTGCTGTGTTATGAATGAAAAGAAGTTGGATGTCCTGCCCTAAGCGAAACAAAGGGCTGAAGGGGGGTAGGGGAGGTTTCGGTGGGGGGAAATAAATGGGATTAAATCTGGAGTATCCTGAGGAGTTTAGAGCAAAGGAAGGGGGTAGCAGTAATTTTTGAAGGATCGTTATGGAATGAGAAAAGAGAATATGAATTTGTAAATTCAAAATTATGTGGATTTAAAGTGGTTGGATGCAAAAAGTGGGTCATAATAAGGCGTGTATGCACCTGGAGAAGAGAAGGAAATGTAGAGGAGAGAGAGAGATTTTGGGGGGATGTTAAGTGAATTGATAGGAGCCTTTGAACCAAATGAAGAGATAATTGTGGTAGGGGATCTGAATGCTAAAAGTAGGAGAAACTTTTAGAGAGGGTGTTTTTTTAGTAGGTAAGTTTGGGGTGCCAGGTGTAAATGATAATGGGAGCCCTTTGATTGAACTTTGTATAGAAAGGGGTTTAGTTATAGGTAATACATATTTAAAAAAAAAAAAGAGGATATAATAAGTATACAAGATATGATGTGTGGCGAAATGACAGTAGTTTGTTGGATAAATTGGTAGAAAAAAAGGACTGTTGAGTAAAACTTCAGGAGGGTACAGTTTATAGGAGGGGCAACAGATATATCAGATCACTTTTTAGTTGAAAGCTCCCACTGAGAATTAAAAGGGAAGATGGGATTCAAGGAGAAAAGAAGCATCAAGGGAAGGAGAGGTAAAGGTTTATGAACTAAAAGAGGAGACAGTTTGGGTAAGATATAAACAGCTTTTTGGAGGATAGATGGGCTAATGGGGCATGGGAAAATTTGGGGTCGAAGAGGTATGGGGTAGGTTTAAAAAATGTAGTGTTGGAGTGTTCAGCAGAAGTTTTGGGTTACAGGAAAGTGGGTGCAGGAGAGAAGAGGGAGCGATTGGTGGAATGATGTAAGGGAGAAAAAGTTAGCTTGTGAGAAGTTTTTACAAAAGTAGAAGTGATGCAAGGAGGGAAGAGTATATGGAGAAAAAAAAGAGGTTTAGAGAGTGGTGAAGCAATGTAAAAAGAGAGCAAATGAGAGAGTGGGTGAGATGTTATCAACAAATTTTGTTGAAAATAAGAAAAAGTTTTTGAAGTGGGGATTAACAAGTTAAGGAAAGCCTAGAGAACAAATGAATTTGTCCCAGTTAAAAATAGGGAGGGGGGAGAGTTATTAAATGGAGAGTTAGAGGTATTGGGAAAAATGGAGGGAATATTTTGAAGGAATTGTTAAATGTTGATGAAGATAGGGAAGCGGTGATTTCATGTATAGGGCAAGGAGGGAATACATCTTGTAGGAGTGGAGGAAGAGCCAGTTGTGAGTGTTGGGGGAAGTTCGTGAGGCAGTAGGTTAAATGAAAGGGGGTAAGGCAGCCGGGGATTGATTGGGATAAAGATAGAAATGTCAAAAAGCAGGTGGGGATATGTTTTGGAGTGGTTGGTGCAATTATTTAATAAATGTATGGAAGAGGGTAAGGTACCTAGGGATTGGCAAGAGCATGCATGGGGTTTCCTTTTTATAAAAGGCAAAGGGGACAAAAGAGAGTGCAAAAATTATAGGGGGGAAAAAGTCTGTTGGGTATACCTGGAAAGTGTATGGTAGAGTTTTATTATTTGAAAGAATTAAGAGTAAGAGGAGAATTGGATAGCAGATGAACAAAGGAGGCTTTATGAAAGGTAGGGGGTGTGTGGGGCCAGGTGTTTACAGTGAAACATATAAGTGAACAGTATTTTAGATAAGGCTAAAGAGGTCTTTGTGCATTTATGGATTTGGAAAAAGGCGTAAACAGGTGGATAGGAGGCAATGTGGCAGATGTTGCAGGTGTATAGTATAGGTTTCAGGGTTAGTGAGGCTCAAGTTAGAGTATGTAGGAAAGAGGGAAATTATTTCCCAGTAAAAGTAGGCCTTAGTCAAGGATGTTTGGTGTCACAGTGGTTGTTTAATATATTTATAGATTTGGGTTGTAAGAGAAGTAAATGCGAGGTCTTGGCAAGAGGCGTGGAGTTAAAAGATAAAGAATCACACATAAAGTGAGGGTTGTCACAGTTGCTCTTTTCTGATGACACGGTTGCTCTTGGGAGATTCTGAAGAGAAGTTGCAGGGATTGGGGGATGAATTTGGTTTGGGTTTTGCAAAAGAAAAAAAAATTAAAAAGAGAATACAGGAAAGAGTAAGGTTATGAGGATACAAAAGATTTAGGTGATGGGGAGTTGGTATCAGATTGGAAGGAGAGAGTATGGGGAGGTGAATGTATTCAGATATTTGGGAGTGGACCCGGTTCAGCGGATGGGTCTATGAAAGATGAGGTAAATCATAGAATTGATGAGAGGGGAAAGGGTGGTGGTTTCACTTAGGGGTCTTTTGGAGACAAAGAACTTTGTCCTTGGAGGTAAAGATGGGAATGTATGAGAGTATAGTTTTTACCAACGCTCTTATATGGGTGTGAAGCATGGGTGATGAATGTTGCAGCGAAAAGAAGGCTGGAGGCGTGGAGATGTCATGTCTGAAAAGCAATTTTTGGTGTGAATATAATGCAGAGAAATTTGTAGTTTGGGGAAATTTAGGGGGAGGTGCCGGCCCTTTCCAAAAACTGTTGTCCAGAGGGCTGAGGAAGGGTTTGGTGAGGTGGTTCGGACATGTAAGGATGGGAGGAGCGAGCAGAAAGACTTCAAGGTGTATCAGTCTGTAGTGGAAGGAAGGCGGGGTAGGGGTGGCCTAGGAAAGGTTGGAGGGAGGGGGTACAGGATTTTTTTTGTGTTCGAGGGGCCTTGGACTTCCAGCCGGCAATGCTAGTGAGCGTTTTTTGATAGGAGTGAATGGAGACAAATGGTTTTTAATACTTGACATTGCTGTTGGAGTGTGAGCAAAGTAACATTTACGAAGGGGTTCAGGGAAGACCGGAAGGCCCGGGCTTGAGTCCTGGAGATGGGAAGTTACAAGTGGGCCTGCACTCTTAAGGAGGGGTGTTTTTTAATGTTGCAGTTTAAAACTGTAGTGTAAAGCACCCTTCTGGCAAGACAGTGATGGAGTGAATGGGTGGTGAAAAGTTTTTCTTTTTCGGGCCACCCTGCCTTGGTGGGAATCGGCCAGTGTGATAATATATATATATACACACACAATATATATTTTATATAATTATATATATATATAAAATATATATATATATATATATATATATATATATATATATTTATATATATTTTATATTTTATATATATTTTATATTATAAACCACACCTGACCACACCTGACTATAACCACACCCATGACCACAGTTCACATCACTACAACCACATCTCAAAAACAACCACACCTCACACGAAAAACACCCCACTATGACCACACCTAACCATGATTCCCTACCCGGGAGTTAAACTGAGGGACACAGATGGACTTTGGGACACACTGAACTAGTGGAAAGACAACAAACAACCGGGGAGTGGGAAGGTTTTGGAAGGGTTGACATCCGGGGCCCACGGATGGAGACCTGGAACATAAACTACACCTGACGTGACCACCCTCACTATGGCCACCTCATCTTACTATGGAAACCCCAGCTCACCTCACTATGACCACCCTCTCACCATAACCTCACTTAACTATGACCACATCTCACTATGACCTCACTTAACTGATGACCCTCACCCATGAACCACATGTATGACCACACCTCACTATGGGCCCCACCTCACTATGACCATACCTCACTATGATTCACAACTGGGAGTTCATCTGCGGAGACACAGATGGACTTCTGGACACATGGAACAAGGGAAAGCACCAAAACGACTGTAGAAGGTTGACATCCGGGGGCCCACGGATGGAGACCTGGAAACATTAAAATACACCTGACGTGACCACACCCACTATGGCCACCTCATCTTACTATGACCAAGCTCACCTCACTATGACCACATCTCACCCTAACCTCACTTAACTATGACCACACATCTCACTTTGACCTCACTTATATGACCATCACCCATGCCCACATGTTATGACCACACCTCACTTTGCCCTCACCTCACTATGACCATACCTCACTATGATTCAAAAACTGGGAGTTCATCTGCGGAGACACAGATGGACTTCTGGACACAGGGAAAAAGGGGAAAGCACCAAAAACACTGTGGAAGGTTGACATCCGGGGGCCCACGGATGGAGACCTGGAAACATAAACTACCCCTGACGTGACCACCCCTTTCACTATGGCCACCTCATCTTATATGACCACAGCTCACCTCACTTATGACCACATCTCACCATAACCTCACTTAACTATGACCACATCTCACTATGACCTCACTTAACTATGACCATCACCCATGATCACATTTTATGACCACACCTCACTAATGACCTCACCTCACTATGACCATACCTCACTATGATTCACAACTGGGAGTTCATCTGCGGAGACACAGATGGACTTCTGGACACATGGAACAAGGGAAAAGCCCCCAAAACGACTGTGGAAGGGTGACATCGGGGGCCCACGGATGGAAACCTGGAAACATAAACTACACCTGACTATGACCACACCTTGACCAACAGTTCACATCACTACAACCATATCTCAAAACAACCACACTTCACTACGACCACACCTCACTATGACCACACCTCACCATGATCCCCACCTGGGAGTTCATCTGCGGAGACACAGATGGATTTTCTGGACACACGGAACAAGGGAAAGCACAAAAGGGACTGTGGAAGGGTTTGACATCCGGGGGCCCACGGATGGAGACCTGGAAACATGAACCACACCCTGACTATTACCACCCTGTCTTGACCACACCGGGACTATGAGAACACCTCACTCAAGTGAGGTGATGACTTCGCCATGCTAATTACACTGGTCAACAATTTTTGAAAAGTTGTATTGCTTCTTAAATTTAGATCAGTCAAAATTTTTGGTTTTTCCATGTCATGAATCCAGATGTCACCTTGATTATTTTATTATAACGTGCAATTTTTGTCAGTATGTTCTAAATCTAATCCGTACCTACTTTCTGCCTAATGTGTGAGTTCAAAAAAGTGGAATTTTATTATAATGTTACTAAGGAAAAATAAGAACATAGAAAGAAGGAGAACACTGAAACAGGCCTACTGGGCCCCCGCGGAGCAGGCCCATGGCCACCCCCCCCGGATTAGACCAATGACCCACCCCCGGATTATCCCATGACCCACCCAGTCTGGTCATCCCCACTCAAGGATGGAGCACTGTACCAAACCCAGCAGCACAGCTAGTTAGGTCCAACTCACACCCACCCACACCCCCTCATGTATTTATCTAACCTATTTTTAAAACTAATAACGTTTTAGCCTCAATAACTGTACTCGGGAGTTGTTCCACTCATCCACAACTCTATTACCAAAAACCCGTGTTTTCCTATATCCTTCCTGAATCTGAATTTTTCCAACTTGAAACCATTGCTGCGAGTCCTGTCTTGGCTGAAAATTTTCATCACGCTATTTACATCCCCTTTATTTATTCCTGTTTTCCATTTATACACCTCGATCATTTCCCTCCTAATTCTACGCCTTTCGGAGTGCAGATTCAGGGCCCTCAGTCTATCCTCACAGGGAAGATTTCTGATACATGGGATCATCTTTGTCACCCTCCTTTGTACGTTTTCCAGAGCATTTATATCCATTCTGTAATACGGTGACCAGAACTGAGCAGCTTAGTTAATGAGGCCTAACCAAGGATTATAGAGTTGAAGAACAACCTGAGGGGCTTCTATTATTTATACTTCTAGATATGAAGCCAAGAATTCTGTTAGCTTTATGTACCTACTCTCTGCCTTTTTGCTTGAAGCTTATAGTTTGCTGAAGAATCATCTCTTGCCCTGGTACCATTTTCCACATTTCGTTGGAAAAAAGTCTAAGCGTTAGTTCAAAAAGTGGATTTTAAGTGACATGTTACATCCCATGTTCTTGTAAACCATGATGAGGTTTTCCACCAATTCTTCACAGTTGCCTTCCAGTTTTATGTGTAGTTGTGGTAGCAAAATTTTGTTTGGTTCAATGAGAGGTGGATGTTTACATTTTTCATCCCAGGGTTTCCAGTGATTGACGGGGTGACCCGTGGGACCTCTTGCACGACTGTCACACTCACATACAAGCAAGCATGAAAAATCACCTAACTTTCACCTCAAAATATAAACCA
>NC_069409.1:2222997-2252626 GCF_026875155.1 Cherax quadricarinatus
ATGTTCCCTTCTGTTCTGTTTCCCCACAGCCTTCCTGTTCTACTGTAAAAAATTCCCTTAAATCTCTTTTTCAGCCCCTCACATACCTCCTGATCATTTTTTGGGGTTTCTCCCCTTTGTCCTTAATTGATCACCTGGTCTTTGTGTTGTTTTCCCTCCTGATGTGGCAATACAACAGTTTCGGGTCAGTCTTGATTCTCGATGCTATGTCATTTTCATACTGTCGCTGGGCCTCCCTCCTTATCTGTGCGTACTCATTCCTGGCTCTGCGACTGATCTCCCTATTTTCGTGTGTTCTCTGCCTTCTGTATTTTTTCCATTTCTATTGCACTTTGTTTTTGGCCTCCTTACACCGTCGGGTGAACCAGGGGCTTGTTCTGGTCTTCCCGTTGTTACTGTTGCCTCCCCCTCCCCCATTTTGTTGCTACATATTCCATCATTTCATTTACGGGCTTTCCTGCCAGTTCTCTGTCCCACTGGACCTCCCGCGGAAGTTCTTCAACCCTATGTGTCCCCTCTTTTTAGTCAGGTTTTTCCCATTCTATCCTGTTATTTCTCTCCCACTTGCAGCTCTACTATGTATTCAAAGCACAGAAACCACGTGGTGGCTAGCTCCTAGGGGACTCTCATACTTGATGTCCTCAATGTCTGAGCGCCCAGGGTGAAACACAAGGTTCAATCTTGTGGTTCACCCTCCCCTCACTCTGGTAGTGTCCTTAACATGTTGGTGCATGAGGTTTTCCAGCACCACGTCCAACATCCTGGCTCTCCATGTTTCGGGACCCCATGTGGCTCCGGTTTTCCCAGTAAATCTCCTGTGGTTGAAATCCCCCATAACCGGGCAACTTTGCTCTGCTGGAGTGAGCTCTTCTTGCCACCTCAGCAAGTGTGTCCCCAAATTGCTCTGTTGCTCTCTTCATATTCCTCTCTTGGCCTCCTGCAGTTCTGTGGTGGATTATACATCACTGCAATGACCACTTTGTGTTCCCCGACAGATGTGTACCCGCTATGTAGTTCTTTCTCCCGTCTCATCTATTCCTTCCATTTTCTCGAATTTCCATCTGTTTTTTAACGAGCGAGCAACCCCACCTCCTCCCCTGCCCTTCTATCTTTCCTCATGATCTGGTCCTGGTGGAAAATTGCATCTGTTTATTGTCTCCATGAGTTTTGTTTCTGTAACTGCTATGATGTCTGGGGACTTCTCATTGATTTTCTTTCTTGCCATTCCTCATGTTTATTCGTTAATCCATCTGCTTTTGTTTTCCAAACCCTTCAATTTCTGTTTTTATACTGTAACTTTTCTGGGGGGGGGGTGGAAACAGGGGAAAGGGGGTTTTGTGGGGGTTTTGGTTTTGGGTTTTGTTCAGTTGCCTTGGGGGTGGTCGTGTGGGGAAGTCCTTCTGCGGGGTTTTGGGGGGGTTTGCGTTTTGTCCTTCCTTTTAAATCCTGGGTTATTTGCTCCCCTTTTTTTCTTTCCCCCCAAATTTCTCCTTTCGTTTTTGAACTCTTCTTTCATTGTTTTCTTTGTCCTGTGTTTTTGTCTGGGTTCGAGGTACACATTTCCGGAACTCCGGCTTCCCTTTAGCGGGGCTTTCTCCTCCCGGGAAATCATGGTTGGGGGGTTGATTTCTCCCTTGGGAAAATTTAAATTTGAGAGGGGGATCCTTTTTTTTTGTGAACCCCCCAAATTCCCCAAAAATTTGCCCCCTGGGCCCATGTCCCCCTGCCTATCCCCTTCTTTAAATGTTTTAAAATCGCTTTTTTCCCTCCTGCTTTTTTTCATAAAATTTCCCCCTTTAGCTTGCTACCCCATAGAAAAACCCCACGGATTTTCCCCCTTTCCACCCCCCCCACTGTGACCCATTGCACCCCTTGAGGGGGTTTTAGTTCCTTCCGTGGAGTTTTCCCTTTTAAAAGCCCCTTCCCCCTTTGGGTTTATGGCCCCTATGCTTCTTGGTTTACCTTCTGCTCCCCTGCCCCTGGCCCCCCCACAGGTATCGGGTAAGGCCCTTTTGCCCCGTCCTATTTCCTTCGTTGTTTTCCCAACCTTTCTTTCGGGTCCTAGAGTGCCCCCTGTCTTTGTTTTGGCCCCATGGGGTTTTGACAGGCCCCTCTGCATACAGTTTAGTTTCCAGCTTCCTTCGGCCCTTTTGTCTGTTTTTCGATGTGCCATTCCCGATGCTACTTCTGAAATTTTTTCTTTGTCTCTGTGCTGTTTTCAGATGTCTCAGTTTCTCTTCAAATTCTCTCTATCTTGATTTCTGCTTCTGGGGCCCTGTTGCTTCCCCCTTCTGCATTTTTGCTCCCTAACCTTTTTCCATTTTCCCTTTCCAGCTATCTATTCTCCTTCCCCGTCTTCCTCCCTTTTTGTGGCTCTACCCCCCCATTCCTCCCTCAGATTCGCCCTTTGGGAAACCCCCTTGTCCTCATCCGGGTTTTAGGGGGGGGGGAAATGGGAATGGTTAGGAGGGGGGATGGAGGTTTGTGGGGGAGGGGGAGGGGGTTGGTTTTTGGGGGGGGTTTGGGGAGATAGTTGTGGGGGGGAGTTAGTTTTGGTTTGGGGGAGAAAAGGGGATGGATGGTTAGGGGGGGGAGGGGGGAGGGGGTTTATTGGAGGGGGGGGGTTTTGTTGGGCGGGGGTTTTTGACGGTTTGGGGGGGGGGTTAGGTGGTTTGGGGGGGGGGGGTAGGTGGTAAGGTGAGGGGGGGTTTTGGGAAGGGGGTGGTTTCGGGGTTTGTGTCTAGTGTTGGTTTTTCAAGTGGTGGGGGGTGTGTGGTTTGTGTGTGTGTGTGTGGGGTGTGTGTGTGTGTGTGTGTGTGTGTGTGTGTGTGCGTGTGTGTGTGTGTGTGTGTGTGGTGTGCGTTTTGTGGTGTGTGTTTGTGTGTGGTGTGTGTTGGTGTGTGTGTGTGGTTTTGTTTTGTGGTGTGTGTGTGGGGTGTGTGGGTGTGTTTTGGTGTGTGTGTGTGTGTGTGGTGTGTGTGGGTGTGTGGGTGTGGTGTGGGGTTTTGTGTGTGTTGTGTGTGTTGTGGGTGTGTGTGTGGTGTGTGTGTGTGGTTTTTGTGTGTGTGTGTTTGTGTGTGTGTGTTGTGTATGTGTGTTTTTGTGTGTGTGTGTGTGTTTTTGTGTGTGTGTGTGTGTGGGTTCGTGCGTGTTTTGGTTTTGACCGTGTGCGTGTGTGTGTGTGTGTGTGGGGGGGGTGCGTGTTTTGGGTGTGTGGGTGTGTGTGTGGGTGCCCGTTGGGGGTGTTTTTGGATGGTGGGGTGTGTGTTTTGTATTTTGTGTGTGTATTTTGTGTATGGGGGTGTGGTGTGTGTTTTGTGTGTGTGTTTTGTGTGGGTTTCGTTTTTGTGAGTATGTGTGGGGTGTCCCCTTTAGTGTAAAATTTTGGTGTTTGGTGTTGTGTGTGTTTTTGTGTGTGTGGGGTGTTTTTCCCTTGTGGGTGTGTGTTGTGTGTGGGGGGGGGGAGGGTTTGGGGGGGGGTTTTTTGGTTGAATTGATCCGTGTTAGGCCAAAATTTTTAAATTTATTTATCTTTCCCAATTATGCTACTCTCTTACTTATTGCCCTTTTGATTTACGTTTTAATTGTTGCTGGTTTTTTCATTTTCCCTTTTTCATTGGAGGGGGACTTCCTAGCTTTCCCCAAAATATTTTATGCCCAATAAAATACCGGTAGTAACATGCCCCGTGTACATGTGTGGGTGTTGGGGATTGTGTGGTGTGTTTTGTGGTGTTTTGGGAGTGTGTCTTGTGCGGTTTTTTAAATTTCCCGGCCGCAATTTCTTGTGACCCGACCAAACCCCTGGGACTAACCCCCGCACGGTTTTACAATGTTGCCCTTTAAAATACCTTCCCCCCACTCGTCAACACTATTTTTTGGGCTATGTTTTTTTTCTATTCTTTAAATTTTGGGGAATAAACTTGGGAGGAAATGAGTGGGCCAGTATCAAACAGTATGCAAGGCCCCCAAAAGGGGGTCAAAAATGCAAACCCCCAACTAGGCGAAAAAAACTTGCGGTGAAAAGTTGCCCGCTGCTGTTTACGAAGTAGTACGTTGGGCCTTTTAAAACCCTATTTTTGGGGATCCCCCCCCCGTGGGTGATTAAAACCATATATTCTCGTACATCCCGTTCCTCACTTCAAAACTTTTAGGGTTGTTGTTAAAACACTTAAAATTATATACACTTTATTTCATATGTATAATTTGGGACACAAATTGTCGTGACGTCACTTCCTCAGGGCCCACCGCTACCCAAAGTGGGAAAAGCGGTTTAAAACCCCCAACGGTTTGCGCTTTGAAAAAATTATGATTTCAGCTTTCCTCTCACTTTTCTTTAATAAAAACTTTAATTTCACTCCCTATTTTGATCACTGGGGCGTTTTTCCCCTACCACTTTGCATGTGTTGGTGTTGTGTGGGGGTGTGGTGATGTGTGTGTGTGTTTTGTGTGTGTGTGTGTGTGTGTGTGGGGTATGTGGGGTGGGGTTTCCCTTGTGTGGTTTTTATGCATGTTTGGTATGTGTGTGTGTGGGGTGTGTGTGTGTTTTTGTATGGTGTTTTGTGGGGTGTGTGTGTGTTGTGGTGTGTCTGTGGTGTGTGTGCTTTGTTGTGTGTGTGTGTTTGCTTTTGTGTGTGTGTGGCTGGGGTGTATTTTACTCCCAATTGAACTCACCTAATTGTGGTTGGGGGGGTCGAGACTCAGCTCCTGGCCCCGCCTCTTCACTGATCGCTACTGGGTCCTCTCTCTCTCTGCTTCCTGAGCTTTGTCATACCTCTTCTTAAAACTATGTATGGTTCCTGCCTCCACTACTTCACTTGTTAGGCCATTCCACTTGCTGACAACTCTATGACTGAAGAAATACTTCCTAACGTCCCTGTGACTCGTCTGAGTCTTCAGCTTCCAGTTGTGACCCCTTGTCCCTGTGTCCCCTCTCTGGAACATCCTATCTCTGTCCACCTTGTCTATTCCCCGCAGTATCTTGTATGTCGTTATCATGTCTCCCCTGACCCTTCTGTCCTCCAGTGTCGTCAGTCCGATTTCCCTTAACCTTTCCTCGTACGACATTCCCTTGAGCTCTGGGACTAGCCTTGTTGCAAACCTTTGTACTTTCTCTAACTTCTTGACGTGCTTGACCAGGTGTGGGTTCCAGGCTGGTGCTGCATACTCAAGTATGAGCCTAACATACACAGTGTAAGTGTCTTGAACGATTCCTTATTAAGGTATCGGAACGCTATTCTCAGGTTTGCCAGGCGCCCGTATGCTGCAGCAGTTATTTAGTTGATGTGTGCCTCCGGCGATGTGCTCGGTGTTATGGCCACCCCAAGGTCTTTCTCCCTGAGTGAGGTCTGTAGTCTTTGTCCACCTAGCCTATACTCTGTCTGCGGTCTTCTTTGCCCCTCTCCAATCTTCATGACTTTGCATTTGGCTGGATTGAATTCGAAAAGCCAGTTACTGGACCACATGTCCAGCCTGTCCAGGTCTCTTTGCAGTCCTGCCTCATCCTCGTCTGATTTAATTCTTCTCATCAACTTCACGTCATATGCGAACAGGGACACTTCAGAGTCTATTCCTTCCATCATGTCGTTCACATATATCAAAAATAGCACTGGTCCTAGAACTGACCCCTGTGGGACCACGCTCGTAACAGGCGCCCACTGTGATACCTCTTCACGTACTATGACTCGTTGCTGTCTCCCTGTCAGGTATTCCCTTATCCATTGCAGTGCCCTCCCTTTTACATGCGCCTGATCCTCCAGCTTCTGCACTAATCTCTTGTGGGGAACTGTGTCAAAGGCCTTCCTGCAGTCTAGGAAAACGCAATCTACCCACCCCTCTCTCTCGTGTCTTACTTCTGTTACCTTGTCATAAAACTCCAGGAGGTTTGTGATACAAGATTTGCCTTCCATGAACCCATGCTGGTTTTCATTTATTATCTTGTTCCTTTCCAGGTGTTCGACCACTCTCCTCCTGATAATCTTCTCCATGACTTTGCACACAATACATGTCAGAGACACAGGTCTGTAGTTTATTTCCCCGTTTCTGTTTCCTTTCTTAAATATGGGGACTACATTAGCTGTCTTCCATTTCTCAGGTAGTTGCCCAGTTTCAAGGGATGTGTTGAAGATTGTTGTTAGAGGCACGCACAGCATCTCTGCTCCTTCTCTAAGGACCCATGGGGAGATGTTGTCCGGTCCCATCGCCTTTGAGGTGTCAAGGTCACCTAAGAGCTTCTTCACCTCCTCCTCAGTTGTTCGTATGTCATCCAACACTTGTTGGTATATTCCCTCTTGATGTTCCCTTCTGTGCTGTCTTCCCACAGCCCTTCCTGTCTCTACTGTAAAAACTTCCTTAAATCTCTGTTCAGCTCCTCACATACCTCCTGATCATTTCTTGTGAGTTCTCCACCTTCTGTCCTTAATCTGATCACCAGGTCTTTGACTGTTGTCTTCCTCCTGATGTGGATATACAACAGTTTCGGGTCAGTCTTGATTCTCGATGCTATGTCATTTTCATACTGTCGCTGGGCCTCCCTCCTTACCTGTGCGTACTCATTCCTGGCTCTGCGACTGATCTCCCTATTTTCGAGTGTTCTCTGCCTTCTGTACTTTTTCCATTCTCTATTGCACTTTGTTTTTGCCTCCTTACACAGTCGGGTAAACCAGGGGCTCGTTCTGGTCTTCCCGTTGTTAATGTTGCCCTTGGGAATAAACCTTTCCACTGCCTCCCTGCATTTTGTTGTTACTTATTCCATCATTTCATTTACTGGCTTTCCTGCCAGTTCTCTGTCCCACTGGACCTCCCGCAGGAAGTTCTTCAATCCTATGTAGTCCCCTCTTTTATAGTCAGGCTTTTCCCATTAAACTCCTGTCATTCTCTCCACTTGCAGCTCTACTATGTATTCAAAGCACTGAACCACGTGGTCCTTAGCTACTAGAGGACTCTCATACTTGATGTCCTCAATGTCTGAGCTGCCCAGGGTGAACACAAAGGGCCAATCTTGCTGGTTCATCCTCCCCTCTCACTCTGGTAGTGTCCTTAACATGTTGGTGCATGAGGTTTCCCAGCACCACGTCTAACATCCTGGCTCTCCATGTTTCGGGATCCCCATGTGGCTCCAGGTTTTCCCAGTCAATCTCCCTGTGGTTGAAATCCCCCATAACCAGCAACTTTGCTCTGCTGGAGTGAGCTCTTCTTGCCACCTCAGCAAGTGTGTCCACCATTGCTCTGTTGCTCTCTTCATATTCCTCTCTTGGCCTCCTGCAGTTCTGTGGTGGATTATACATCACTGCAATGACCACTTTGTGTTCCCAGACTGAAGTGTACCTGCTATGTAGTCTCTTTCTCCGTCTCATCCATGCCTTCCATTTTCTCGAATTTCCATCTGTTTTTACGAGCAGAGCAACCCCACCTCCCCCCCTGCCCCTTCAAATCTTTCCTCATGATCTGGTATCCTGGTGGGAAGATTGCATCTGTTATTGACTCAGTGAGTTTTGTTTCTGTAACTGCTATGATGTCCGGTGACTTCTCATTGATTCTTTCTTGCCATTCCTCATGTTTATTCGTTAATCCATCTGCATTTTGTGTACCAAACCTTCAACTTCCTGTTCTAATACTGTAACTGTGGTGCGGGGGTGGAAACAGAGGGATCGGTGTGTGATGGTTGGTTTGGATTGTTCAGTTGCCTTGGGGGTGTCGTGGCTGGAGTCCTTCTGCAGGTGTTTCTGGGGGTGCGCTTGTCCTTCCATTTGATCCTGGGTTATTCTGCTCTCCTTTTTCATTTCCGCCCATTTCTCCTTTCGTTTTTGAATTCTCTCTTTCATTGTCTTCCTTTCGTCCTGTGTTCTGTCTCGATCGAGGTACACACTCCGGAACTCCTGCTTGCCTCTCAGCCGTGCTTTCTCCTGCAGGATCATGGTTCGGGTTGATTCTGCCTTGAAAATTACTTTGAGAAGCCGATTCCTTTTCTTTGCCACCTGGGTCATGTCCCCCTCGCCTATCACCTTCATGATATCTTCCCATTGCATCCTCTGATGTGTTTTAGTTCCTTCCCGTGGAGTGTTCCTTCCTTCAGTCCCTTCCCTAGTTATGGCCCCTATGCTTCTTGGTTTGTCCTTCCTGCTCACCTGTTCCTGGCCCCCACAGGTATCTGGTAAGGTCCTTGCACTTGTCCTAGTTCCTTCAATGTCTTCCAACCTCTCATTCTGTCCTAGTGTGCTCCCTGTCTTTGTTTTGGCCCCATGTGGGTTTGACAGGACCTCTGCATACAGTTTAGTTTCCATGCTTCCTTCAGACCTGTTGTCTGTGTTTGATGTAGCCATTGTGTGTGTGTGTGTACTCACCTAGTGTGTGTGTGTGTGTGTGTGTGTGTGTGTGTGTGTGTGTGTGTTGTGTGTGTGTGCATGTGTGTGTGTGTGTGTGTGTGTGTGTGTGTGTGTGTGTGTGTTGTGTGCATGTGTGTGTGCATGTGTGTGTGTGTGTGTATGCGTGTTGTGTGTGTTGTGTGTGTGTGTGCGTGTGTGTGTGTGTGTGTGTGCGTGTGTGTGTGTGTGTGTGTGTGTGTGTGTGTGTGGCGTATGTGCGTGTGTGTGTGCGTGTGTGTACTCACCACAACGTTCGTAATGTCTACCGAATAGTGAGCTTGACAACTATCAACTAACTAACTGACCATCAGCAGGTGATGAGCAACACATTGACCAATACTAAACGTCATCAGAAGCAGCTGGACAACATAATCACAAATACAGAACCTCACCTACACTTTCATAAACACTGAACGTAATACACACGAACATCCACACATTATACCGCAACATAACACAACACAGTGTACTACAACATTCATGTTATCATATATGCTAACATCCATACATCACGGTACATTACAATATTAACACGTCATCAGAGATATTAACAAGACGCGCACTGGCCAGGCTGCAGCAGCGACCACTGGCCAGGCTGCAGCAGCGACCACTGGCCAGGCTGCAGCAGCGACCACTGGCCAGGCTGCAAACAGCGACCACTGGCCAGGCTGCAGCAGCGACCACTGGCCAGGCTGTAGCAGCGACCACTGGCCAGGCTGCAGCAGCGACCACTGGCCAGGCTGCAGCAGCGACCACTGGCCAGGCTGTAGCAGCGACCACTGGCCAGGCTGCAGCAGCGACCACTGGCCAGGCTGCAGCAGCGACCACTGGCCAGGCTGCAGCAGCGACCACTGGCCCGGCTGCAGCAGCGACCACTGGCCCGGCTGCAGCAGCGACCACTGGCCAGGCTACAGCAGCGACCACTGGCCAGGCTGCAGCAGCGACCACTGGCCAGGCTGCAGCAGCGACCACTGGCCAGGCTGCAGCAGCGACCACTGGCCAGGCTGCAGCAGCGACCACTGACCAGGCTGCAGCAGCGACCACTGGCCAGGCTGCAGCGGCGACCACTGACCAGGCTGCAGCAGCGACCACTGGCCAGGCTGCAGCAGCGACCACTGGCCAGGCTGCAGCAGCGACCACTGGCCAGGCTACAGCAGCGACCACTGGCCAGGCTGCAACAGCGACCACTGGCCAGGCTGCAGCAGCGACCACTGGCCAGGTTACAGCAGCGACCACTGGCCAGGCTGCAGCAATAACCACTGGCCAGGCTACAGGAGTGACCACTGGTCAGCCTGCAGCAGCGACCACTGGCCAGGGTGCAGCAGCGACCACTGGCCAGGCTGCAGCAGCGACCACTGGCCAGGCTGCAGCAGCGACCACTGGCCAGGCTGCAGCAGCGACCACTGGCCAGGCTGCAGCAGCGACCACTGGCCAGGCTGCAGCAACGACCACTGGCCAGGCTGCAGCAGCGACCACTGCCAGCTTGCACAGCGACCACTGGGCCAGGTTACAGCAGCGACCACTGGCCAGGTCTGCAGCAATAACCACTGGCCAGGCTACAGGAGTGACCCTGGTCAGGCCTGCAAGCAGCGGAAACCACTGGGCCAGGCTGCAGCAGGCGACCGACAGGCCAGCTCAGCAGGCGACCACTGGCCAGCTGCACACGAAACCACATGCCCGGCTGCAGCAGCGACCACTTGGCCAGGCTGCAGCACACCACTGGCCAGGCTGCACAGCGACCACTGGGCCAGGCTGTTCAGCAGCGACCACTGGACAGGCTGCAGCAGCGACCACTGGCCAGGCTGCACAGCGACACGGCAGCTGCAGCAGCGACCACTGTTCCAGGCTGCAGCAGCGACCCTGGCCATGCTGCAGCAAGCGACCACTGCCAGGCTGCAGCACAAAACCACAGGACAGGGGCAGCAGCAGCCGACCACTGGCCAGGCTGCAGCAGCGACCACTGGCCAGGCTACTGGAGGGACCCAATGGTCAGCCTTGCAGCAGCGACCCACTGGCCAGGCTGCAGCAGCACCACTGGCCCAGGCTGCAGCAGCGACCTCCAGAATGTATTTGAATCAAGAGATCAAGTCTCCCTACTTGTTGTCACATAATTTTTGTCCTCGAGAGATATTGTTTTGTGTTATTGACTGTGAATATTTATTGTTGTCAATATTGAATAGGTGAAAGAAGTATAGATATGTAAATTGAAAGACAGTATTTAATTGCTTAATAATTATTTCTCGTTAGAATTCATCTTACGTTGTCTTCTTTGCCTTATCTGCAAGAGATTCAGACTTGCCAATTCTTCACATATTCATGTTTCACAATGGATATCTTCAAAATTGCTTTAAACCAACATTCTGAGTTTCGTTTAGTTAGAAAATGGATATTTAATAATAATTAATATATGGGTAAGACGAGCTATAGCATAGTTCTTTATAAGAAGGAGCAGAAACCTTCAAGTACTGTGGGTGGATAAGGGGTTGTAAAGCCGACAAGTACTGTGAGTGGATAAGGGGTTGTAAAGCCGACAAGTACTGTGAGTGGATAAGGGGTTGTAAAGCCGACAAGTTGTTGAAAAAAACACTATGACAGAATGGAAAACCATTACTGACAACTTTCAAAATTATATACAGTGTAAATAGTATATGTAGACGAGTAAAACACACGAAGCTTTCTTTTCTCGTGTTTTTCTTTAAAGTCTGGTAACTTGTCGGGCTCCAGTCTATCTAGTTATATGAGGATCATTTACAATGAATTCTACTATTACGACTGCTGCTACTGTAAGTATTTATTTGAATCGTACCTAGCAATAATTATGGACGCTCTATGTCTTCTTGTGTTATCTCAGAGTGTAAAAAAAGATAATAAATAACCGTAGAGGAATGTACCCATTTCATTGTTACTAACATTAAAGCTGACCTGAGTTTACATTTATGTGGGATCATCTATTCGCGAATCTTATTCTAAAATCCCTGAAAGAAAACCTTGGTATTGATCTTTGTTTCTCTCCACAACTTTAAAATCTAATCCTCCTATTATTTTTTTTAGTCTTCATATATCTCTTAAATTGAATATATTTGCTCAATAATTCGCCATAATGCCGGTCTTTTCGTTCACGTGATGTTTTGAGATTTTTTGCCTAATCCCATTAGGGTTATTCGTGTTATGATTTAATTATCTAATAGGAATATATACACCTTTTTGCTACCTGTACGATCATTTGAAAAAAAAAAAGTCCTAATGGCAACTATCTAGACCTTGTATCGGTGTCCCTCGTGATAGTCCATAAACAGGGTTTACTCCAGTCCACACTTCTCAAGTGTCCCTCGTGAAATTCCCTAACTTGGTTACTCCACTTCCACACTTTCTCAAGTGTCCTCGTGATAGTCCATAACTTGGTTACTCCAGTTCCACACTTCTCAAGTGTCCCTCGTATATTCCCTAGACTTGGTTACTCCAGTCCACACTTCTCAGTGTCCCACGTGGAATTCCTCTAACTTTGGTTTACTCCAGACCCACACTTCTCAAGTGTCCCTCGTGATATTCCCTAACTTGGTTACTCCAGTCCACACTTCTCAAGTGTCCCCGTGATAGTCATAACTTGGTTACTCCATTCCACCTTCTCAAGTGGTCCTCGTGATATTTCCCAAACTTGGTTACTCCAGTCCACACTTCTCAAGTGTCCCTCGTGATAGTCCCCAACTTGGTTACTCATTCCACACTTCTCAAGTGTACCCGTGATAGTCCATAACTTGGTTACTCCAGTCCAACACTTCTCAAGTGCCCCTCGTGATGATTCCCAAACTTGGTTCCTCACAGTCCACACTTCTCAAGTGTCCCTCGTGATAGTCCCTAACTGGTTACCTCCATCCACACTTCTCAGTGTCCCCTCGTGATAGTCCATAACTTGGTTACTCAGTCCCAACACATTCTCAAGTGTCCCACGTGGATAGTCCATAACTTGTTTCTCCAGTCCACACTCTCAAGTGTCCCGCTGTGGATATTCCCTAACTTTGGTACTCCATCCCACACTGTCGCAAGTGTCCCTCGTGATAGTCCCATTAACTTGGTTGACTCCAGTCCACACTTCTCCAATGTCCCTCGTGAATCCCAAACTTGGTTACTCCAGTCCACACTTCTCAATGTCCCTCGTGATAGTCCCTAACTTGGTACTACCAGTCCACACTTCTCAATGTCCCCTCGATATGTCCCAAACTTGGTTACTCCAGTCCCCACCACTTCTCAAGTGACCCTCGTGATAGTCCATAACATGGTTACTCCAGTCACACTTCTCAAGTGTCCCTCGTGATATTCCCTAACTTGGTTACTCAAGTCCACAATTCTCAGTGACCCTCGTGGATAGTCCCCTAAACTTGGTACACCAGTCCACACTTCTCAAGTGTCCCTCGTGATAGTCCAAAACTTGGTTACTCCAGTCCACACTTCACAAGAGTCCGCTTCGTGATAGTCCATAACTTGGTTACTCCGTCCACACTTCTAAGTGTCCCTCGTGATATTTCCCTAACTGGTTACTCCAGTCCACACTTCTCATGTGTCCCCTCGTGATAGTCCATAACTTCGTTACTCCAGTCCCACTTCTCAAGTTCCCCCTCGTGATATTCCTAACTTGGTTCACACAGTCCACACTTCTCAAGTGACCCTCGTGATAGTCCATAACTTGGTTACACCATTCCTCACTTCTCAAGTGTCCCTCGTGATATTCCTAACTTGTTACTCCAGTCCACACTTCTCAAGTGTCCTCGTGATAGTCCATAACTTGGTTACTCCAGTCCTCCCTTCG
The DNA here is from genome assembly GCF_026875155.1 of Cherax quadricarinatus. Lineage (NCBI taxonomy): Eukaryota > Metazoa > Arthropoda > Malacostraca > Decapoda > Parastacidae > Cherax > Cherax quadricarinatus. Next base: position 2,236,162 of record NC_069409.1, read on the forward strand.
CACAGTGTCCCCGTGATATTCCCTAACTTGGTTACTCCAGTCCACACTTCTCAAGTGTCCCTCGTGATATTCCCTAACTTGGTTACTCCAGTCCACACTTCTCAAGTGTCCCTCGTGATAGTCCCTAACTTGGTTACTCCAGTCCACACTTTTCAAGTGTCCTCGTGATAGTCCCAACTTGGTTACTGCCAGTTCCACACTTCTCAAGTGACCCTCGTGATAGACTCCTAACTTGGTTTACCTCCAGTCCTCACTTCTCAAGTGTCCCTCGTGATAGTCCCTAACTTGGTTACTCCAGTCCACACTTCTCAAGTGTCCCTCGTGATATTCCCTAACTTGGTTACTCCAGTCCACACTTCTCAAGTGTCCCTCGTGATAGTCCCTAACTTGGTTACTCCAGTCCACACTTCTCAATTCCCTCGTGATAGTCCCTAACTTGGTTACCCATCCACACTTCTCACGTTCCCTCGTGATAGTCCCTAACTGGTTACTCCAGTCCACACTTCTCAGTGTCCCTCGTGATTGTCCCTAACTTGTTACTCCAGTCCCACTTCTCCAGTGTCCTCGAGATAAGTCCCTAACTTGGTTACTCCATCCCACTTCTCAAGTGTCCCTCGAATGTCCCTAACTTGGTTTACTCCAGTCCACACTTCTCAAGTGTCCCTCGTGATAGCCCTAACTTGGTTACTCCAGTCAACACTTCTCAAAGTGTCCCTCGTGATAGTCCCCTAACTTGGTTACACTCAGTCCACACTTCTCAAGTGTCCTCGTGATATTCCCCAACTTAGGTTACTCCAGTCCACACTTCTCAAGTGTCCCTCGTGATAGTCCCAAAACTTGGGTTACTCCAAGTCCAACACTTCACAGTGTCCCTCGTGATAAGTCCCTAACCATGGTTACTCAGTCCCACATTTTCGAAGTGGTCCCTCGTGATAGTCCCCAACTTGGTTATTCCAGTCCAACCTTTCCTGAAGTGGCCCCTCGTGATTGTCCAACTTGGTTACACACCGGTCCACACTTCTCAAGTGTCCCCTCGTGATAGTCCCCAACTGTGGTTACACCAGTCCACACTTCTCAGTGTCCTCGTTATAGTCTCCCAACTTGTTCTCCAGTCCACACATCTGAGTGTCGCCTCGTGATAGTCCCCTCAACTTGGTTACTGGTTACGGAGCCAATCCACTTCCTCAAGTGTCCCTCGTGATAGACCCCAACTTGGTTACACCAGTCCACACTTCTCAAGTGTCCCCTCGTGATACTCCAATAACTTGTTACTCCATCCACACTTCTCAAGGTCCCTCGTGACTAGTCCTAACTTGGTTACTCCATCCCACTTCTCAAGTGTCCCGTGATAGTCCCCACGTGGTTACTCCAGTCCACACTTCCCTCAAGTGCCCTCGTGATAGTCCCTAACATTGTTCCCAGTCCACACTTCTCAAGTGTCCCTCGTATAGTCCCCTAACATGGTTACATCCATCCCCAATTCTCAAGTGTCCCCTCGTGATTAGTCCCAACTTGGTTACTCCAGCCACACTTATCAAGTGTCCCCGTGATAGTCCCCAACTTGGTTACTCCAGTCCAACACTTCCTGAAGTGTACTTCGTGATAGTCCCCAACTTGGTTACTCCATCCACATTTTTCTCAAGTGTCCTCCGCGTGATAGTCCCCAACTTGTAATCACCGGTCACACTTCTCAAGTGTCCCTCGTGAAATCCCAACTTGTTACTCCAGTCCACACTTCTCAAGTGTCCCTCGTGATAGTCCCTAACTTGGTTACTCCAGTCCACACTTCTCAAGTGTCCCTCGTGATAGTCCCTAACTTGGTTACTCCAGTCCACACTTCTCAAGTGTCCCTCGTGATAGTCCCTAACTTGGTTACTCCAGTCCACACTTTCTCAATGTCACCCAGCATGATGCCGTAACTTGGTTACTCCAGTCCACACTTCTCAAGTGTCCCTCGTGATAGTCCCTAACTTGGTTACTCCAGTCCACACTTCTCAAGTGTCCCTCGTGATAGTCCCTAACTTGGTTACTCCAGTCCACACTTCTCAAGTGTCCCTCGTGATAGTCCCCAACTTGGTTACTCCAGTCCACACTTCTCAAGTGTCCCTCGTGATAGTCCCAAACTTGATACTCCAGGTCCACTTCCTCAAGTGTCGCGCGTGATAGTCCCCAACTTAGTTACACCGGTCCACACTTCTCAAGTGTCCCTCGTGATAGCCCCAACTTGGTTACTCCAGTCCACACTTCTCAGTGGTTCCCGGAAGAGTCACCCAACTTGGTTTCTCCAGTCCACACTTCTCAAGTGTCCCCTCGTGATATCCCTAACTGGTTACTCCAGTCCACACTCTCAAGTGTCCCTCGTGATAGTCCCTAACTTGGTTACTCCAGTCCACACTTCTCAAGTGTCCCTCGTGATAGTCCCTAACTTGGTTACTCCAGTCCACACTTCTCAAGTGTCCCTCGTGAAGCCCCAAAACCCCTGGTTAATCCAGTACACACTTCTCAAGTGTCCTCTGTGATAGTCCCCACCGGTTACACCAAGTCCACACTTCTGAAGTGTCCCTCGTGTAGTCCCCAACTTGGTTACTCCAGTCCACATTTCTCCAGTGTCCCCGCGTGAAAGTCCCCAACTTGGTTCAGCCGGTCCACACTTCTCAAGTGTCCCGCCATGATAGTCCCCAACTTGGTTTACTCCATTCCACACTTCTCAAGTGTCCCCCCCCCCCCTCGTGATAGTCCATAACTTGGTTACTCAGTCACACTTTCACAAGTGTCCCTCGTGATAGTCCCGACCAAAGGTACTACTCCAGTCACACAATTCTCAATGTCCCCTCGGTGATAGTCTCTTAACTTGGTTACCCAGTCCACACTTCTCAAGTGTCCCTCGTGATAGTCTCTAACTTGGTTACTCCAGTCCACACTTCTCAAGTGTCCCTCGTGATAGTCCCTAACCTGGTTACTCCATCCACACTTTCTCAAGTGTCCCTCGTGATATCCCCAACTTGGTTACTCCTAGACCCACTTCTCAAGTGTCCCTCGTGAATAGTCCCCCAACTTTGGGTTACTCTTTCCAGTCCACACTTCTGAAGTGTCCCTCGTGATAGTCCCCAACATGGTTACTCCCAGTCCACCTTTCCAAGTGTCCCTCGTGATAGTCCCCAACTTGTTACTCCAGTCCACATTTCTCAAGTGTCCCCGATATAGTCCGAACTTGGTTTACTCCAGTCCACACCTTCTCAAGTGTCCCACGTGATAGTCTCTAACTTGGTTACTCCAGTCCACACTTCTCAAGTGTCCCTCGTGATAGTCCCCAACTTGGTTACTCCAGTCCACACTTCTCAAGTGTCCCTCGTGATAGTCCCTAACTTGGTTACTCCAGTCCCACACTTTTCAAGTCATTCTTTAGCTCCATATAAACGCATCGAGAATTGGTGACCGTGTATCTCTATTACAGTCATCAAGGTAATTACAAGAGAATTGAAACCAAATGATTGTGATACACGTTCCCAAGCAATTCATTAACCTCAAGATTATCTATCACAGAATCGTCGCCAGAATCGAGTCCAACAGGTTATTTCCTACTAAGTGTCTCTGACACAAGCTATATTTGAAAGCCCCCTGGCAATTCAATAAAATCATTAGTCTCTAATTACCTTCGGATTAGTTCCAATCGGATTTGGCTAAAGTAAAAACTCCCGATAAAAAACATTTATCATTTGAAGAATTTTTCGTAGACACTAACTTGGTCAGGACCTCGAGAACATATATACGTTTCTCGTTCCTTTCATCTTTTATTGTTTTCTGATGCTTACAGTTTAGATTTTTTCTTACCCTACATTGCAACTCCGCCCCTTTCTTGTTGACTCTCAGTGTGGAGTAATTTATTTCTCCTTACATGCGGAATCTAAGCCCCTTTCCCTATTTCTCAGAGAGAACCAGGTCTCAGTTTATTGCAATAATATATATGTTTTGGTTTGCACAGTTAGTCCTCGCTAAGCCATTTTATTTCTTGCTTTCCCTGGTATTTAACAACTGGCAGACTTGCACATGACAATTATCCATCAACCTTACCAAGTAATATTTAACTAACACGGAGAACTACACTAGGTAATAGATCCATCAACATTAACCACAAAAAAAAATCACTAAAAAAGCTGAATCTGAAGCTGACCTGAATGGAGGCAAAGTTCTTATATTATGAAAGAAAAACCTGGAAGAAAAGCACCCTCGGGACTCTGGTGGACTTCTGACCTATGCCAGCTCTTGGGAAACACGGCAAGTTAGTTTTGTTTTACCTACGATCAAAAAAGGGTTTCTGTTAAATATAGCGACGAAATCTTGACATCTGGAATTCAAAAAAAAAATCATAAAATCAAGTTTGCAATATTAATCGTTTTTTTCTCGTTGGCTTATAATCCTCCAGGCAGCAAAGCCCACAATCACAATCTGTATATGTATATTTTTTACTAGGTCCTGACTGTTGTTTATCGCCTGATGTGGCAATACAACAGCTTCGGGTCAACTTTGACGCTTCGATGCTATGGTCATTTTAGTATTGTCCGCTGAGCCTCCTTCTTATCTGTGCACATCGTTTCTGCTCTTCGGCGATCTCTTTATTTTCTTTCCTGGTTATTATGACTTCTGTACCTTTTTCCATTCTCTATTGCACCTAGTATTTCGCCTCCCTACACCTCGGGTGAAACAAGGAGTCGTTTTCTGTTCTTCTCATTATTTCTGTTTCCCTTGAACAAACCTCTTCTCTGCCCTCCTTACATTTGTTGTCACATATCCATCATTTCTTGTTTCTGGTTTTCCTGTCAGTACTCTCTCTACGAATGTCTTGCAGGAAGTTCCTCATGCCTGTGTAGCCCCTTTTTGGTAGTTTGTTTTTTTTCCCATCCTATTCCTGCTACATTCTCCCACTTGTAGGTCAACTAAGTTATCAAAGCACGAACCACATGCTCACTAGCTCAAAGGGACTATCATATGTATATTTAGTGTGTCCCAAATACTCAAGGTGAATACAAGTCCATCTTGCTGGATCATCCTCACCTCTCTCTCTCTCTCTGGTAGTAACTCTAACATGATGTGCATGAAGGATTGTCCAGTACCACAATCCATCATCTTGGCTCTCCATGTTTTGGACCTCCCATGGGCTTCCATGATTTTCCCAGTCAATCTCCTTAGTGATGGAAATCACCCATTATAGTACCTTTTTCGCTCCCCCATGTGAACTCTTCCGGCCACCTCGGCTAGTGCTCTGTTGCTCTCGTCGTATTCTTCTCTTGGCCTCCTGCAGTTCTGAGGCGGGTTGTACATTATTGCAATTACCACCTTATGGCCTACAGACTGGATTTTCCTACTAAGTAGTCTCCCATTTGCAAACATCCATCCATTCCCATCCCATTTCCTCATATCCCACAACGGTTTTTAATGAGCAGTGCAACTCCTCCTCCCCCTCTCCTCCCCCTCTCCTCCCTCTCTCTTTCCTGAGGATTTGATATCCAGGTGGAAAGATTGCAGCTGTTATCATCCTGGTAAGTTGCGTTTTGCGATTCATAGCTCCTGGCCCCGCCTCTTCACTGGCCTCTACTGGGCTACTACCCCCCCCCTCCTCCCCGCACCAAGAGTACTTTGTGCATACCTCTGCTAAAAGCTATGAAATGGATCCTGCCTCCACTACATCCTTCCCAACATTCCACTTCCTGACTACTTTGTGACTGAAGAAATATTTCCCTAACATCCCTGTGATTCATTTGTGTCTTTCTTCAGTTTCCAACGTGTCCCCTTTGTTGTTGTGTCCCATCTCTGAACATTCTGACGTCTAGTCCACCTTGTCCCATTCCTCTCAGTATTTATGACGTTATCATGTCCGTCCCTATCTCCCTTTCCTCTAGTGTCTCAGGTCCGATTTTCCTTAACCTCGTCCTCGTAGAAGGTACAGAAATCGAACTCCTTTGGGATTGTCTTGTTGCAAACCTTTGCACTTTCTCTATTTTTGGTACATGCATGGCTTGATGTGGTTCCAACTGGGCCGGCATACTCAATAAGGGCCTAGCGGCACACGTTGGTACAGAGTCTTAAAACGATTCCTTATTAAGATGTCGAAAATGCTGTTCTGAGGTTTTGCTAGGCGCCCATAAGCTGAAGCACTTATTTGTTGATGTCTCCTTCATGAGATGTCGCCCTAGACCAAAGCCATCTGTGGCCTTCTGTTGGCCTCTCCCCAATCTTATCACTTTGCACGTGGTGGGGTTGAATCAAAGGTGCAATTGCTCGACTAGGCCTGCAGCCTGTCCAGATCCCTTTGTAGTTCTTCCTGGTCCTCCTCCGATTGAATTCTTCTCATCAACTTCACATCATCTGCAAACAGGGTCACTTCGGAGTCTATTCCTTCCGTTCTGTCGTTCACAAAAACCAGAAACAGGACCGGTCCTGGGACTAACCCCTGTGGAACCCCACTCGTCACAGGGGCCCACTCTGACACCTCGCCGAGTACCATGACTCGCTGCTGTCTTCCTGACAAGTATTCCCTGATCTATTGTGCCTTCCCTGTTATCCCTGCCTGGTCCTCCAGTTTTTGCACTAATCTAGTGTGTGGAACTGTGTAAAACGCCTTCTTACAGTCAAAAAAATGCAGTCTACTCACCCCTCTCTCTCTCTCTTGTCTTACTGCTGTCACTCTGTCATAGAACTCCAGTAGGTTTGTGACGCAGGATTTCCCGTCCCTGAAACAGTGTTGGCTGTTGTTGATAAGCTCATTTCTTTCTAGGTGTTCCACCACTTTTCTCTTGATAATCTTCTCCATGTCTTTGCATACTATACACGTCAGTGACACTGGTCTATAGTTTAGTGCTTCTTGCCTGTCCCCTTTTTGTAAAAATTGGGACTACATTTGCTGTCTTCCATGCCTCAGATAATCTCCCTGTTTCGACAGGTGTGTTGAATATTGTTGTTAGGAGTGCACATAGCGCCTCTGCACCCTCTTTCAGGACCCATGGAGAGATATTGAGGTGTCTAGTTTGCTCAGAAACCTCTTCACTTCTTCCTCGGTTGTATGTATTGTGTCCAATACTTGGTGGTGTACTCCACCTTTCTGTCTTTCTGGAGTCCCTTCTGTCTCCTCTGTGAATACTTCTTTGAATCTCATGTTGAGTTCCTCACATACTTCGCGGTCATTTCTCGTGGTCTCTCCTCCTTCCTTCCTTAGCCTGATTACCTGGTCCTTGACTGTTGTTTTCCTCCTGATGTGGCTGTACAACAGCTTTGGGTCAGATTTGGCTTTCACTGCTATGTCATTTTCATATTGTCGTTGGGCCTCCCTTCTTACATGTGCATAGTCATTTCTGGCTCTACGACTGTTCTCCTTATTCTCCTGGATCCTTTGCCTTTTATACTTGTTCCATTCCCTAACACACTTGGTTTTTGCCTCTCTGCACCTTTGGGTGAACCATGGGCTCATCCTCGCTTTATCATTACTCCTGTTACCCTTGTGAACAAACCTCTCCTCAGTTTCCTTGCATATTCTTGGCACATATTTCATTATCTCGTTTACTGATTTCTCTGCCAGTTTTCTGTCCCACTAAACCCCATTCAGGAAGTTTTTCATTCCTGGTTAATCCCCCTTCTTCTAGTTTCGCTTCGTCTGTCTGGCTCTTCCTGTTCATCCCTCCACTTTCAACTCTACTATGTATTCGAACCTTAAAACCACATGATCTTTGGCCAAAAGGGGTCTTTCATATGTGATGTCCTCAACATCTGCACTATTCAAGGTGAAAACTAGGTCCACTCTCGCTGGCTCATCACCTGCTCTCTCTCTCTGGTAGTGTCCCTTACGTGTTGGTACATGAAGTTTTCCAGTACCACCTCAATCATCTTAGCCCTCCACGTTTCTTGTGCCCATGTGGCTCCAATTTTCCCCCAAATCGATTTTCCTTGGGGGTTAAAGTCCCCATGAATAGTTTTTCCCCCTGCTCGTGTGACCCCTTTTTTGCCCCTTCACCCAGGTGGCAACCATCGCTTATTATCTCACCCATATTTTCCCTTTGGGCCTCCCGGGTGTTCTGTGGTGGAAAAATACATCACTGAAATTTACCCCCCGGGGATCTCCAAACGAATCATTCCTACTATGTAATCCTTGCTTTCCACTGTCTCCTCCTCCCACTCAAAAATTCCCATCGGTTTTTATAAGAAATACCTCCTCCACCCGTTCGGGTTTCCTCTTCTATCCCCAGGATCTGATATCCTTTTGGGAAAATTATTATTTTTTTATTATAACCAAGGGGGAAGCGCAAAACCCCGGGGGGATTTACAGCGCCTGGGGGGGGATGGGAAGGCATTCAGGTTTAAAATTCGGGGAACTGGAGCACAAAATCCAATTCCAAAATCAAAACCCCCTCACCAAAACATAAATTCCCTTTTGGGAAAAGTTTGCATTTTTTCCCATCCCTTTGATTTTGGGTTCGGTGAGGCTATGGGTGGGGGTGACCCTTTTTGACTCTTTCGTCCCAAATCCTACCATTTTTTGTTATTCCTTTCAGCTTTGGTGTACCAACCTTTTTTTCCCCTCTCCAACAGTGTTTTTGGGGGTTTGTGAGGGGGGGGGAACCTGGCAGTGTACTGGGGGATTCTATAGTGAGTGTTGGGTGGGAACTGGGGGGTGTGGGTGTGGTTTGGGGGGGGGGATAGCATGATTGGTTTTTAAAATTTCGGGGGATGGTTCTGTGTGTGCTTCCCTTTTGGGTTGCTCTGCCCTGCTTTTTTTTTGCCCTTTCTGCCGATTTGCCCCTTGTCTTCCTCCTAGCTCCTTCCTTTTTTGCCTCTTCCCAGCTGCTGTCGTTCGGGTTTTATTCTGCCTCGATCTGGGAAACCCCCCCTCTTGTATTCTCCCGGCCCTTTAACCGGGGTTTTCTTTTGGGAGGATCCTTTTCTGAAACTTTTTTCCTGTCCTGAAAACCAGCTTGATGGGTCATTTCTCCCCTTAAAATACCCCCTCCCCTTTTTACTCTGAAAATTTAGAATCTCGGACATGCCCCTCTTCCCCAAATTTTCTGTGATGATTTTCTAAATTTTCCCCCTTTTTTCTATTTGCCTTTTTTTCAGTGTGTGTCCTTTCCTCGCTCCCCCTGAAGCTAGGGAAAAAACATATTTCCCCCCCCTTCTCCTCCCATTTTTTTCCCCTCGTAAAACCCGGATTCCTGTCTGTACATGGCCATTTTTTCCTTTTTTTTTCCTCCCCACTCTTGGTGGCATGTTCGGGGTCATGCATTTGTCCTATCTCCCTACCCCGGGCGCCAGCTGCTCTTCCCCTTCACTCTTTGGCCCGTTGGTAGGGGGGATGTGTGGTGTGTGTGTGGTGTGTGTGGGTGTGTGGGTGTGTGTGTGTGTGTGTGTGTATGGTGTGGGGTGGGGTTTTTTTGTTTGTTTGTGTGTGTGTGTGTGTTTTGTGTGTGTGGGTGTTTTGTGTGTGGTGTGTGTGTGTTTGTGTTTGTAACTCCCCTTTTGTGGTTGCGGGGTTGGGACTCCAACTTCTGGTTCCCCCTGGGTGGGTACATCGTCCCTGCCTTACAGCTACGTAGGGTCTGCCCCCACTTTCCACGAGATCATTCCACTTTTCCCCCTCTGAAGGACTGAGACCTTAAAGGGGCTCGGGGGCTCTTCACCAACTCCAAGACTGGGCATTTATTCCCCCATCTTTTGCATGTATTTTTTTGTTTTACACTAAAACCCTTACTTTAAAATTATTAATGTCAGTATTCTATAGTTTAGTAAACATTAAACATATAAAGGGGGACTCCTCCCATCTACGATGTCCTTCATAAGGAGGAACACTGCAGCAGGACTACTTTGGCCCCAAAAACTAGGCAGGTTTTTTCTCTAACCCAAAAACCCCTTTTCCCAAAAAAATCTGCCAATCCCCTTTTTCAAAGCTACCCTAGTTTGTTTACCCCAAATTTAAATATGTTTTGGGACCAACAGATCCAACCCCCCTCAAATCACGTATTTTCTAACACCAATTTCAGGTTAGAATTAGGGTAGGTGGGTTTTGGGGTTGATTAAAATATATGTTAAAGGTTTGGTTTTGATTAGGGATGATTAGAGTAAAGGAGGTTTTGGAAAATTGGTTTTTTTAGATTAGATATTGGTTAGGTTAGGTTAGATTGGGGTTTTATTAGATGTAGGTTAGGTTGGTATGGTTAGGTTTGATTAGATATAGGGTATGACTGGTTAATGGAGGGTTTGGTTAGATTAGTAAAGGTTTTTTAGATATAAAAACCCAAAATTTTAAAGGGAGCCAAGGTTTTTTGCTTTAAAAAACCCTACAGAAAAAAGTAAATGGGTAATTTTGATCCTTTTGGGCACCCCCGGGGGGGGGCCCCCTTTTTTCCACACCCCAGGGCCGGGCGTCTCTTTTTTCTGAGTCACTTCCTTTCCCCTTTCCTTTCCCCCGAATGAAAATCTCTGGGGCCACATGATCACCCTTTCCCAAAAGTCTCAAACCCCTTGGGGGACAAATTTTGTAGGGTTTCGCCCCAGAAAAAAAAGGGAAATGCAAAAAAAAAGAAGTTTTAAAGAAGAAAAAGGGAGGTCGTGGGCCCACATTGGGGGGGTTTTAAAAACAAAGGTAAATTTTCAATATTTTCTGAAGGAACGCTAAGGGCCCCCAGGGGTTTTTTAAAACAAAAGGGGTCCCCTCTTAAAATTTTTTGGGTATTTAAAAAGTTTTTTTTTTTTAAAAGGGAAAATTTTTCAGAAGATGACCTTTTTATTTAAAAACCAAGACAAGGACCTTAATATAAAACCAAAACACAGGACCTTAAAAATTAAGCCAAGAAGCAGGTCCCTAACGGTAAGACCAAGACACAGGACCATAATGGGGAAACCCAAAAAGCGGATCATTGGTAAGACCAAGAAGCAGGACCATAATGGTAAAACCCAACAAAAGGCCATAAAGGTAAGACCAAAATAAGGGCCATAATGGTAAGACCAAGACACAGGGGCCATAATGGTAAGACCCAGGAAAAAGCACCCAAAAAATGGTAAGGGCCAAGACACAGGGGCCCTAATGGTAAGACCCAAAACCCCAGCACCATAATGGGGAAACCAAGACACAGGACCATAAGGGGGGAAAAACCAAGAAGCAGGATCATAAGGTAAGCCCCAAAACACAGCACCATAAGGTTTAAAAAAACCCAAAAAAAGCAGCACCAAATGGGGGAAAAACCCAAAACACAGGACCATAATGGTAAGGGCCAAAAGGGCAAGGAAACCCTAAAAAGGGAGACCAAGACCAGGACCATTAAAGGTAAGACCAAAACACAGGACCATAATGGTAAGACCAAGAAGCAGCACCAAATGGTAAGCAAGACACAGGACCAAAAAGGTAAGACCAAGCCGGACCCTAAAGGTTTAAAACCAAGACACAGGCCCCTAATGGAAGACCAAGACAAACACCATAATGGTAAGACCAAGATACGGACCATAATGGTTTAAACCCAAAACCAGGACCCTAATGGTAAGACCCCAGACCCCAGCCCCTTAAATGGTAAGACCCAAAAAAAAGGACCATAATGGTTAAAGACCAAGGGCACAGGACCATTAAAAGGTAAAAACCAAAACAAGACCATAAAGGTAAGGACCAAAAAGCAGGACATAATGGGTAAGACCAAAAAAGCGGGCCCTAATGGTAAGACCAAGGGCACAGGGCCAAAATGGTAAGACCCCAAAACACAGGACATAATGGGAAGGGCCAAGACACGGACCATAATTTGGAAGACCAAGACACAGGGGCCATAATGGTAAGACCCAGAAAACAGCACCCTAAAGGTAAGACCAAGGGCACAGGACCATAATGGTAAGACCAAGGGCCAGCACCCTAATGGTAAGCCCCAAACCCCAGGACCATAATGGTAAGACCAAGACACAAACACCATAATTTAAAACCAAGCCCCAGGGCCTTAAAGGTAAGACCCAAAAAGCAGGAAAATTAAAGGAAAAACCAAGGGGCACAGCACCCTAATGGTTTAAACCCAAAAAGCGCACCCTAAAGGTAAACCAAGACACAGGACCTAATGGTAAGACCAAAACACAGGACCATAATGGTAAGACCAAGACACAGGGCCCTAAGGGAAGAAACCAAAAACACAGGACCATAATGGTAAGACCAAGAAGCAGCACCATAATGGTAAACCAAGACACAGGACCATAAAGGGGAAGACAAGACCAGGGACCTAATTTGGGAAAACCCCAAAAAGCAGCCCCTAAAGGAAGATCAAAACCCCAGGACCATAATGGTAAGGGCAAGACACAGGACCATACTGGTAAGACCCAAAAACACAGGGTATAATGGTAAGCCAAGAAACAGGAAAAAATTGGGAAGACCCAAGACTCAGGACCATAAAAGGTAAGGGCCAAGACACAGGACCATAATGGTAAGCCAAAACACAGGACCTAATGGGAAGACCAAAACACCGGACCATAATGGTAAAACCAAGGGCAAGGACCATAATGGTAAGACCAAGACACAGGAAACCCCCCCTGGTTTTAAAACCCCAAAAAGCAGCACCATAAAAGGTAAGCCAAGACACAGGGCCATAATGGTAAGACCAAGACCAGCACCATAATGGTTTGGGCAAGAAGCAAACACCATAATGGTAAGATCCCGGGCACAGGGCCCTAATTGGGAAGGGCCCCGACACAGGACCATACTGTAAAACCAAGAAACAGGATCATAATGGTAAGCCCAAAAGCAGGACCAAATGGTAAAACCAGACAAGGACCATAAAAGGTAAGACCAAGATAAAAATGGCCCAAAAATGGGAAGACCAAGACACGGAAACCAAAAAAATGGGAAGGAAACCCCGGGCCCCAGCACCATAAAGGTAAACCAAGGGCAAAAGGACCCAAAAAAAAAAATTGTAAGCCAAGACACAGCACCATAATGGTAAGACCCAAAACACAGGAAACCCAAAAGGTTTAAAACCCCAAAAAGCAGGGTTTATAAAGGGTTTTGACCAAAAAACAGCACCATAATTTGACCAAGAAGCAGAAACCCCAATGGAAAAACCAAGACCAGGACCATAAGGGGAAGACCAAGACCAGGGGCCCTAAAGGGAAGGGCCAAAACACAGGACCATAAAGGTAAGCCCAAAACACAGGGCCCTAATGGTAAGACCCAAAAAGCAGCACCATAATGGTAAAACCAAACAAGGACCCTAATGGTAAGGGCCCAAAACTCAGGACCATAAAGGTAAACCAAACACAGGACCATAATGGGTAAACCAAGACACAGCCCCTAATGGTAAGAAACCCAAAATACAGGACCATAATGGTAAGCCAAGCACAGGGCCTAATGGTAAAACCCGACCGCCCATTTAAAGGTAAAAACCAAGACACGGCCATTTAAAGGTAAAAACCAAGACACAGGGATAATGGGAAGACCCAAAACACAGGACCATAATGGGAAAACCAAGAAGAGGTCATAATGTTTAAAGGGCCAAAAAGCGGACCCTTAAAAGGGAAGACCAAGAACGGGGCCATAATGGGAAAAACCCAAAAAACAGGACCCTAATGGAAGACCAAGACAAAAGGGCCCTAATGGGGAAGACCAAGACACCCGGCCATAAAAGTTAAGACCCCGACCAGCAAACCTAAGGTAAGACCAAAAACACAGGACCCAATGGTAAACCCCGACACAGCACCCTAATGGGAAGACCAAGACACGGGCCATAATGGGGTTTTTAAACCCAAAACACAGCCCATAATTTTAAGACCCCAAAAAACAGGAAAACCCCTAATGGAAGACCAAGAAGCAGGACATAATGGTAAGACCAAGACACACAAAAATAAAAAGGTAAACCAAGGGAAACAGCCCATAATGGGAAGACCCAAAACACAGGACCATAATGGTAAGACCAAACACATGAACCCTAATGGTAAAAAACCAAGACACAGGACCATAATGGTAAAAACCAAGACAAGGGCCCTAATGGTAAGACCCAAAAAGCAGCACCATAATTTGGGAAGAAACCCAAAAACAGGGCCATAAAAGGTTTAAAACCAAGACCCCAGCACCATAAAGGTTTTAAGACCCAAAAAGCAAACACCCTAATGGGGAAATCAAAACCCGGGCCCCCCAAGGGGAACCCCGGGCAACCCGGCCTACTGGTTTAAAACCAAGCACGGATATAATGGTAAGCCAAGACACGGGACCATAATGGTTAAAAACTAAGACTCAGGGCCATAAAGGTAATACCAAAACACAGGACCTAATGGTTTAAAACCAAGGGGGAAGGACCATAATGGTAAGACCAAGACCCCAAAGGGTCATAATGGTAAGGGCCAAGACAAGGACCCTAATGGTAAAACCCAAAACACCGGACCATAAAGGGAAGACCCAAAACCAGGACCCTAATGGTAAGACCAAAAAAAGGCCATAATGGTAAGACCAAGACACAGGACCTTTAAAGGAAAAACCAAGACACCCGGGTCATAATGGTAAGACCAAAACACCCGGCCATAATTTTAAGACCCCAAAACCCAGGGCCCAAACTGTTTTAAATTCTATGGTTTGGGAAAGATTTCCTATGCTATATTTTAAAAATAATATTGACCTTTCAGAGATTTTCTTTCCCGAAATTAAATGAAACACATGACTTTTCCCCTTTTTAAATTTTTTTTTTCCCCCAAAACATTTTCACTCGGTCCCTGTCCCTGATTTTCTTACGTTCTAGGGATTTAAATAAAAAATTTTTTCCCAAACCCCCTTAAAATAATTAAAAAGCTTTTTTGTGGGCGGACTGGAAAAATTTTTATTTGAAGATAATAAAGGGGTTTCTTAAAAACAAAGCATTGCCATGGAAAATCCACTTACTCCATTACTCGTGTATATGGGATCCTCCCTAACAAAGCAAAGTAGTTCAGACACTTAGACGATGTTCTGTGTCTGTGACCTAGAGATCGCGATATTAATGAGTTCCTTCCTAGACTCAATGATTTATTACCCTCAGATGTTCTAGTCCATCGTGGTCACAGAAAATTTAAATTTTCAATGTAAAGGAAGTCAACTAATGTGTCATTATACATTCATTATTATTCCAATCGTGAATCTAGGTTTAAAAGGAGTATTTCCCTTACAATGTTCTTGAGAGTTTTACATATTTGTAGCCCAGAATATCTGGATGATGAAATTAAAAAGATTTTCAAAATAGCCGCTAAACTGAGATATACCAGAGATTTTATTGAAAAGGCGTTATTGGCAGCCAAGAAGACTTTCTACGGGACTGAACCTAGGAAAGTACCTTCCAGGAAAAAATATGCTGTATTTACCTTATGAAGAGGATATGGCCAGCCTGTGTAATACATTAAAAAAGCTCAATATAAATATTGTCCTCAAGAACGTCAGGATAGTGAACAGAAGCTGATTAACAACGCACTACCCAACATTGTTGGTAGTATTAACAACGTCCCGTGCACACTGTGCTCTCTTTCGTGCCTCAGGCAGACAGGTAAACCACTTGAAACCAGATTAGCCCAACATCAGTACAGGGTAAGGAAAGCTTAGGAGTCAAATGCAATCTTTAATCACATTTTTGCTTGCAATCGTCCGCCGGGGTGGTCAGCAGCCCAGGTCATTGTAGCCAATAGTTCCGTTATGGAAAGGAACATAATTGAATCCTCACTTATCAAACATAATAGGAATGCCTTGTATAATTCAAGTGATGGAATGTACAAACTCAATATTTGTTTTGCAGAGTCAAGTTTGCAAAGTTTTGAGCAAGGATAGTACGCAAAATCCACGAATTTCGTGACGTTAGACCCTTGTTCTTTACACCTTTCCTATACGTTTCGCTTTCTGGAATATTCCCTGACCGGGTCACAGTGCATAGAGAATATAGGTAGGTTGAACCTTACCTTAGGTGGGTGTAGGGAACACCATGTCTGTGTTTACGCTCAGTGACTAGTTTTTTTGTTCAGGGTAGACTACGATAGACTGTTCCACTTGTTCTTCACCAGTCGGAGAGTGTTTTCCACCTATGACAGTGCCGTATATAGGAACTCCATAGAATTAGTAAGTAAATCTGCTTAGATTCAGCATATAAGTACAGTTACACAAGTTTATGTGACTACAGCTCACATAAGATCCTATATGAGTTTCTTATGATATCCTCGAGAGGTCGTGTAAAGTAACAACTTATCGCCTCTGGGATCCTAGTGTTAGGAGACAGTGTTATTGTCATGGAGTAGAATAGGAAAGTATGTTGGTAGTAGGAAAATATGTAGAGATATTTGTAGAGTCCTTTCCGTGCTGGCTCTTTTGGAACATTCATGAGCATATTGGTATTGGTTGATTACTACTTAATCTGATTTGTATAATAATGCAATGTTATATATAGCTTGAGTGTCTGGGTGTATGAACGTTTCCATATGGTAATATATCATTGATATTGATTAGATGAAATTTTTG
>NC_069409.1:2253126-2265626 GCF_026875155.1 Cherax quadricarinatus
GAACATGGCCCGGTGCAGGGAGCGGGACCACTGGGCCCGGTCGCAGGACCACTGGCCCGGCCAGCAGGACCACTGGCCAGGCTGCAGGGAGGACCACGGCCAGGTGCAGCAGGACCCTGGCCGGGTGCAGCAGCGACCCCTGGGCCGGCTGCACAGCGACCCTGGCCAGGGCAGCAGGACCACTGGCCAGGCTGCAGCAGCGACCACTGGCCAGGCTTCGCAGCGCCACTGGCCAGGTTTCAGCACGCCACTGGCCAGGCTGCAGCAGCGACCACTGGCCAGGCTGCAGCAGCGACCACTGGCCAGGCTGCAGCAGCGACCACTGGCCAGGCTGCAGCAGCGACCACTGGCCAGGCTGCAGCAGCGACCACTGGCCAGGCTGCAGCAGCGACCCACTGGCCAGGCTGCAGCAGCGACCACTGGCCAGGCTACAGCAGCGACCACTGGCCAGGCTGCAGCAGCGACCACTGCCAGGCTGCAGCAGCGACCACTGGCCAGGCTACAGCAGCGACCACTGGCCAGGCTGCAGCAGCGACCACTGGCCAGGCTGCAGCAGCGACCACTGGCCAGGCTGCAGCAGCGACCACTGGCCAGGCTACAGCAGCGACCACTGGCCAGGCTGCAGCAGCGACCACTGGCCAGGCTGCAGCAGCGACCACTGGCCAGGCTGCAGCAACGACCACTGGCCAGGGCTGCAGCAGCGACCACTGGCCAGGCTGCAGCAGCGACCACTGGCCAGGCTACGCAGCTAGCGACCACTGGCCAGGCTACAGAGACACTGGCAGCCTGCAGCAGCGACCACTGGCCAGGCTGCAGCAGCGACCACTGGCCAGGCTGCAGCAGCGACCACTGGCCAGGATGCACGCAGCGACCACTGGCCAGGCTGCAGCAGCGACCACTGGCCAGGCTGCAGCAGCGACCACTGGCCAGGCTGCAGCAGCGACCACTGGCCAGGCTGCAGCAGCGACCACTGGCCAGGCTGCAGCAGCGACCACTGGCCAGGCTGCAGCAGCGACCATGGCCAGGCTGACAGCGCGACCACTGGCAGCTGCAGCAGCGACCACTGGCCCAGGCTGCAGCAGCGACCACTGGTCAGTGCTGCAGCAGCGACCACTGACCAGGCTGCAGCAGCGACCACTGGCCAGGCTGCAGCAGCGACCACTGGCCAGGCTGCAGCAGCGACCACTGGCCAGGCTACAGCAGTGACCACTGGCCAGGCTGCAGCAGTGACCACTGGCCAGGCTGACAGCGACCACTGGCAGCCTGCAGCAGCGACCACTGGCCAGCTGCAGCAGCGACCACTGGCCAGGCTGCAGCAGCGACCACTGGCCAGGCTGCAGCAGCGACCACTGGCCAGGCTGCAGCAGCGACCAATGGCCAGGCTGCAGCAGCGACCACTGGCCAGGCTGCAGCAGCGACCACTGGCCAGGCTGCAGCAGCGACCAATGGCCAGGCTGCAGCAGCGACCACTGGACAGGCTGCAGCAGTGACCACTGCCCAGGCTGCAGCAGCGACCACTGGTCAGGCTGCAGCAGCGACCACTGGCCAGGCTGCAGCAGCGACCACTGGTCAGGCTGCAGCAGCGACCACTGGCCAGGCTGCAGCAGCGACCACTGGCCAGGCTCAGCAGGGACCACTGGCCAGGCTGCAGCAATACCACTGGCCAGGCTGCAGCAGTGACCACTGGTCAGCCTGCAGCAGCGACCTGCCAAATTTTGTGCAAGAGACAGTTCCCACTGGCACATATTTTGTCCTGAGAAGGTTATACTGTGATATTTATTGTTGCGCAGCAATGCAGGTTTCTGCACATTTCATTGTCCAGGGGTTTACCTGACATATTTGCATTGTTCTGGTCAGTTTTCAGCTGACATGGTTCCATTGTTCTGAGCGGTTTCCTGACATATTTCATGTTCTGGCGGTTTCCTGACAATTCTTGTTTGGACGGTTTTCCTGACATATTTCATTGTTCTGGCTGGGTCCTGTATATTTCATTTTCTGGTCGGTTTTCTGACATTTCACATTGTTCTGGCGGGTTCCGACGAATTTCATTGTCTGGTCGGGTTTCCTGATATTCATTGTTCTGGCGGGTTTTCGCAGCGACATTTCATGGTCGGACGGGTTTCTGACCTATGGCCATTGTCTGACGGTTCTACTATTTCATTGTTCTGGCCGGTTTTCTGCATATTTCATGTTCTGGACGGTTTCCCTGACTATATTTCATTTTCTGATCAGGTTTCCTACTTGTTGTATTTCATTTTCTGTCGTTTTCCTCGACGATATTTCATTGTTTTGGGTTATTCCTGAGAATATTTCATTGTTGCTATTAGGGTTTTACCTGTACATTTTCATTGTTCTGGACGGGTTTACCTGTCATATTTCAGTTGTTCTGGCTTCGGTTTTCCTGCATATTTCATTGTTCTGGACGGGTTTTCCCTACTATATTTCAGTTGTCTCCCTCAGTTTGTCATACACCTCGTTGTAATCCCTCAGTTTGTAATCCTCGACTGTAACTCCCTCATTTGTACTCCTCAGTTTTGTAACTCTCCTCAGTTGTAACCCTCTGGTTGTACTCCTCAGTTTTACCTCAGTTGTACTCCCCGGTTTGTAACCTCATTATAATCCCTCGTTCTGTAACGTCCCTGTTGTAACTCCTCTCAGTTGTACTCCCTACTGTTGGTAACTCCTCGACATTTGTAACTCCTCACTTGTAACTCCCTCAGTATTTAACTCCCTCAGTTTGGAACCCCAGGTTTGTAACCCTCAGCTGTACTCCTTCAGTTTGTAACTCCGCTCGTTTTAACTCCCTCAGTTGTAATTCCCTCAGTTTGTAACTGCCCCAGTTTTACTCCCTCAGTTTTAACTCCTCAATCTGTAACCCCCATTTTTTGTAACTCCCTCTTTTTGAAACCCCTCATTTGTAACTCCCTCAGCTTTAAACTCCCCCATCGTAACCCCCCATTTTAACTCCCTCATTTGAAAACCCCCCCTCCTTGTAACCCCTCACTTGAAATCCCCCGGTTGAAACTCCCTCATTTGAAAACCCCCTCATTTGTAACCCCCAGTTTTGTAACCCCCTCATCTATAACTCCTCATCTGTAACTCCCCAGTTTTAACTGCCTCAGTTTGTAACCCCCTCTTTTTTAACCCCCTCATTTTTGAAATCCCCATCTAAAAACTCCCCAGTTGTAACTCCCTCAGTTTGTAACTCCCCCAGTTTTTAACCCCCTCACTTTGAACTCCCTCACTTGAAACCCCCCATTTTGTAACTCCCTCATTGAACCCCCATCTAAACTCCCTCAGTTTTGTAACCCCCTCATTTGAACCCCCTCATTTGTAACCCCTCATTTGTAACTCCCCAGTTTTTAAACTCCCTCATTTTTAACTCCCCATTTTGTAACTCCCCTTTGAAACTCCCTCATTTGCAACCCCTCAGTTGTAACTCCCTCATTTTAACTCCCTCAGTCTAAACTCCCCTCTGTAATCCCTCAGTTTTAACTCCCTCATTTGTAACTCCCTCAGTTTTAACCCTTCTCACTTTGTAACTCCCCAGTTTGAAACTCCCTAAAATTTGAAACTCCCCAGTTTGTAACCCCCCTCAGTTTGTAACTCCCTCATTGAACTCCCTCAGCTTGAACCCCTCATTTTGTAACCCCCCTTTTTGTAACTCCCTCATTTGTAACTCCCTATTTTGTAACTCCTCAGTTTGTAACTCCCTCACTTTGTAACCCCTCACTTTGTAACTGCCTCACTTTGAAACCCCCTCACTTTGAAACTCCCTCATTTGTAACCCCCTCATTTTTGTAACCCCCTTTTGTAACTCCCTCATTTTGAATCCCTCATTTTGAACCCCCTCAGTTTGTAACTCCCTCATTTGTAACCCCCATTTTAAACCTCCCTCATTTGTAACTCCCTCATTTTGTAACCCCCTCATTTTGAACTCCCCCAGTTTTAATCCCTCATTTTTAACTCCCTCATTTGTAACTCCCTCATTTGTAACTCCCCTTTGAACTCCCCATTTTGTAACCCCCAGTTTTAACTCCTCATTTGTAATCCCTCAGTTTGTAATTTTCCCCACTTTAACTCCCTCATTTTGTAACCCTTTCATTTTAACCCCCTCATTTGTAACTCCCTCATTTGTAACTCCCTATTTTGTAACCCCCCATTTGTAACTCCCCTCTTTTTTAAACCCCCCCCAGTTTGTAACCCCTTTCATTTGAAACCTCCCTCATTTGTAACTCCCTCATTTTGTAACCCCTCATTTTAACCCCTCAGTTTTTAACTCCCTCATTTGTAACCCCCCCTTTTTTGTAACCCCCTCAGTTTGTAACTCCCCCATTTGTAACTCCCCCAGTTTGTAACCCCCTCATTTTTTTAACTCCCCATTTTTTAACCCATCAGTTTGTAACTCCCCCATTTTTAACCCTCATTTTTAACTCCCCATTTTGAACTCCCCATTTGTAACTCCCTCTTTTTGTAACCCCCTCATTTTTAAACCCCTCATTTGTAATCCCTCAGTTGTAACTCCCTCATTTTGTAACCCCCTCATTTTTAACTCCCCCCATTGTAACTCCCCATTTTTTTAACTCCCTCAGTTTGTAACCCCCCTCATTTTGTAACACCCCATTTGTAACTCCTCCAGTTTGTAACACCCCATTTTGAAACTCCCCCAGTTTGTAACACCCCTTTTTTGAACCCCCATTTGTAACCCCCTCTTTTGTAACTCCCTCGTTTGAAAACCCCCCCCAGTTTGAAACACCCTCATTTGTAACCCCCTCATTTGTAACCCCCCCTTTTGTAACTCCCTCTTTGAACCCCCCATTTTTTACTCCCTCAGTTTGTAACTCCTCATTTTGTAACTCCCCATTTGTAACACCCCATTTGTAACTCCCCCAGTTTGTAACCCCTCAGTTTGTAACTCCTTCATTTGTAAATCCCTCAGTTGTAACACCCCATTTTTAATTTTCCCTCATTTTTTAACACCCCAGTTTGTAACTCCCTCTTTTTGAAACTCCCCCAGTTTGTAACTCCCCCATTTGTAACCCCCCCTTTGTAACCCCTCATTTGTAACTCCCCCATTTTGTAACTCCCCCAGTTTGTAACTCCCCAGTTTGAAACTCCCCCATTTGTAACTCCCTCAGTTTGTAACTCCCCCAGTTTGAAACCCCCATTTGTAACCCCCCATTTGAAACTCCCTCATTTTTAAATTTTCCCCGTTTGTAAACCCCAGTTTGTAACCCCCCCCTTTTTTGAACCCCTCAGTTGAAAAACTCCCCCATTTGTAAAACCCCAGTTTGAAATTTCCCCCATTTTTGAAAACACCCTATTTGAAACCCCCCATTTTGAAACACCCTCATTTGAACTCCCCATTTGAACACCCTCATTTGTAACTCCCCCATTTTTGTAACACCCTCAGTTTGTAACTCCCCCTTTGTAACTCCCCATTTGAAACCCCCTCATTTGTAACCCCCAGTTTGTAACCCCCGTTTGTAAAAACCCCTCATTTGTAACCCCCCTCATTTGTAACCCCCTCATTTTGAACCCCTCAGTTTTGTAACTCCCCAGTTTAAAACTCCCTCAGTTTGTAACCCCTCAATTTGAAACCTCCCTCATTTGTAACTCCCTCAGTTTGTAACTCCCTCAGTTTGTAACTCCCTCGTTTGTAACTCCCTCATTTGTAACCCCCTCATTTGTAACTCCCTCATTTTTTAACTCCCTCATTTGAAACTCCTCAATTTTGTAACTCCCTCTTTTTGTAACTCCCTCAGTTTTAACTCCCCATTTGTAACTCCCCCCTCATTTGTAACTCCCCAGTTTGTAACCCCCTCAGTTTGTAACTCCTCATTTGTAACCCCCTCATTTGTAACTCCCCCATTTTAACTCCCTCAGTTTGTAACTCCCTCATTTGGAACCCCTCGTTTGTAACTCCCTCATTTGGGAAACCCTCCCCAGTTTGTAACCCCTCAATTTGTAACCCTCAGTTTGTAACTCCCTCAGTTTTAACTCCCCATTTTTAACCCCCTCATTTGTAACTCCCTCATTTTTAACCCCTCATTTTTGGAACCCCTCAGCTTGAAACTCCCCAGGTAATCCCTCAGTTTGTAACTCCCTCATTTTTAACTCCCCATTTTGTAACTCCTCCGTAGCTTTTAACGTACATTCAAGTTTTTTTTTTTTTTTAATAACTTGATTCACTCTTTTCTCTTATATTAGGCATAATAAATTTGATTTATTAACGTAAAAAAAAAAACAACAACTGATTTTTGACTAGTTTTTTTTCTTTCATTATTTATTATACACTCTTTTAAATACTTATTACGCACGCTGCTATAACCGACCAGAATTTTTTTATTTTTTTATTAAACGCCCAACCATGACCCATAAAATATTTTTGGGTTTTAAATTTTTGTTAACATGCCCCCGCCGCAGCCTGACCAGCTGTTTTTTCCGTAAAATCACCCGCATTAAAATTTAAATTGAAAAAATCTGTTTTTAAATTCCATTACCACACCGAAAAGTGTTACCTCTTGTAGGTATGCACGATTCAGTTAACTACGACACCACTGTGGTACTTTTGTATGTGTGTGTGTGTGTTGTGTGTGTTTGGTGTGTGGGTGTGGTGTGTGTGTGGTGTGTGTGTGTTGTTTGTGTTTGGGGTTTTTGTGTGTGTGTGTGTTGTGGTTTTGGGGTGTGTGTGGGGTGTGTGTTTTGTGTGGGTGTGTGTGGTTGTGTTGTTGTGTTGTGTTTTGGTGTGTGTGTGTGTTGTGTGGTGTGTGTGTGTTGTGTGTGTGTGTTGTTTGTATGTTTTTGTGTGTGGGGTGTGGGGTTGTGTTTATGTGTGTGTTGTGGGGGGTGTTGGTGTTGTGGTGTGTTGTGTGTGTGTGTGGTGTGTGTGTGTGGGTGGTGTTGTATGTGTGGTTTTGTGTTGGGGTTTGTGGTTTATTTTGGGGTTTGTGTGGTGTTGGTGTGTGTGGTTGGGGGAAATGGTTTTGTGTGTGTGTGTGTTGTTGTGTGTGTGTGTGTTGTTTTTGTTGTGTGTGGTGTGTTGTGTTTATGGTGTTTGGGTGGTTGTTTTGGTTGTGTTTTATGGGGTTTTTGGTTGTGTGTGGTGTGTGTGTGGTGTTTAGTTACCATTTCTCCTAGGCACACTCGATTAGACATAGGCCTTTGCGTGTGCTGTGCATGTGGTTGTGTGGTTGTGTTGGTGTGTTGTGTGTGTTTTGGTTTGTGGGTGGGTGTTTGTGGTGTGTGAGTGTGTGTTTGGTGTGTGTAGGTTTTAGTTATTTACCATTTGCCCTGGGGCACATGCGTTTAGACACTGGGCCTTTTTAAATGCGTGTGCTGTGTGTTTGTGTGTGTGAGTGGTGGTGTTTGTGTGTTGTGTAGGTGTGTGGGGTGTTGTGGTGTGTGGGTGTGTGTGGTTGTGTCGTGTGGTGGTGTGTGTGTTGTGTGTGGTGTTTTGTGGTTAGTTGGTGGGGGTTGTGTGTGTATTCACCTAGTTGTACTCACCTAGTTGGGTTGCGGGGGTCGAGCCCCAAGTTCCTGGCCCCGCCTTTTCCCGGCCCTACTGGGTCCCCCTCCCTGAACCGGAGTTTTAAAATACCTTGCTTAAAGCTATGTATGGATTTGCACCCCACTACATCGCTTCCAAAACTTTCCACTCCCGACACTATGTGGGTGAAAAAATACTTTCCCAACATCCCGGGATCATCAGTGTCTTCAACTTTCCCAAATGTGTCCCATCTCTGGAACATCCTGCTCTTCTACCTTGTCAAAAAATTTTCCCCTATTTTTATTTCGTTACATGTCATCCCCCATCTCTCCGTCCTCCTTCGTCAGTTTGATTTCCCCAACCCTCCTCGCGGACACACCTCTTTGCCTGGGGCTAGCTTTTGCAAAACCTTTGCACTTGTTGGGTAGGTTGGGGGTTTCCCAAAATGGGGCTGCATACTCAATAGGGGCCCCAAATACACGGTTACAGGGGCCTGAACAAATCCCCATTAAAATGTTGGAACGCCCCTTTTTTGAGGGGCTGCCAGGCGCCTCTATGCGCAGCTTATTTGGTTTAGTGCACTTCAGGGGAGCCTGGTTTTATACTCACCCCAAATTTTCCCTTTAGCGAGGTTTGTAGTCTCTGGGCCCCCTAGACGGTGAACCACCTTAAAAGTGGGTTTCAGGGGCGAGTCTCACTCCCGGCCCCGCCTTTACGATCCTACTAGCCTCTCCCTCTCTGCTTTCCTGAGCTTTGTCATACCTCTTTTTAAAAAATGATGGTTCCCGCCCCCCTATTCACTTGCTAGGCTATTCCCCTTTCCCCGACGACCATACTGAAGAAATACATCCTAACTCCCCCGGGACCGTTAGTCTTCACTTCCAGTTGGACCCCCTTTTTTTCGTGTCCCCTCCTGGGAAAATCCGCTCTGTCCACCTTTTCTATTCCCCCCCAGTATCTTTATTTTGTTTTTCACGTCCCCCTGACCCTTCTCCCCCAGTGCGTAGTCCGATTTTCCCCCAACCTTTTCTCACGACTTTCCCTAAACCTGAATAGCCCTTTTTGCAAACCTTTGTACTTTCTCTAACTTTTTGACGTGCTTTACCGGTGTGTTCCAACTGGTGCTGCATACTCCAATTTTGGGGAACATACACAGTGTACAGTGTCTTTAACGATTCCCTTATTTAAGTATCAAACGCTATTCCCCAGGGTTTTCCAGGGGCCCCGTATGCGCGCATTTTTGGTGATTGTGCCTCCGTGACTTGCTCGGGGTTTTTAAGGGCACCCCCAAGGGTTTTTTCCCCTGAGTGAGGGCTTACTTTTTCCCCTAGCCATACCGTCTGCGGTCTTTTTTTGCCCCCCCCAACTTCATGACTTTGCATTTTTGGGAGGGTTGAAATCGAGAAACCAGTTTCTGGGCCACAGTCCCCTGTCCAGCCTTTCACCTGCCTCATCCCTCCCGATTTAATTCTTTTCATCAGCTTTACATCATCTGCGAAAAGGGGCACTTCAAGCTATTCCTTCAAATTTTTCGTTCGCATAATCAAAAATAGCACGGGACTAAACTACCCCTGTGGACCCCGCTCGTCACAGGGGGCCCACTGTGATACCTCTTCACTACCACACTCTTTGCGCCCCCCCGTCAGGTATCCCTGATCCATTGCAGTGCCCCCCCTTTTAGCCCTGATCCTCCCGCTTCTCACTAATCTCTTGTGGGGAACGTGTCAAAGGGCCTTCCTGCTCTGGAAAAAAGCAATCAAACCCACCCCTCTCTCCTGTCTTACTTTTTTTTACCTGTCATAAAAACCCCGGAGTGTGTGACACGGATTTGCCTTCCATAAACCCTTTTTGGTTTTCTTTATAATCTTGTCCCGTTCTGGGGGTTTCCCCCACTCCCCCTATAACTTCCCCAACTTTCACAGATACAGTCAAAGACACAGGCTGTAGTTTTTTGCCCCATTTCGTTTCCCTTTTTTAAATATGGGACTACCCTTTGCGTCTCCATTTCTCAGTAGTTCCCAGTTTCAATGGATGTGTTAAGATTGTGGGGGTTTAAAGGGAAACACATCACTCTCCCTTCTCTAAGGAACCCATGGGAAGATTTGTCCGTCCCATCCCTTTGAGTATCAACACTTAGCAGCTTTGCACCTCCTCCTCGGTTTTTCGTATTCATCCCAAAACCTTGTTTGTATAAAACCCTCTTAAAATTCCCTTCTGTCTGTCTTCCCCCACCCTTCCCGTCTCTACTGTAAAAAATTCCTTTAAAACCCTGTTTAGCTCCTCAATACCTCCTGACATTTTTGGAGTTCTCCACCTTTTTCCTCAATCTGATCACCTGTCTTTGACTGTTGTCTTCTCCCGAGTGGTAACAACATTTCGGGGCAGTCTTTATTCACGATGCTTTCATTTTCATACGTCGCTGGCCCCCCTCCTTACCTGTGCAACTCGTTCCTACTCGCGACTGATCTCCCTTTTCGTGTGTTCTCTGCCTTCTGTACTTTTCCATTCTCTATTCACTTTGTTTTTTCCCCCTTACACCGTCGGGGAAACAGGGGTTCTCTGGTCTTCCCATTTTTTTTCCCGTTGCCCTTGGAATAAACCTTTCCATGCCTCCTTTTAACATGATCTTTACTGCACGGGGCCATAACGACCAGATATTTTTATTTATTTTTATTTTCTCCCCCAAACCCTGACCCAAAAATATATTTTTTTTTGATTTTTTTGGTCAACACTACGCCGCCGGCACCGACCACGATTTTTCCAGTAAAATACCCCTTTCAAATTTAAATTTTAAAAATCTTGTTCTTATCACATTTTTCACACTCGAGAAAGTTGTTACACTCTTGTAGGTATGTTCACTGATTCAGTTAACTACGATCACACCACTGTGTGTGTACGTTTGTATGTGTGTGTGTGTGTGTGTGTGTGTGTGTGTGTGTGTGTGTGTGTGTGTGTGTGTGTGTGTGTGTGTGTGTGTTGTGTGTGTTGTATGTGTGTGTTGTGTGTGTGTGTGTGTGAGTGTGTGTTGTGTGTGTGTGTTGTGTGTGTGTGTGTGTGTGTGTATGTGTGTATGTGTGTGTGTGTGTGTGTGTGTGTGTGTGTGTGTGTGTGTGTGTGTGTTTTGTGTGTGTGTGTGTGTGTGTGTGTGTGTGTGTGTGTATGTGTGTGGTGTGTTGTGTGTTGTGTGTGTGTGTGTGTGTGTGTGTGTGTGTGTGTGTGTGTGTTGTGTGTGTGTGTGTGTGTGTGTTGTATGTGTGTGTTTGTGTGTGTGGTGTGTGTGTGTGTGTTGTGTGTGTGTGTGTGTGTGTGGTGTGTGTGTTAGTTACCATTTTCTCCTAGGCACACGTCGATTAGACACTAGGCCTGTTGCGTGTGCGTGTGCATGTGTGTGTGTGTGTGTGTGTGTGTGTGTGTGTGTGTGTGTGTGTGTGTGTGTTTGTGTGTGTGTGAAGACCAGAACGAGCCCCTGGTTTAACCCGACGGTGTAAGGAGGCAAAAACAAAGTGCAATAGAGAATGGAAAAAGTACAGAAGGCAGAGAACACACGAAAATAGATCAGTCGCAGAGTCAGGAACGAGTATGCACAGGTAAGGAGGGAGGCCCAGCGACAGTATGAAAATGACATAGCATCGAGAATCAAGACTGACCCGAAACTGTTGTATACCCACATCAGGAGCAAGACAACAGTCAAAGACCAGGTGATCAGATTGAGGACAGAAGGTGGAGAACTCACAAGAAATGATCAGGAGGTATGTGAGGAGCTAAACAGGAGATTTAAGGAAGTTTTTACAGTAGAGACAGGAAGGGCTGTGGGAAGACAGCACAGAAGGGAACATCAAGAGGGAATATACCAACAAGTGTTGGATGACATACGAACAACCGAGGAGGAGGTGCAGAAGCTGCTAAGTGACCTTGATACCTCAAAGGCGATGGGACCGGACAACATCTTCCCATGGGTCCTTAGAGAAGGAGCAGAGATGATGTGTGTGCCTCTAACCACAATCTTCAACACATCCATTGAAACTGGGCAACTACCTGAGAAATGGAAGACAGCAAATGTAGTCCCCATATTTAAGAAAGGAAACAGAAATGAGGCACTAAACTACAGACCTGTGTCTCTGACATGTATCGTGTGCAAAGTCATGGAGAAGATTATCAGGAGGAGAGTGGTGGAACACCCAGAACGGGACAAGATTATAAATGAAAACCAGAATGGGTTCATGGAAGGCAAATCCTGTGTCACAAACCTCCTGGAGTTTTATGACAAGGTAACAGAAGTAAGACACGAGAGAGAGGGGTGGGTTGATTGCGTTTTCCTAGACTGCAGGAAGGCCTTTGACACAGTTCCCCACAAGAGATTAGTGCAGAAGCTGGAGGATCAGGCGCATATAACAGGGAGGGCACTGCAATGGATCAGGGAATACCTGACAGGGAGGCAGCAAAGAGTCGTGGTACGTGAAGAGGTATCACAGTGGGCGCCTGTGACGAGCGGGGTCCCACAGGGGTCAGTTCTAGTACCAGTGCTATTTTTGATATATGCGAACGACATTATGGAAGGAATAGACTATGAAGTGTCCCTTTTCGCAGATGATGTGAAGCTGATGAGAAGAATTAAATCGGATGAGGATGAGGCAGGACTGCAAAGAGACCTGGACAGGCTGGACATGTGGTCCAGAAACTGGCTTCTCGATTTCAATCCTGCCAAATGCAAAGTCATGAAGTTGGGGAGGGGCAAAGAAGACCGCAGACAGAGTATAGGCTAGGTGGACAAAGACTACAGACCTCACTCAGGGAGAAAGACCTTGGGGTGACCATAACACCGAGCAAGTCACCGGAGGCACACATCAACCAAATAACTGCTGCAGCATACAGGCGCCTGGCAAACCTGAGAATAGCGTTCTGATACTTAAATAAGGAATCGTTCAAGACACTGTACACTGTGTATGTTAGGCCCATATTGGAGTATGCAGCACCAGTCTGGAACCCACACCTGGTCAAGCACGTCAAGAAG
>NC_069409.1:2270626-2332084 GCF_026875155.1 Cherax quadricarinatus
GGAGTTACAAACTGTGGGGTGTTACAAGCTAGGGATTACAATGCTGAGGAGTTACAATCTGAGGAGTTACAAACTGAGGGAGTTACAAACTGAGGGAGTTTACAAACTTAGGGAGTTACAAAAGTGAGAGATTACTAACTGAGCGAGTTAACAAACCTGAGGAGTTACCAACTGAGGGAGTTTTCAGACTGAGGGAGTTATAGACGAGGGAGTTAGCAAACTGAGGGAGTTACAAACTGAGGGAGTTTGCAAGTGAGGGATTTACAAACTGAGGGAGTTACAAAACTGAGGGAGGTTAGACAAACTGAGGTGAGTTTAAAAACTGAGGGAGTACAAAGTGAGGGAGTTACAAACTGAGGGAGTTACAAACTGAGGGGGTTACAGACAGAGGGGTGATAGACTGATGGAGTATAACAAACTGAGGAGTTACAAACTGAGGAGTTACAATAGTGAGGGAGTTACAAAGTGAGGGAGTTACAAACCTGAAGGGATTACAAACTGAGGGGAGTTACCGACCTGAGGAGTTATAGACTGAGGGAGTTAACAAACTGAGGGAGTTACAAACTGAGGGGGTTACAAACCTGAGGCCAGTTACAAACTGAGGGGATTACAGACTGAGGGAGTTATAGACTGAGGGAGATATAACCAAACTGAGGGAGTTAAACAAACTGAGGGGTTACAAACTGAGGGAGTTACATTAACTGAGGGAGTTAATCTGAGGGAGTTACAAGCTAGGGAAGTTACAAGCTGATGGAGTTACAAAGCGACGAGGGACTTGTTACTGCGGCCTACTTGCGGAGGGAGAGCTATCGTTTACAGGACTGATGGAGTTACAAACTGAGGGATGTTACAAACAGAGAGTTACAACTGAGGGAGTTCTACAGACTGAGGGAGTTACCAAACTGAGGGAGTTACAAACTGAGGAGTTACAAACTGAGGGAGTTACAAACTGAGGGAGTTACAAACGGAGGGAGTTACAAACAGAGGGAGTTACCAAGCTGGGGATTTTACAAGCTGAGGGTGTTACAAGCTGAGGGAGTTTACAAGACTGAGGGAGTTACAAAGTTAGGGAGTTACAAAGTGAGGGATTACAATGAGGGAGTTACAAACTGAGGGAGATACACTTAGGAGTTACAGACTGAGGAGTTATAGACGAGGGAGTTACACAACTGAGGGAGTTACAAACTGAGGGGGTTTACAATACTTAGGGATTACAAACATGAGGGTGATTACACTGCTGAGGGAGTTACAAACTGAGGAGTTAAAAGGTGAGGGGAGTTACAAGCTGAGGAGTTACAAACTGAGGGAGTTACAACCGAGGAGTTACAAACTGAGGGAGAACCACTGAAATATAGATAGGGAAACCCGTCCAGAACAATGAAATATGACGATGAAAACAAGTCCAGAACAAGCGAAATAAGACAGGAAAACCTCCAAACAATGAAATATGTCAGGAAAACCCTACAGAACAATGAAATATGGCAGAAAAACCCTCCAGAAAGCAATGTAATATGTCAGGAAAACCCGACGGGAAACAAGAAAAATATAACAGGGAAACCCGACCAGAACAATGAAATATGTCCAGAAAACCCGTCCCCAGAACAATGAAATATGTCAGGAAAAAAACCCTACCAGAACAATTGAAATATGTCAGGAAAACCCGTCCAGAAGCAATGAAAATGTCCAGGAAAACCCGTCCAGAACAATGAAATATGTCAGGAAACCCGACCGGAACAATGAAATTTAACCTGGAAACCCGGACCAGAACAATGAAATAATGTCAGGAAAAACCCGTCCAAACAATGAAATATGTCAGGAAAACCTCGACCAGAACAATGAAATATAACGGGAAACCCTCCCAGAACAAGGAAATATGTCAGGGAAAAACCCGTCCAGAACAATGAAATATGTCAGGAAAACCCGTCCAGAACAATGAAATATGTCAGGAAAACCCGTCCAGAACAATGAAATATGTCAGGAAAACCCGTCCAGAACAATGAAATATGTCAGGTAAACCCGTCCAGACAATGAAAAATGACAGGTAAAACCCCTTTCATATGCCAACAATTAAATAATTCACAGTCAATAACACAAAACAATATCTCTCTGAGGACTAAAAATTATGTGACAACAAGTAGGGAGAAACTTGATCTCTTGATCCAAATAATTCTGGAGGACGCTGCTGCAAGCCTGGCCATGGTCGCTGCTGCAGCCTGGCCAGTGGTCGCGCTGCAGCCTGGCCAGTGGTCGCTGCTGGCAGCCGGCCATGGTCGCTGCTGCAGCCTGGCCCATTGTCGCTGCTGCAGCTGACCCAGTGGTCGCTGCTGGCAGCCTGGCCAGTGGTCGCTTGCTGCAGCCTGACCAGTGGTCGCTGCTGCAGCCTGGCAGAGGCCTGCTGCAGAGTCCTGTCCCAGTGGTCGCTGCTGCGCCCTGGCCCTTTGGTCCGCCTGCTGCAGGCCTGGCCAGTGGTTCGCCTGCTGCAGCCAGGCCAGTGGTCGCTGCTGCAGCCCTGGCCATTGGCGTGCTGCAGCCCTGGCCAGTGGTCGCTGCTGCAGCCTGGCCAGTGGTCGCTGCTGCAGCCTGCCAGTGTCGCTGCTGCAGGCTGGGCCAGTGGTCGCTGCTGCAGCTGACCCAGTGGTCAACGTCCTGTATCCTGGCCCTGGTTATATTGCTGCAGCCCTGGCCAGTGGGTCCCCTGCCTGTATTTGACTGGCCAGTGGTCCCTGCTGCAGCCTGACCAGTGGTCGCTGCTGCCGCCCCGCCTGGCCAGTGGTCGCTGCGGTGCAAGCCTGGCCAGTGTCCTGCTGCAGCCTGACCAGTGGTCGCTGCGGCAGCCTTGGCAGTGGACAACTGCTGCAGCCTGTCCAGTGGTCGCTGCTGCCAGCCGCCTGGCCATTGTTCGCTGCTGCAGGCCCTGGCCAGTGGTTCGCTGCTGCAGGCCTGGCCAGTGTCGCTGCTGCAGCCTGGCCAGTGTCGCTGCTTGCACCGGCCAGTGGTCGCTGCTGCAGCCTGGGCCAGTGGTCGCTGCTGCAGCCCTGGCCCAGTGGCGCTGCTGCAGCCTGGCCAGTGGTCCGCTGCTGCAGCCTGGCCAGTGGTCGCTGCGCTGCAGCCCTGGCCAGTGGTCGCTTGCTGCAGGCTGACCGTGGTCACTCCTGTAGCCTGGCCAGTGGTTATTGCTGTAGCCTGGCGTGGTCGCTTGCGGCAGCCTGGCCAGTGGTCGCGCTGCAGCCTGCCAGTGGTCTTGCTGCAGCCTGGGCCAGTGTCGCTGCTGCAGCCTGGCCAGTGGTCGCTGCTGCAGCCTGGCCAGTGTCGCTGCTGTAGCCTGGCCAGTGGTCCCGCTGCTGCAGCTGGCCAGTGGTCCGCTGCTGCAGCCTGGCCAGTGGTCGCTGCTTGGCAGTACCCTGGCCAGTGGTCGCTGCTGTAGCCTGGCCAGTGGTCCGGCTGCTGTGCAGCCTGGCAAGTGGTCGCTGCTGCAGCCTGCCAGTGGTCGTGCTGTAACTGGCCAGTGGTCGCTGCTGCAAGCCTGGCCCAGTGGGTCCGCTGCCTGCAGCCTGGGCCAGATGGTCGCTGCTGCAGCCTGGCCAGTGGTCGCTGCTGCAGCCTGGCCCAGTGGTCGCTGCTGCAGCTTGCCAGTGGTCGCTGCTGCAGCCCTTGCCAGTGGTCGCTGCACTGCAGCCTGGCCAGTGGTTCGCTGCGCCTGGTAGCCTGCCAGTGGTCGCTGCTGCAGGCCTGGCCAGTGGTCGCCTGCTGCACTGCCATGGTCACTGCTGCAGCCATCGGCCAGTGGTCGCTGCTGCAGCCCGCCTTCCATGGTCCGGCTGCTGCAAGCCTGGCCAGTGGTCACGTGCAGCGCAGCCTGGCCAGTGGTCACTGCTGCAGCTGGCCAGTGTCCACTGCTGCAGCCTGGCCATTGGTCCGCCTGCTGAGCCTGGCCAGTGGTCGCGCTGCAGGCCTGGCCAGTGGTCGCTGCCGGCAGCCTGGCCAGTGGTCACTGCTGCTGCGCCTGCAGTGGTCACTGCTGCAGCCATGGCCAAGTGGTCGCTGCTGAACAGCCCTGGCCAGTGGTCCGCTGCTGCAGCTGGCCAGTGGTCACTGCTCGCAAGCTGGCCAGTGGTCCGCTGCTGCAGCCTGGCCAGTGGTGCTGTGCAGCTGCCATGGTCCACTGCTGAAGCCTGGCCAGTGGTCGCTGCTGCAGCCTGGCCAGTGGTCGCTGCGCAGCCTGGACCGAGTGGCGCGTCTTGTTAATATCTCTGATGACGTGATTTAATATTGTAATGTACCGTGGATGTATGAGTTAGCATTATGATAATATGAATGATGTAGTACACTGTGGTTGTGTTATGTTGCTATAATGATGTTGGATTGTTAGCATATATGATAATATGAATGTTGTATGTACACTGTGTTGTGTTATGTTGCGATATGATGTTTGTGTGTATTACGTTCATGTTGTAGTACACTGTGTTGTTGTATGTTGCGATAGGATTTTGCGTGTATTACGTTCAGTGTTATGAATGTAAGGTGAGCATCTGTAATTTTTGGTGATAATGTTTGACCACTGCTTCTGATGACGTTTAAGTATTGGTCAATGTGTTGCCATCCCTGCTGATGGTCATTTAGATAGTTGATAGTTGTCAAGACACATTCGGGTAACATTACGAACGTTGTGGTGTGTGTGCGTGTACTCACCTAGTTGTGGTTGCAGGGGTCTATTCTCAGCTCGTGGCTCCTGTGTGAGTGTATGTACGTGTATAATGCGTGAGTGTCTATTGTAGTGTGTGTGTACTCACCTATACTCACCTATTTTGTGGTTGCAGGGTCGAGTCATAGCTCCTGGCCCGCCTTTCACTGATTGCTACTTGGTCCTCTCTCTCCCTGCTCCAAGAGCTTTATCTACCGTCGCCTTAAAACTAGTAATGGTTTCCCGCTCCACTACTCATCTATCATAGGCTATTCCACGGCCTGAATACTCTATGACTGAAGAAATACTTCCTAACATCCCTTTGGATTCATACTGAGTCTCAACTTCCAATTGAGTGACCTCTGTTTCTGTGCTCCCATCTCTGGAACATCCCGTCTTTGTCCACCTGTCATTCCGCGCAGTATTTCATATGTCCGTTATCCATGTCTCCCCCCCTGACCCTCCTCCTCCATGTCGTCAGGCCTATTTCACCTCAACCTTCTTCGTAGGACAATCCCCGTAGCTCTGGGACTAGACCCTTTTGTTGCAAACCTTTGCACTTTCTCTAATTTCTTGCACGTGGCTTGACTAGGTGTGGATTCCAAACTGTGCTGCATACTCCATATGGGTCCTGACGTAACAATGGGTATAACAGAGTCTTGAAACGAATCCTTACTGAGGTATCGGAACCTATCCGTAGGTTTGGCCAGGCGCCCGTATCTGCAGCAGTTATCTGATTGATGTGCGCCTCAGGAGATATGCCTCGGTGTTTTATACTCACAGCCCAATCTTTTTTCCGTGTTGAGGTTTGCAGACTTTGGCCCATCTAAACTAATTGTGTCTGCGTCTTCTTTGCCCTTCCCCAATCTTCATGACTTTGCATTTGGCATGGGGGTTATACTCAAGAGCCAGTTCCTGGACCAGGCTTGTAGCCTGTCCAGGTCTTTTTTGTAGTCCTCCAGATCCTCATCCGATTTGATTCTTCACATTAACTTCTCATCATTCGCAAACAAGGACACTATCTGAGTCTAATCCCTTCCTGTGTGTGTGTGTGTGTGGTGTGTGTGTGTGTGTGTGTGTGTGTTGTGTGTGTGTGTGTGTGTGGTGTGTGTGTGCGTGTGTGTAATGTCTACGTATGTGTGTGTGTCTATGTGGTGTGTGTGTGTACTCACCTAAGTTGTACTCCACTAGTTGAGGTTGCGGGGGTCGAGTCGAGCTCCGGCCCCTGCCTCTTCACTGCGCTAGAGAGGTCACTCTGCCTGAACCGTGAGCTTTATCATACCTCCTGCATAAAGCTATGTATGGATCCTGCCTCCACTACATCGCATCCCTTCCTCCCCAAACTATTCCACTTACAGAACTACTCTTGTGGCTGAAGAAATACTTCCTAACATCCCTGTGATTCATCTTTGTCTTTCACTTCCAACTGTGTCCCCCATGTTAGTGTGTCCAATCTCTGGAACATCCAGTCTTTGCCACCTTTCAATTCCCTCTCATATTTGTATGTCGTTATCAGTCCCCCCTATTCTCTCTGTCCTCCAGTGTCGTCCATGTTGATTTCCCTTAACCCCTCTCCTTCGTAGGACATACCTCTTAGCTCTGGGACTATCTTGTTGCAAACCTTTGCACTTTCTCTAGTTTTTCTTACGTGCTTGGCTAGTGTGGGTTCCAAACTGTGCGGCATACTCCAATATGGGCCTAACGTACACGTGTCAGGGTCCTAACGATTCCTTATTAAAGAATGTCAGGAATGCGTTCTGAGTTTTGCTAGGCGCCCATTATGCTCAGCTGTTATTTGGTTGATGTGCTCTTCAGGAGATGTGCCCTGATGTTATACTCACCCCATGGAGATCTTTTTCTCTTGAGTGAGGTTTGTAGTTCTCTGGCCCCCAGACTGTACTCCGACTGCGGTTTTATTGCCCTTCCCCAGTCTTCATGACTTTGCACTTTATGGATGAACTCCAGGAAGCCAATTGCATGGACAGGTCCTGCATGCCTGTCCCGACCCTTTGTAGTTCAGGCTGGTGGTTCGATCGAGTGAATTTCTTCTCATCAAACTTCAACGTCATCTGCAAACAGGGACACCTCAGAGTCTATAATTCCTTCCGTCATGCGTTCACAAAATACCAGAACAGCACTGGATCCTAGGACTGACCCCATGTGGGACCCGCTGGTCCAACAGGTGCCCACTCGGACCCCTCGGCCACTACCATTGACTCGCTGCTGTCTTCCTGACAGCATTCCCTAATCCCATAGTTGTAGTGCCTTCCTGTCATCTCCTGCTTTGGTCTTCCATTTTTGCACCAATCTCTGGGTGTGGAACCTGTGTCAAATCAAACGCCTTCTTGCATCCAAGAATATGCAATCCACCCACCCCTCTCCTCTCTTGTCTTACCGCTTCACCATGTCATAGAAATCCCGTAGTTTGACACAGATTTCCCTCCCTGAAACCATGTTGGCTGCTGTTGATGGTTCATTCCTTTCTAGGTTGTTCCACCACTCTTCTCCTGATAATCCTTCTCCTTGATTTAGCATTCTATACATGTCAGTGACACTGGTCTGAAGTTTAATGCTCAATGTCCTGGTCTCCTTTTTTAAAGATTGGGACTTACATTTTGCTGTCTTTCCATGCCTCAGGCAATCCCTGTTTTCGATTGATGTATTGAATGTTGTTTGTTAGGGTACACATTAGCGCCTCTGCTCCTCTCTCAATACCCATGGGGAGATGTTATCTGGCCCCCATTGCCTTTGAGGTATTCTACTCACTCAGAAGCCTCTTCACTTCTTCCTCGGATGTGTGCACTGTGTCCAGCACATGGTGTGCCCCCACCATCTCCTCTTTCTGGAGCCCCTTCTGTCTCCTCTGTGAACACTTCTTTTGAATCTCTGTTGAGTTCCTCATAATACTTCACGGTCATTTCTTGTTGTCTCTCCTCCTTCCTTCCTAGCCCTGGATTACCTTGTCCCTTGACTGTTGTTTTCCTCCTGATGTGCGTACAAACACAGTTTGCGGGTCCAGATTTGGTCTTTCGCGCGATGTCATTTTTTCATATTTCTTGGGGCCATTCCCTTCTTATCTGTGCTATTCGTTATTCTCTGCTCTACACTACTCCTCCTTATTCACCTGGGTCCTGTGCCCTCTATATTTTTTCCATTCCCTAGCACACGTTGTTTTTTTGCCTCCCTGCACCTCGGGTAAACCAGGGCTCATCCGGCTTTTTCCATTATCCTGTTACCCTGGGTACAAACCCTCTCCTCAGTCCTCCTTGCATTTTTGTTGCTACATATTTCCATCATCTCATTAACTGGCTTTCCCTGCCAGTTCTCGTCCCACTGAACCCCGTTCAGGAAGTTTCCTCATTCCTGTGTAGTCCCCTTTCTTGTAGTTTGGCTTCATTCATCCTGGCATTTCTTCCTGCTTCTTCTCCCTCCACATGTCAGCCTCCTAACTGTGTATTCGAGCTTAAAACCACATGGTCAGTGGCCCCCAAGGGAACTTTCATATGTGATGTCCTCGATACTGCACTACTCAAGGTGAATACTAAAGTCCAGCCTTGCTGGTTCATCCTTCTCCTCTCCTCATGTAGTGTCCTTACGTGTTGGAACATGAGTTTTCCAGTACACCTCCATCATCTTAGCCTCCATGTATCTTGGCCCCCATGCGGGTCCAAGTTCTCCCAATCGATCTCCTTGTGGTTTATAGTCACCCATGATCAGGAGCTTTGCCCTGCATGCATGGAGCTCTTCTGGCCACTACAGCCAGTGTCAACCATCGCTCTATTGCTCTCGTCGTACTCTTGCTTGGCCTCCTGCTGTTCTGTGGTGGTAATACATCACTGCTATTACCACCTTTGGACCTCCAGATTGAAGCCCGTTCCCGCTATGTGATCACTTTCTTCTCTGCTTCTCCTCTCTTCCCAGCTCTCAAATTCCAGCGATTTTTGATCAGCAATGCCACTTCCCCACCCCCTCCTGTTCCCTCTGTCTTCCTCAGGATATGGTATCCCCGTTGGAGAAGAATGGCATCTTTTATCATACCTGTAAGCTTGGTTTCCTGTGGAGCTATGATGTCTCGGTGATCCTCTTTGACTCTTTCATGCACTCCTCCACTTATTGTTTATTTCCATCAGCGTTTGTGTACCATACCCTTCATTTCCCCTTTTCAAACACTGTGGTTTGGGGGGGTGGGGGGTTGGGGGGCCTTGTTGGTGGGAGACCTGGAGCATACTGTGGGATTCTATAGCTCGGTGTTGGGGTGGATGCTTTGGGGTATTGGATTTGTAGTGTGTGTTGGGGATGGTGTATAGGTTTATGGTTCTGAGAAAGTTGTGTGTGTGCTTGCCCCTTGCGTTTCTGTTCCTCTGCACTGACTGACCTCTGCGGTTCCCTCCTTGTCTCTTTTCCTAGCCCCTTTCGCTTTTTTTGTCTCTCCCTCCAGCTGCCTGTCGTTCTTTTTGTGTTCTTCTCCTGTCTAAGGAAACACCCTCTTGTACTCTTCCCGATATTTTCAACCGTGGTTTCCTCTTGGAAGGATCATGGTCCGCACTGTTTTCCGTCCTGAGAATCAGCTTGATTGTCGGTTTCTCCCCTTCGAGTACCCCCCTATTCTCCTGAAAATTTACAATCTCGTCCATCTCTTCACCTATTTCCATGATGATTTTTCTTCAATCTCCTTCTTTCTTCCTGATGCCCTTTCAGTGTGTGTCCTTGCCTCTCTCCCTGAAGCCCATGGCTAAACACTGATTTGTCTCCTTTCCTCCTCCCATTGTCTCACCCTCTGTGACCTCTCGATCCTACCTGTATGTGTCAGTTTCTCCGTGATTTTTCCAGTGCTCTTGAAAGAATGTTGTGCCTCAGCAATCGACCTATCACCCGCTCCATCTGCAACCAGCTGTTCTTTCCCTTTCACTATCCTTTGGCTCTTTTTGGCATGGTGCTATGAACCTTAGCATAATTCATAATTCCTTCCTTCCTGTTCGCCTCACACTTCATATGCTGTGTCTTCTCTGGTCACTGCCCCTGTAACTCGCTTCAGGCCGTATTTAATCTCAACTTCTAGGACCCTTATCTTGCTACTATGCCTGTTCGGACTTGTCCTCCCAATTTCTTTGTCCTCCGTCTCCATCTCTTTTCCAATTTCACAGAGAGCTCTTTCTTCTTTCCTCACATTTTTTTCAGAAAGCTACTCCTAGTTTTTCTCTCTCACCATCTTGTTCCAACATCCTTTCCACTACTCCTTCCTCCATCCACTCTCCCTACCAAACCATTCTCATCTGGATCCTTGGTTCCTGCGAGTCCCCACCATTTTTTTTTTTTTTTTGTGAGAGAAAAGAAGTGAAAGGTAGGAGTGTGGAGTGAGACAACAGGGAAAGGGAAGGAGGGGGGGAGAGTGACAAGGGAAAATGGGGAAGGAGATGGAGAGAGAAGAGAGAGAGAGAGAGAGAGAGAGAGATGAGAGAGAGAGAGAGGAGAGAGAGAGAGAGAGAGAGAAGAGAGCAAGAGAGAGAGAGAGAGAAGGAAGTAGAAAGAGAGAGGGGGAATAGTGAGAAGGAAAAAGGGAAGTGAAGTGAGAGTGAGAAGAGAGGGGGGGAGAGAGATGAAGGGAAGAGTAGAGAGGGGGGGATTGAGAAGGGAAAATTGGGGAAGAGAGAGAGCAAGAGAAGAGAGAGAGAGAGAGAGAGAAGAGGAGAGAGAGGGAGAGAGAGAAGAGAGAGAGAGAGAGAGAGAGAAGAGGGAGAGAGAGAGGAGAGAGGGAGAGAGAAGAAGGCAAAGAAGAGGGAGAGAGAGAGGGGGGAGAGGTTGGAAAGAGGGGGAGATGGAAGAGCGAGAGGGAGAGAGAGCCTAGGGGGAGAGAGAGGCTAGGGGCGAGAGATGCTAAGGGGAGAGGGGAGGAGGGGAGAGAGATGGAAAAGAGAGAGGGGCGAGATAATGGGAGGGGAGAGATGTTAGAGGGGGAGAGATGTTTAGATGGGGGGACGGTGCATTAGAGGGAAGATATGTTAGAGGGGAGAAACGGGAGAGGGAAGAGAAAGATACTGTAGAGAGAGATATATAGGTAAAGAGAGAGATATAGGTAGAGAGTGAGAAGGTAGAGAGAGAGATAGGATAGGAAGAGAGGAGAGAGAGAAAAGGAGGCGAGTTCAGCTGGTCAGTATCACAGGACGGTGTTAAATCCTGTGTATGTGTGTGTTTGCGTGTATTATTACCGCTTACAAGTTGCTTGTTCCTGTAGGTGTTGTGTGTGTGTGTGTGTGTGTTGTGTGATGTGTGTTGTGTGTGTGTGTGGATGTATTAAGTGTGTGTCCCCACTTCTAAGTAATCATACTGCTAATAAATACCCGAGTAAGATACCAGTAAATTCTAAAGCTTCCCAATACTTGTAACACTTATTCGATTCTACTTCTAAATTCAGAAGTACTAGGCTGTAAAATTTTAGCTTTGTCTCAGCTTAAGTGTCTGACGTTACCATCTCTACCGCTTTACGTTCCTTGCACTCTCCTCTATGCTATCGACTCTACTTCTGGTAATGGCTTGCAGGAGTGAGTGACCATATCTAACAGTGATGCAAGACCAGAACTCCAACTTGCAAATGCAGACCCAGCAGTGAAATACTTGTAGAAGAATGGTTCAGAGAACCGACATGTTTGATAAATTAGACACATGTGCAACTCTTTGGGTATCTTTAATTGAGGAAACGTTTCGCCACCACAGTGGCTTCATCAGTCCATACGTAGGAGAAACTTGAAGAACAGGAGAAGAATGAGGTAATCAGTCCCTTAACCTTGAGTCGATGTGTTCAGTTCCATCAATCTTGAATTGAATACGGCATATCAACGTAGAGCACTTCTAATCCTATGGCAGGAAGAGAGGTGCAGCATCATAGTCTTGTCACATTTTGAGCACACTATTTGTGACACCACTGAAGCACTGTGCTACCAGTGATGTGTTTACCACTGTTAGTTACTGCAACTGTCACCACCACTGAGAGCACTTTGCTACCAGTGATGTGTTTACCACTGTTAGATATTGTCACTGTCAGTTCCACTGAGAGCAACTGTCTACCAGTGAAGTGTTTAACCACTGTTAAGTTACTCAACTGTCAGCACCCTGAGAGCACTTTACTACCAGTGTCGTGTTTACCACGTGTTAGTTTATTGTCACTGACAACACCACTTGAGTGATGTTGTTTGTCCACTGTCAGTACCACTGAGTGCACTGTGCTACCATGATATGCGCTTACCACTGTAGATATTGTCACTGTCATTACAACGGAGACGACTGTGGCTACCATGATGTGCTTACCACTGGATTGTCACTGTCAGCACCACTGAGAGACACTTGTGCTACCAGCGAATTTTTTAACCAGCTGATAGTTTATTGTCCTCTTTCAGCACTAACTGAGACCCCCCAAACTTGTACCTACCACCATGATGTGTTTACCACTGGTTAATGTCACAGGTCAGCCCCACTGAAAGCACTGTGCCACCAGTGATGTTTTTACCACTATTAGTTATTGCCACTGTGCAGTGCAACTGAAACAATTGTGCTTCATTTAATGTTTACCACTGTAAGAATTGTCCACTGTCAGCACCACTGAGAAGCACTGTGCTGCCCAGTGATGTGTTTACCACTGGTTCAGATATTGTCACTGTCAGCACCTCTGACAGCACTGCACGACCTGTGATGTGTGGACACTGTTGCGTTATTACTCTGGCATAGCACCACTGAGAGCACTGGGTGCTGCCAGTGATGTGTTTACCCTGTTGTTATGTGTTCACTGTAAGCACGACAGAGAGCACTGTGTTTTAACCAGCCATGTGTTTACCACTGTTTCCTATTATCACTGCCCTGTCACCCGCTCAAGCATTCTGTTACCCCTGGGTAGAGTTCCTCCCGATTCCGTTCAACCATCATTCTCGCTGACATGCACTGCAGTGGAGGGTAAAAAATCGCGGTGAAGCCCATATGTAGACTGGACAACGGCAGGTTTTACACCACTTGTTCGCATGTAGCTGTCAGCTTTTTGGCATTTTCCCGAGAATTTTTTTGTAACTAACATAAAGCATGACGCACTCATTTTTTCTCCTCACCCACTAGTATACAGTCCCCCCGAACGCCTCACCTCAAAGAAGCTCGAGAATATGTGAACTAACAATTTCACCCCCACTAATTTTTGCTTTATTGAGCCTCGAGGATTTACCACCCAGGTACTTTAATGTTGTCTCCGTTTTGTCCATAACCTTAACCTGTAAGGATTGTAACAAAATCCGGCTTGAGTCTTCAATTGGAGAATATTGAACATTTTTTCTTCGAGGGTTCATTCAGGGTAATCCATTTTGATGTAATGAGACGTCCGGACCGATATTCGCACCTGCAACACAGAAAGCAACATTACCTAGCGTAGCCTAGCTGCAGCACAAACAAAACATCAGCAACATTAACGCGCCACAAAGCTTCAAGTGATGATTGTTGTAGTTCATACAGTTCAAATGTACTTTATGCTGTCATATACGTCCTTAATTTAGGTTGTATAACCCACTGGAACTGATAACAACATGTTACCAACATGTTACAAGCAGCAATTAGAGAGATGAATAACAACTGTCCCTTCTCGAGTGTGATATAATGTGATAAGAACAAAGATATTACAATTTAAATTGGAATGCGGGTGATTTTACCGCTGGAAAATCAGCTGGTCAGGCTTGCCGGCGGCGGCAGTGTTGACACAAATAATCAAAACAAATATATTTTTATGGGTCATGGTTGGGACGTTACATAAAAATTGAAATACAAATTATCCCTGGATCGGTTAAGAGCAAGGCAGTGCAAGTCATAAGAATCATACATACGAGTGATATAATAAATCATGAAAGAAAAAAACTAGTCAAACCTCAGTTGTTGTTTATGTGTCTACAGTTTTAATAACATCAAATTTATTATGAACCATAATAAAAAGAGAAAAGATGAATACCAAGTTATTAAAAAAAATAAAAACTGAATGTACGTTAAAAGCAAGGCAGGGAGTTACAACCTGAGGGAGTTACAAACTGAGGGAGTTACAAACTGAGGGAGTTACATAACTGAGGGTTACAAGCTGAGGGAGTTACAAACTGTAGGATTACCAACTGAGGGAGTTACAAACTGAGGGAGTACAACAAACTGAGGGAGTTACTAACTGAGGGAGTTACAAACTGGGGAAGGTTACAAGATTGAGGGAGTTACAAACTGAGGAGGTTACAAACAGAGGGAGGTTTCAAACAGAAGGAGTTACAAACTGAGGTGAGTTACAAACTGAGGGAGTTACAAACTGAGGGAGTTAACCAAACTGAGAGGGAGTTACAAACTGAGGTGGAGTTACAAAATGAGGGAGTTACAAACTGAGGGAGTTACAAAACTTGAGGGAGTTTACAACTGAGGGAGTTTACAAACTGAGGGAGTTACAAACTGAGGGCGAGTTACAAATATGAGGGAGTTACCAACTGAGGGAGTACAAACTTGAGGGAGTTACAAACTGAGGGAGTTAACAAACTGAGGGAGTTACAAACTGAGGAGTTACAAAAACTTGAGAGAGTTACAACACTGAGGGAGTTTACAAACTGAGGGAGTTACAAATTGAGGGAGTTACAAAACTGAGGGAGTTACAAACTGAGGGAGTTACAAACTGAGGGAGTTACAAACTGAGGGTGTTAACAAACTGAGGGAGTTACACTGAGGGTGTTACAATCTGAGGGAGTTACATAACTGAGGTAGTTACAAACTGAGGGAGTATACAAACTGAGGGAGTTACAAACTGGGGGAGTTACAAACTGAGGGTGTTACAAACTGGGGGAGTTACAAACTGAGGGTGTTACAAACTGGGGGAGTTACAAACTGAGTGTGGTTACAAACTGGGGCGTTACATAATCGAGGGTGTTACTAACTGGGGAATTTTACAAACGTGAGGGTGTTACAAACAGGGAGTTTACAAACTGAGGGTGTAACAAACATGGAGGGGAGTTACAAACTGAGCGGTTTAATACAAACTGGCGAAGTTACAGAACAGAGGGAGTTACAAAACGGGGGGAGGTTACAAACTGAGGGTGGTTACAAACTGGGGGAGTTACAACTGAGGGAGTTACAAATGGGGGAGTACAAACTGGGGGATTACAAACTGGGGGAGTTACAACCTGGGGGAGTACAAACTGAGGGAGTACAAAACTGGGGAGTTACAAACTGGGGGAGTTACAAACTGGGGGAGTTACAAACAGAGGGAGTTTAACAAACTGATGGTGTTACAAACTGAGGGAGTTACAAACTGAGGTGGTTACAAACTGAGGGAGTTACAAACTTGCAAGGAGTTACAGAAAGCTGAGGGAGTTACAAACTGGGGAGTTACAAACTGAGGGTGTTACAAACTGAGGGAGTTACAAACTGAGGGAGTTACAAACTGAGGGAGTAACAAACTGGGGGAGTTACAAACTGAGGGAGTTACAAAATAGGAGTTACAAACTGAGGGAGTTGACAAACTGAGGGTGTTACAAACTGGGGAGTTACAAACTGGGGATTACAAACTGAGGTGTTACAAACTGAGGGATTAACAAAACTGAGGTGTTACAAACTGGGGGAGTTACAAACTGAGGTTGGTTACAAACTGGAGGAGTTACAAAACATGAGGGGTACAAACTGAGGAGTTACAAACTGAGGGAGTTTACAAACTGGGGGAGTTTTTACAAACGGGGGGAGTTACTCAAACTGGGGATTACAAACGAAGGTAGTTTCAAACTGAGGGAGTTACAACGTGAGGGAGTTACAAACTGAGGGAGTTACAAACTGAGGGAGTTACAAACTGAGAGGGAGTTTACAAACTGAGGGAGTTACAACTGAGGGAGTTACAAACTGGGGGAGTTACAAACTGATGGAGTTTACAAACTGAGGGAGTTACCAACTGAGGGAGTTTACAAACTGGGGAGTTACAAAACTGGGGGGAGTTACAACTCTGAGGGAGTTTACAAAACGGGGGAGTATACAAACTGAGGGAGTTACAAACTGAGGGGTACAAACTGAGGGCGTTACAAACTGAGGGGAGTTAAAAACTGAGGGAGGTACAAACTGAGGGAGTTACAAACTCTGGGGGAGTTACAAACTGAGGGAGTTACAAACTGTGGATTTACCAACTGAGGGAAGTTACAAACTGAGGGAGTATTACAAACTGAGGGAGTTACAAAGACTGAGGGAGTTACAAACTGAGGGAGTATTACAAGCGAGGGATTACAAAACTGAGGGAGTTACAAACTGGAGGG
This sequence comes from Cherax quadricarinatus, assembly GCF_026875155.1. NCBI lineage: Eukaryota > Metazoa > Arthropoda > Malacostraca > Decapoda > Parastacidae > Cherax > Cherax quadricarinatus. Next base: position 2,286,587 of record NC_069409.1, read on the forward strand.
AGTTACACTGGGGAGTTACAAAACTGAGGTAGTTACAAACTGGGGATTACAAACTGTAGGGAGTTACAAACTGAGGAGTTAGACAAACTTGAGGGAGTTCACAAACGAGGGAGTTACAAACTGAGGGAGTTACAAACTGAGGGAGTTACAAACTGAGGGAGTTACAGCTTGAGGGAGTTACAAAACTGGGGAGTTACAACTGAGGGAGTTTAACAAACTGAGGGAGTTACAAACTGAGGGAGTTTCCAAACTGAGGGAGTTACAAACTGAGGGAGTTACAAACTGAGGGAGTTTTACAAAAGTGAGGGAGTTACAAAGTGAGGCAGTTTACAAAAGTGAGGGGAGTTACAAAGTGAGGGAGTTTACAAACTGAGGTGAGTTACAACTGAGGGATTTACAAACTGATGTAGTTACAAACTGGGAGTTACAAACTGTGGGGTGTTACAAGCTAGGGATTACAATGCTGAGGAGTTACAATCTGAGGAGTTACAAACTGAGGGAGTTACAAACTGAGGGAGTTTACAAACTTAGGGAGTTACAAAAGTGAGAGATTACTAACTGAGCGAGTTAACAAACCTGAGGAGTTACCAACTGAGGGAGTTTTCAGACTGAGGGAGTTATAGACGAGGGAGTTAGCAAACTGAGGGAGTTACAAACTGAGGGAGTTTGCAAGTGAGGGATTTACAAACTGAGGGAGTTACAAAACTGAGGGAGGTTAGACAAACTGAGGTGAGTTTAAAAACTGAGGGAGTACAAAGTGAGGGAGTTACAAACTGAGGGAGTTACAAACTGAGGGGGTTACAGACAGAGGGGTGATAGACTGATGGAGTATAACAAACTGAGGAGTTACAAACTGAGGAGTTACAATAGTGAGGGAGTTACAAAGTGAGGGAGTTACAAACCTGAAGGGATTACAAACTGAGGGGAGTTACCGACCTGAGGAGTTATAGACTGAGGGAGTTAACAAACTGAGGGAGTTACAAACTGAGGGGGTTACAAACCTGAGGCCAGTTACAAACTGAGGGGATTACAGACTGAGGGAGTTATAGACTGAGGGAGATATAACCAAACTGAGGGAGTTAAACAAACTGAGGGGTTACAAACTGAGGGAGTTACATTAACTGAGGGAGTTAATCTGAGGGAGTTACAAGCTAGGGAAGTTACAAGCTGATGGAGTTACAAAGCGACGAGGGACTTGTTACTGCGGCCTACTTGCGGAGGGAGAGCTATCGTTTACAGGACTGATGGAGTTACAAACTGAGGGATGTTACAAACAGAGAGTTACAACTGAGGGAGTTCTACAGACTGAGGGAGTTACCAAACTGAGGGAGTTACAAACTGAGGAGTTACAAACTGAGGGAGTTACAAACTGAGGGAGTTACAAACGGAGGGAGTTACAAACAGAGGGAGTTACCAAGCTGGGGATTTTACAAGCTGAGGGTGTTACAAGCTGAGGGAGTTTACAAGACTGAGGGAGTTACAAAGTTAGGGAGTTACAAAGTGAGGGATTACAATGAGGGAGTTACAAACTGAGGGAGATACACTTAGGAGTTACAGACTGAGGAGTTATAGACGAGGGAGTTACACAACTGAGGGAGTTACAAACTGAGGGGGTTTACAATACTTAGGGATTACAAACATGAGGGTGATTACACTGCTGAGGGAGTTACAAACTGAGGAGTTAAAAGGTGAGGGGAGTTACAAGCTGAGGAGTTACAAACTGAGGGAGTTACAACCGAGGAGTTACAAACTGAGGGAGAACCACTGAAATATAGATAGGGAAACCCGTCCAGAACAATGAAATATGACGATGAAAACAAGTCCAGAACAAGCGAAATAAGACAGGAAAACCTCCAAACAATGAAATATGTCAGGAAAACCCTACAGAACAATGAAATATGGCAGAAAAACCCTCCAGAAAGCAATGTAATATGTCAGGAAAACCCGACGGGAAACAAGAAAAATATAACAGGGAAACCCGACCAGAACAATGAAATATGTCCAGAAAACCCGTCCCCAGAACAATGAAATATGTCAGGAAAAAAACCCTACCAGAACAATTGAAATATGTCAGGAAAACCCGTCCAGAAGCAATGAAAATGTCCAGGAAAACCCGTCCAGAACAATGAAATATGTCAGGAAACCCGACCGGAACAATGAAATTTAACCTGGAAACCCGGACCAGAACAATGAAATAATGTCAGGAAAAACCCGTCCAAACAATGAAATATGTCAGGAAAACCTCGACCAGAACAATGAAATATAACGGGAAACCCTCCCAGAACAAGGAAATATGTCAGGGAAAAACCCGTCCAGAACAATGAAATATGTCAGGAAAACCCGACCAGAACAATGAAATATGTCAGGAAAACCCGTCCAGAACAATGAAATATGTCAGGAAAACCCGACCAGAACAATGAAATATGTCAGGTAAACCCGTCCAGAACAATGAAAAATGACAGGTAAAACCCCTTTCATATGCCAACAATTAAATAATTCACAGTCAATAACACAAAACAATATCTCTCGAGGACAAAAATTATGTGACAACAAGTAGGGAGACTTGATCTCTTGATCAAAATAATTCTGGAGGTCGCTGCTGCAGCCTGGCCAGTGGTCGCTGCTGCAGCCTGGCCAGTGGTCGCGCTGCAGCCTGGCCAGTGGTCGCTGCTGGCAGCCGGCCATGGTCGCTGCTGCAGCCTGGCCCATTGTCGCTGCTGCAGCTGACCCAGTGGTCGCTGCTGGCAGCCTGGCCAGTGGTCGCTTGCTGCAGCCTGACCAGTGGTCGCTGCTGCAGCCTGGCAGAGGCCTGCTGCAGAGTCCTGTCCCAGTGGTCGCTGCTGCGCCCTGGCCCTTTGGTCCGCCTGCTGCAGGCCTGGCCAGTGGTTCGCCTGCTGCAGCCAGGCCAGTGGTCGCTGCTGCAGCCCTGGCCATTGGCGTGCTGCAGCCCTGGCCAGTGGTCGCTGCTGCAGCCTGGCCAGTGGTCGCTGCTGCAGCCTGCCAGTGTCGCTGCTGCAGGCTGGGCCAGTGGTCGCTGCTGCAGCTGACCCAGTGGTCAACGTCCTGTATCCTGGCCCTGGTTATATTGCTGCAGCCCTGGCCAGTGGGTCCCCTGCCTGTATTTGACTGGCCAGTGGTCCCTGCTGCAGCCTGACCAGTGGTCGCTGCTGCCGCCCCGCCTGGCCAGTGGTCGCTGCGGTGCAAGCCTGGCCAGTGTCCTGCTGCAGCCTGACCAGTGGTCGCTGCGGCAGCCTTGGCAGTGGACAACTGCTGCAGCCTGTCCAGTGGTCGCTGCTGCCAGCCGCCTGGCCATTGTTCGCTGCTGCAGGCCCTGGCCAGTGGTTCGCTGCTGCAGGCCTGGCCAGTGTCGCTGCTGCAGCCTGGCCAGTGTCGCTGCTTGCACCGGCCAGTGGTCGCTGCTGCAGCCTGGGCCAGTGGTCGCTGCTGCAGCCCTGGCCCAGTGGCGCTGCTGCAGCCTGGCCAGTGGTCCGCTGCTGCAGCCTGGCCAGTGGTCGCTGCGCTGCAGCCCTGGCCAGTGGTCGCTTGCTGCAGGCTGACCGTGGTCACTCCTGTAGCCTGGCCAGTGGTTATTGCTGTAGCCTGGCGTGGTCGCTTGCGGCAGCCTGGCCAGTGGTCGCGCTGCAGCCTGCCAGTGGTCTTGCTGCAGCCTGGGCCAGTGTCGCTGCTGCAGCCTGGCCAGTGGTCGCTGCTGCAGCCTGGCCAGTGTCGCTGCTGTAGCCTGGCCAGTGGTCCCGCTGCTGCAGCTGGCCAGTGGTCCGCTGCTGCAGCCTGGCCAGTGGTCGCTGCTTGGCAGTACCCTGGCCAGTGGTCGCTGCTGTAGCCTGGCCAGTGGTCCGGCTGCTGTGCAGCCTGGCAAGTGGTCGCTGCTGCAGCCTGCCAGTGGTCGTGCTGTAACTGGCCAGTGGTCGCTGCTGCAAGCCTGGCCCAGTGGGTCCGCTGCCTGCAGCCTGGGCCAGATGGTCGCTGCTGCAGCCTGGCCAGTGGTCGCTGCTGCAGCCTGGCCCAGTGGTCGCTGCTGCAGCTTGCCAGTGGTCGCTGCTGCAGCCCTTGCCAGTGGTCGCTGCACTGCAGCCTGGCCAGTGGTTCGCTGCGCCTGGTAGCCTGCCAGTGGTCGCTGCTGCAGGCCTGGCCAGTGGTCGCCTGCTGCACTGCCATGGTCACTGCTGCAGCCATCGGCCAGTGGTCGCTGCTGCAGCCCGCCTTCCATGGTCCGGCTGCTGCAAGCCTGGCCAGTGGTCACGTGCAGCGCAGCCTGGCCAGTGGTCACTGCTGCAGCTGGCCAGTGTCCACTGCTGCAGCCTGGCCATTGGTCCGCCTGCTGAGCCTGGCCAGTGGTCGCGCTGCAGGCCTGGCCAGTGGTCGCTGCCGGCAGCCTGGCCAGTGGTCACTGCTGCTGCGCCTGCAGTGGTCACTGCTGCAGCCATGGCCAAGTGGTCGCTGCTGAACAGCCCTGGCCAGTGGTCCGCTGCTGCAGCTGGCCAGTGGTCACTGCTCGCAAGCTGGCCAGTGGTCCGCTGCTGCAGCCTGGCCAGTGGTGCTGTGCAGCTGCCATGGTCCACTGCTGAAGCCTGGCCAGTGGTCGCTGCTGCAGCCTGGCCAGTGGTCGCTGCGCAGCCTGGACCGAGTGGCGCGTCTTGTTAATATCTCTGATGACGTGATTTAATATTGTAATGTACCGTGGATGTATGAGTTAGCATTATGATAATATGAATGATGTAGTACACTGTGGTTGTGTTATGTTGCTATAATGATGTGTGGATGTTAGCATATATGATAATATGAATGTTGTAGTACACTGTGTTGTGTTATGTTGCGATATGATGTTTGTGTGTATTACGTTCATGTTGTAGTACACTGTGTTGTGTTATGTTGCGATAGGATTTTGCGTGTATTACGTTCAGTGTTATGAATGTAAGGTGAGCATCTGTAATTTTTGGTGATAATGTTTGACCACTGCTTCTGATGACGTTTAGTATTGGTCAATGTGTTGCTCATCACCTGCTGATGGTCAGTTAGTTAGTTGATAGTTGTCAAGCTCACTTTTCGGTAGACATTACGAACGTTGTGGTGTGTGTGCGTGTACTCACCTAGTTGTGGTTGCAGGGGTCTATTCTCAGCTCGTGGCTCCTGTGTGAGTGTATGTACGTGTATATGCGTGAGTGTCTATGTATGTGTGTGTGTACTCACCTATACTCACCTATTTGTGGTTGCAGGGGTCGAGTCATAGCTCCTGGCCCCGCCTCTTCACTGATTGCTACTAGGTCCTCTCTCTCCCTGCTCCATGAGCTTTATCATACCTCGCCTTAAAACTATGTATGGTTCCCGCCTCCACTACTTCACTTTCTAGGCTATTCCACGGCCTGAATACTCTATGACTGAAGAAATACTTCCTAACATCCCTTTGATTCATCTGAGTCTTCAACTTCCAATTGTGACCTCTTGTTTCTGTGCTCCCATCTCTGGAACATCCCGTCTTTGTCCACCTGTCATTCCGCGCAGTATTTCATATGTCCGTTATCCATGTCTCCCCCCCTGACCCTCCTCCTCCATGTCGTCAGGCCTATTTCACCTCAACCTTCTTCGTAGGACAATCCCCGTAGCTCTGGGACTAGACCCTTTTGTTGCAAACCTTTGCACTTTCTCTAATTTCTTGCACGTGGCTTGACTAGGTGTGGATTCCAAACTGTGCTGCATACTCCATATGGGTCCTGACGTAACAATGGGTATAACAGAGTCTTGAAACGAATCCTTACTGAGGTATCGGAACCTATCCGTAGGTTTGGCCAGGCGCCCGTATCTGCAGCAGTTATCTGATTGATGTGCGCCTCAGGAGATATGCCTCGGTGTTTTATACTCACAGCCCAATCTTTTTTCCGTGTTGAGGTTTGCAGACTTTGGCCCATCTAAACTAATTGTGTCTGCGTCTTCTTTGCCCTTCCCCAATCTTCATGACTTTGCATTTGGCATGGGGGTTATACTCAAGAGCCAGTTCCTGGACCAGGCTTGTAGCCTGTCCAGGTCTTTTTTGTAGTCCTCCAGATCCTCATCCGATTTGATTCTTCACATTAACTTCTCATCATTCGCAAACAAGGACACTTCTGAGTCTATCCCTTCCGTGGTGTGTGTGTGTGTGGTGTGTGTGTGGTGTGTGTGTGTGTGTGTGTGTGTGTGTGTGCGTGTGTGATGTCACGTATGTGGGGTGTGTGTATGTGTGTGTGTGTAAGTGTGTGTGTGTGTACTCACCTAGTTGTACTCACCTAGTTAGGTTGCGGGGGTCGAGTCCGAGCCCCCTGGCCCCGCCTCTTCACTGATCGCTAGTAGGTCACTCTCCCTGAACCGTGAGCTTTATCATACCTCTGCTTAAAGCTATGTATGGATCCTGCCTCCACTACATCGCTTCCCAAACTATTCCACTTACTGACTACTCTGTGGCTGAAGAAATACTTCCTAACATCCCTGTGATTCATCTGTGTCTTCAACTTCCAACTGTGTCCCCTTGTTAGTGTGTCCAATCTCTGGAACATCCTGTCTTTGTCCACCTTGTCAATTCCTCTCAGTATTTTGTATGTCGTTATCATGTCCCCCCTATCTCTCCTGTCCTCCAGTGTCGTCATGTTGATTTCTCTTAACCTCTCCTCGTAGGACATACCTCTTAGCTCTGGGACTAGTCTTGTTGCAAACCTTTGCACTTTCTCTAGTTTCTTTACGTGCTTGGCTAGGTGTGGGTTCCAAACTGGTGCGGCATACTCCAATATGGGCCTAACGTACACGGTGTACAGGGTCCTGAACGATTCCTTATTAAGATGTCGGAATGCTGTTCTGAGGTTTGCTAGGCGCCCATATGCTGCAGCAGTTATTTGGTTGATGTGCGCTTCAGGAGATGAGCCTGATGTTATACTCACCCCAAGATCTTTTTCCTTGAGTGAGGTTTGTAGTCTCTGGCCCCCTAGACTGTACTCCGACTGCGGTTTTCTTTGCCCTTCCCCAATCTTCATGACTTTGCACTTTATGGGATTGAACTCCAGGAGCCAATTGCTGGACCAGGTCTGCAGCCTGTCCCGATCCCTTTGTAGTTCTGCCTGGTCTTCGATCGAGTGAATTCTTCTCATCAACTTCACGTCATCTGCAAACAGGGACACCTCAGAGTCTATTCCTTCCGTCATGTCGTTCACAAATACCAGAAACAGCACTGGTCCTAGGACTGACCCCTGTGGGACCCCGCTGGTCACAGGTGCCCACTCGGACCCCTCGCCACGTACCATGACTCGCTGCTGTCTTCCTGACAAGCATTCCCTAATCCATTGTAGTGCCTTCCCTGTTATCCCTGCTTGGTCCTCCAGTTTTTGCACCAATCTCTTGTGTGGAACTGTGTCAAACGCCTTCTTGCAGTCCAAGAATATGCAATCCACCCACCCCTCTCTCTCTTGTCTTACCGCTGTCACCATGTCATAGAACTCCAGTAGGTTTGTGACACAGGATTTCCCGTCCCTGAAACCATGTTGGCTGCTGTTGATGAGATCATTCCTTTCTAGGTGTTCCACCACTCTTCTCCTGATAATCTTCTCCATGATTTTGCATTCTATACATGTCAGTGACACTGGTCTGTAGTTTAATGCTTCATGTCTGTCTCCTTTTTTAAAGATTTGGGAAAATACATTTGCTGTCTTCCATGCCTCAGGCAATCTCCCTGTTTCGATTTATGTATTGAATGTTGTTGTTAGGGGTACACATAGCGCCTCTGCTTCCCTCTCTCAATACCCATGGGGAATGTTATCTGGGCCCCATTGCCTTTGAGGTAACTAGCTCACTCAAAGCCTCTTCACTTCTTCCTCGGTTGTTGCACTGTTCCAGAAACATGGTGTCCCCACCTTTTCCCTTTTCTGGAGCCCCTTCGCTCCCCCCTTGTAAAACACTTCTTTAATCTTTTGTTGATTTCCTTTCACAAAATTTTCACGGTCTTTTCCTTGTTTTTCCTCTCCCCCCTTTTCCCTTTCCCTTTAAAGCCTGATTACCTTGTCGTTGACGGGTTGTTTTCCCCCCTGATGTGGCGTACAAAATTTTTTCGGGTCAGTTTTGGCCCTTTCGCTGCTATGTCTTTTTCAATTTTTTTTGGGCCTCCCTTTCCCTTATCTGTGCATTTTCGTTTTTTTGGCCCTCTCCCGACTGCTCTCCTTATTCTCCGGGGTCCTTTGCCTTCTAAAATTTTTTTCCATTCCCAACACACTTGTTTTTTGCCTCCCTGCCCCTTTTGGGTAAACCTTTGGGCCATCCTGGTTTTTTCATTTTTCCCCCGTTCCCCTTTTGGGTACAAACCTCCCCCTCACCTCCTTGCTTTTTGTTGCTACATATTCCATCACCCTCATCAACGGTTTCCCCCTCCCCAGTTCTCTGCCCCCATGAACCCCGTTCAGGAATTTTCCCTCATTCCCCGTTATCCCCCCCTTTTTTGTAGGTTTTGGTTTATTTTATCCTGGCTTTCCTGCCCTTTTCCCCTCCCCCCACTTGGGAGCTCTACTGTGTATTCGAAGCTTAAAACCACATGGTCAGTGGCCCCCAAGGGGACTTTCATATGTGATGTCCTCGATATCTGCACTACTCAAGGTGAATACTAAGTCCAGCCTTGCTGGTTCATCCTCTCCTCTCTCTCTTGTAGTGTCCCTTACGTGTTGGTACATGAAGTTTTCCAGTACCACCTCCATCATCTTAGCCCTCCATGTATCTTGGCCCCCATGCGGGTCCAAGTTCTCCCAATCGATCTCCTTGTGGTTAAAGTCACCCATGATCAGGAGCTTTGCCCTGCATGCATGAGCTCTTCTGGCCACTATAGCCAGTGTGTCAACCATCGCTCTATTGCTCTCGTCGTACTCTTGCCTTGGCCTCCTGCTGTTCTGTGGTGGGTTATACATCACTGCTATTACCACCTTTGGACCTCCAGAGTGAAGCGTTCCCGCTATGTAATCACTTTCTTCTCTGCTGTCTCCTCTCTCCAGCTCATCAAAATTCCAGCGATTTTTGATCAGCAATGCCACTCCTCCACCCCTCCTGTTCCCTCTGTCTTTCCTCAGGATTTGGTATCCCGTTGGAAAGATGGCATCTGTTATCATACCTGTAAGCTTGGTTTCTGTGAGAGCTATGATGTCCGGTGATGCCTCTTTGACTCTTTCATGCCACTCCTCCCACTTATTAGTTATTCCATCAGCGTTTGTGTACCATACCTTCAGTTTCCTTTCCAACACTGTGGTTTGGGGGGCCTGTGAGGGTGGGAGACCTGGTAGCATACTGTGGGATTCTATAGCTCGGTGTTGGGTGGAGGCTTTGGGTATGGATTGTAGTGTGTGTTGGGATGGTGTGATAGGTTGTATGGTTCTGAGAATAGTTGTGTGTGTGCTTGCCCTTGCTGTTCTGTTCTGCTCTGACTGACCTCTGCTGGTTCCATCCTTGTCTCTTTTCCTAGCCCCTTTCGCTTTTTTGTCCTCTCCCTCAGCTGCTGTCGTTCTGTTTGTGTTCTGTCTCTGTCTAGGAACACCCTCTTGTACTCTTCGGAGTATTTCAACCGTGGTTTCTCTTGGAGGATCATGTTCCGCACTGTTTCCGTCCTGAGAATCAGCTTGATTGGTCGGTTTCTCCCCTTCGAGTACCCCCCTATTCTCTGAAAATTTACAATCTCGTCCATCTCTTCACCTATTTCCATGATGATTTTCTCAATCTCCTTTCTTTCTTCCTGCTGCCTTTCAGTGTGTGTCCTTTCCTCTCTCTCCTGAAGCCCATGGATAAACACTGATTTTGCCCTTTCCTCCTCCCATTGTCTCACCCTCTGTGACTCTCGATCCTGCCTGTATGTGGTCAGTTTCTCCCTTGATTTTTCCAGTGTCTCTTGATAGCATGTTGTGCCTCAGCATTCGACCTATCACCCTCTCCCATCTGCAACCAGCTTGTTCTTTCCCTTTCACTCCATTTGCCTTTTGCAGGTTGATATGACCTAGCATAATTCATAATTCCTTCCATCCTGTTTCGCCTCACAGCTTCATAGCTTGTGTCTTCTCTGTCACTGCCCCTGTAACTCGCTTCAGCCTATTTATCTCAGTCTTCTAGGACCTTATCCTTGGCTACTGCAGTTTCGACTTGTGCCTCAATTCTTTGTCTCCTTCTCCATCCACTTTTCCAATTTCAGCAGAGAGCTCTTTCTCCATTTTTCAGAAAGCCTCTAGTTTTTCTCTCCTCACTCTTGTTCCCTCCTTTTCCACTGCTCCTCCATCCACTCCTCCCAAACCAACCCCTTTCTCATCTAAACCCTTTGGGCCCCGCGAGTCCCCACCATTTTTTTTTTTTTTTTTGGGGAGAAGAAAAGGGAAAGGGTAGGAGTGAGTGAGAAGGGAAAGGGGGAGGGGTGAGGGGGGGAAAAGAGGGGAAAAGGGGAAGGGAAGGGGGGGGGAAAGTGAAAAGGGAAAAAGGGGGGGAAAGAGAGGAAAGAAGAGGGGAAAAGAGAGAAGAGAAAAGGGGAGAAAAGAGGGGAGAGAGAGGAGATAAGAAAGGAGAGAAAAAGAGAAAAGGGAAAGGGGAGAAAAAAGAGGGGGGGAAATATGAAAGGAAAAGGGGAATGAAGTGAAAAGTGAGAAGAGAGGGGGAGAGAGAGTGGGGGGAAAAAGAGTGGGAGGGGGGGGATTGAGAAGGAAAAAGGGGGAAGAGAGAGAGCAAGAGAGAGAGAGAGAGAAAAAGAGGGAGAAAAGGAGAGAGAGAGAGGGAGGGGAGAAAGAGAGAGGAGAAGAGAGGGAGAGGGGGAGAGAGAAGAAGGCAAAAAAAGGGGGTAAAGAGAGGGGGGAGAGGGGTTTGGAAAAGGGGGAGATGGAAGAGCGAGGGGGAGGAAAAGGGCTGGGGGGAAGAGAGGTTTGGGGGGAAGAAAAGGAAAAAGGGGGGAAGGGGAGGGGGGGGAAAAGAGGGGGAAAAGAGAGGGGGGAAGAGAAAAGGAGGGGAGAATGTTAGGGGGGAGAGATTTTTGGGGGGGGGAGGGGTTTAGGGGGAAGATATTTTTAAGGGGGGAAAAAAGGGGAAGGGAAAGAAAAGATGGGTTTAAAGAGATATATAGGTAAAGAGAGAGATATGGGAAAGGGGGGTGGATAGGTAGAGAGATAGACTAGGAAGGAAAAGGGGAGAGAGAAAAAGGACGAGTTCAGATGGTCATTTTAACGGGACGGTGTTAAATCCGGGGGGAAGTGTGTGTTTGCGTGTTTATAACAGCATACAAGTGCTTTGTTCCCGTGTGTGTGTGGTGTGTTGTGTGTGTGTGTGGTGTGTGTGTACTCTTCCTATTTGTAACTCACCTAGTTGAGGTTGCGGGGGTCGAGTCCGAGCTCCTGGCCCCGCCTCGTTCCACTGATCGCTACAGGTCCACTCTCCTGAGCGTGAGCTTTATCGTACCTCTCTTCATAAAGCTATGTATGGATCCTGCCCTCCACTACATCGCTTCCCCAAACTATATCCACACTTACCTGACTACCCGTTGCTGAAGAAATACTCCTAACATCCCCTGTGATTCCATCTGGTCTTTAGCTTCCAACTGTGTCCCCTTGTTACTGTGGTCCAATCTTCAGTAACATCACCTGTTTTTGTCCCATCGCTTGTCATATTCCCTCTCAGTATTATGTTTGGTATGTCGTATCATGTCTCCCCCCCCTATCCTCCTGTCCTCCAGTGTCCGTCAGGTTGAATTCCCTTAACCTCTCCTCGTAGGAACATACCTCTTAGCTCTGGGACTAGTCCTTGTTGCAAACCTATGCACTTTCTCTGAGTTTCTTACGTGCTTGGCTAGGTGTTGGATTCCAAACTGGTGCGCATACTCCAATATGGGCCTAACGTATACGGGTACAGGGTCCTGAACATTATTCCTTTATTAAGATGTCGGAATGCTGTTCCTGAGGTTTGCTAGGCGCCCATAGCTGCAGCAGTTATTTGGTTTGATGTGCGCTTTCAGGAGATTCCTGGTGTTATACTCCACCCCAAGATCTTTTCCCTTGAGTGAGGTTTGTATTCCTCTGACCGCTCTAGACTGTACTGACTTCCGTTGCGGCCTTCTTTGCCCAATTTTTTTTTTTCCCCAATCCTTCATGACTTTGCACTGGGTGATTGATCTCCAGGCACCAATTGCTGACCAGTTCTGCAGCCTGTCCAGATCCCCTTTGTAAGTTTTCTGCCTTGTCTTCGATCGAGTGTATTCTTCTCACAACTTCACGTCATCTGCAAACAGGGTCACCTCGAGTCTATTCCTTCCGTCATGTCCGTTCACAAATTACAGAAACAGCACTGTCCTAGGACTGACCCCTGCGGGAACCCCGCTGGTCACAGGTGCCCACTCAGACACCTTCGCCACGTACCAGACTCGCTGCTGTCCTTCCTGACAAGATTCCCCCTGATCCATTGTAGTGCCTTCCCCTGATTAACCTGCTTGGTCCTCCAGTTTTGCACCAATCTCTTGTGTGGAACGTGTCAAAAACGCCTCTGCAGTCCAAGAAAAATGGCAATCCACCCACCCCCTCTCTCTCTTGTCTTAATCTGCTGTCAACATGTCATAAACTCCAGTAGGTTTGTGCACAGGAATTTCCCGTCCCTGAAACCATGCTGGCTGCTGTTTGATGAGATCATATCCTCTCTAGTGTTCCACCCACTCTTCTCCTGATAATCTTCTCCCTGATTGTTGCATACATACATGTCAGTGACGACTGGTCTGTAGTTTAAAATGCTTCATTTCTGTCTCCTTTTTTAAAGATGGGACTACACTTGCTTCTTCCATGCCTCAGGCAATCTCCCTGTTTCGATAGATGAATTGAATATGTTGTAGGGGTACACATAGCGCCTCTGCTCCCACTCTCAATCCCATGGGGAGATGTTATACTGGCCCCATTGCTTTGAGGTACTAGCTCCCTCGGAGCCTCTTCACTTCTTCCTCGGTTGTGTGCACGGGGGCCACACGGGGGGGGGGGTGTGTGCCCCACCTCTCCCGTCTTTCTGAGTCCCTTCTGTCTCCTCTGTAACCACTTCTTTGATCTCTTGTTGAGTTCTTCACATACTCCCGTCATTTCCTGTGTCTCTCCTCCTTCCTTCCTTAGCCTGATTACCTGGTCCTGACTGTTGTTTTCCGCCTATGTGGCTGTACACACAGTTTCGGGTCAGATTTGGCTTTCGCTGCTATGTCCATTTCATATTGTCTTTTGGGCCTCCCGTCTTATCTGTGCATATTCATTTCTGGCTCTACGACTGTTTCTCCTTAATCTCCTGGGGTCCTTTTGCCTTCCTATATTTTCTTCCATTTCACTAGCACCACTTGTTTTTGCCTCCACTGCACCTTTGGTTAAACCATGGGCTCATCCCTGGCTTTTTTCATTACTCACTACTCCTGTTACCCTTGGGGTACAAACCCTCTCTCAGCCTCCTTGCATTTTATTGCTACATATTCCATCATCTCATAACTGGTTACCCTGCCATTCTCGGTCCCACTGACCCCCGTACAGGTAGTTCCTCATTCCCTGTGTAGTCCCCTTTCTGTATATTGGCTTCAGTCGTCCTGGCCTTCCTGCTTCTTCTCCCCTCCACTTGTAGCTATGGACTCGGGGGGTAATGGGGGGGGGGCGCGAAGCTTAACAACCACATGGTCACTGGCCCCAAGGGGTCTTCATATGTGATGTCCTCGATATCTGCACTACTGAAGGAATATAAGTCCAGCCTTGCTGTTCATCCTCTCCTCTCTCTCTTGTAGTGTCCATTACAGTGTTTGGTGACATGAAGTTCTCCAGTACCACCTCCATCATCTTAGCCCTCCAAGATCTGGCCCCCATGTGGGTCCCAGTTCCTCCCAATCTATCTTCCTTGTGGATAAAGTCACCCGATGATCAGGAGGCTTTGCCCTGCATCATGATCTCTTCTGGCCCACTCCTAGCTAGTGTGTCCAACCTCGCTCTATGCTCTCGTCGTACTCTTGCCTTGGTCGCCCCTCCTGCTGTTCTTGGTGGGTTATACTTCACTGCCTATTTCCACCTTGGGACGTCCAGAGTGAAGTGTTCCTTCCACTAAGTAATCCACTTTCTTCTCCGCTATCTTCTCTCGTCCAGCTCATCAAAATTCCGTCCAGCGATTTTTGATCAGCAACGCGCACACTCCTCTCCACCCCCCCTGTTCCCTCTGTCTTTCCTCAGGATTTGTATCCCCGTGGAAAGATGGCATCTGTTATCAAACCTGTAATGCTTTGGTTTTCTGTGAAGCTAAGATGTCCGGTGATGCTTCTTTGTCTCTTTCTTGCCAACTTCTCCCCACTTATTTTTGTTATTCCATCAGCGTTGTGTACCAAAGGGCCTTCAGTTTCCTTTCCAACACTGTGGTTTGGGGGGCCCTGTTGAGGGTGGAGACCTGGTGGCCATACTGTGGGGTTCTATCTTGGTGTTGGGTGGAGGCTGTGGTATGGATTGTAGGGTGTGTTGGGATGGTGTGATAGGTTTATGGTTTCTGAGAGTAGATGTGATGTGTGCTTGCCTTGCTGTTCCATGTCCTGCTCTGACAGACTCTGCTGGTTTCCTCCTTGTCTCTTTCCTAGCTCCATTCGCTTTTTTTTTTTGTGTGCTGCGTGTGTGTGTGTGTGTGTGTATGTATGTATGTGTGTGCCCCCCTTCTAAGTAATTCATACTGCTAATAAATACCGGTAGATACCAGTATTTCTAACATACCATACTTTGTAACACCTTCTCGATTTCTACCTTCTCTAAAATTCATAAGAAAGTAGCTAGGCTGTAAATTTAGGTTGTCCTCAGCTTAAGTGTCTGACCGTTTATCCCTCACTACCACCGGCTTTACTCCTTGCACACTCCCTCTATGCTATTTCTACTGTAATTCTGGTAATGCTTGCCTGAGTGAGTGACCAGTAATCTAACAGTGATGCAGGACAGAACTCAACCTTGCAAATTGCAAACCTCAGCAGGTGAAAACTTGTAGATGAATGGTTTTTTTTTTTTTTTTTTTTTTTTTTTTTTTTTTTTTTTTTTTTTTTTTTTTTTTTTTTTTTTTTTTTTTTTTTATTTTTTTTTTTGTTTTTTTTTTTTTTTTTTTTTTTTTTTTTTTTTTTTTTTTTTTTTTTTTTTTTTTTTTTTTTTTTTTTTTGTTTTTTTTTCTTTTTTTTTTTTTTTTTTTTTATTTTTTTTTTTTTTTTTTTTTTTTTTTTTTTGTTTTTTTTTTTTTTTTTTTTTTTTTTTTTTTTTTTTTTTTTTTTTTTTTTTTTTTTTTTTCAGAGAAACCGACATGTTGATCAATTAGACACATGTGAAACCTTGGGTATCATTACTGAGGAAACGTTTCGCCACCACAGTGGCTTCACATCCATACGTAGAGAAAGTTGAAGAACAGGAGAAGAATGAGGTAATCAGTCCCTTAACCTTGATCCGATGTGTTTTCAGTCCATCAATCTGAATAGAAAAACGCATATCAGCGGAGACGCACTTTATAAACCGTATGGCAGGAGAGGTGCAGCAGTCATAGGTCGGTCACATTTGGACCACGACCTCTGCCTGCTGCACCTCTCCTGCCATACGGTTTTATAAGCTTGCTTCTCCGCTGATAGCAGTAATCTAATTCAAGATTGATTGGACTGAACACATCGCTCAAGGTTGAGGGACTTATTGACCTCTTCTTCTCCTGTTCTTCAAGTTTCTCCTACGTATGGACTGAAGAAGCCACTGTGTGGCGAAACGTTTCCTCAATAAAGATACCCAAGAGTTGCACATGTGTCTAATTTATCAACAGGTGAATACTTGCGCTGACAGCGGTGTGATGACAAGTTGCCAGATGCTGATGACGTAGTCGTCGTACATAGTCCTTCTATCACTATTTTGTAACTCCTTCACCCATGATGTTTATAACCATATATACTCATGCATCCCGCGTTCCTCCAGTGATTTCACTTTTCACTTATTACAGAATACACTTCACATTCGGTGTTACACTTTATATGTATAATAGCATACAAACTGTTGTGACGTCACTGCTTCAGTAGGCCTACTGCCACCTTCCCTTGTTGTGTGTGTGTGTGTGTGTGTGTGTGTGTGTGTGTGTGTGTGTGTGTGTGATGTGTGTGTGTGTGTGTGTGTGTGTGTGTGCATGTGCGTGTGCGTGTGTGTGTGTGTGTGTGTGTGTGTGTGTGTGTGTTGTGACTGGGCGGCAGTCAATTAAGATTATAGACGAAAAATAAAATTATTAATTTAGCGTGGTTTAATATAATTATAATTTACGTTAGGCAGAAAAAAGTGAATATTACATTTAGAGTCAGCGTTACCTAATATTATGAAACTGAAGAAAATTTATGAATATAACTCTATGGATTTTGAAAACCAGATATGCCTAAACTTACACCAACACGATAGCACGTGCTACCAGTGAAGAGTTTACCACAAGTGGTTATTGTCACTGTCCAGCACCACTGAGAGCACTGTGGCGTACCATGATGTATTTACCACTGTTAGTTACTGCAACTGTCACCACCGACTGAGAGCACTTTGCTACCATGTTGTTTACCACCTGTTAGATAATTTTGTCACTGTCAGTTTCCACTGAGAGCACTGTGCTACCATGACGTTGTTTCCTAACTGTTAGTTACTGCAACTGTCAGCACCACTGAGAGCACTTTTCACCAGTGACGTGTTTACCCACAGTTAGTTATTGGTCACTGTCAACAACCACTTTGAGTGAGTGTTCGTCACTGTCAGTACCACTGATGCACTGAGGCTACCAGTGATTGCTTACCACTGTTAATATTGTCACTGTCATTACCCACGGAGACGACTGTGCTACCAGTGATGGTTTTTTTTGGCCCCCCCTTAACGCACTGTTATTGTCACTTCAGAATAAAATGAGAGCACTGTTGCTACCAGAGTGTGTTTACCACTGTTAGATATTGTCACTGTCAGTACCACTGAGAACACTGTGCTAACCAGTGATGTGTTTCCCACGTAGTTATTGTAACTGTCATCACCACTGAGAAGCACTTAACTACCAGTGATGTGTTTACCACTGTTAGTATTGTTATTGACAGCACCACTGAGAGTGATGTTTGTTTTGTCCCTCTTCCAGCACCACTGAGAGCACTGTGCTACCAGTGATGTGTCTACCAATTTTAATTAGTTGTTCACAGTCCTACCACTGGATACTGTGCTTACAGTGATGTGTTTACACTGTTTTATTGTCACAGTCATCACCACTGAGAGCACTCGTGTGCTACAACCAGTGATGTGGTTTTTACCCAAGTTAGTTTATTGTCTTCTTTCGCACACTGAGACCATGTACTACCTGATGATTTACCACAGTTATTGTCACAGTCAGCACCACTGAAAGCACTGTGCCACCAGTGATGTGTTTACCACTATTAGTTATTGCCACTGTCAGTGCCACTGAAACCATTGTGCTTCCATTTATGTGTTTACCACTGTTAGTTATTGTCACTGTCAGTACCACTGAGAGCACTGTGCTGCCAGTGATGTGTTTACCACTGTTAAATATTGTCACTGTCAGCACCTCTGACAGCACTGCACTACCAGTGATGTGTGTACCACTGTTAGTTATTGTCTCTGTCAGCACCACTGAGAGCACTGTGCTGCCAGTGATGTGTTTACCACTGTTGGTTATTGTCACTGTAAGCACGACTGAGAGCACTGTGTTACCAGCCATGTGTTTACCACTGTTTCCTATTATCACTGTCAGCACCGCTCAGAGCATTCTGTTACCCCTGGTAGAGTTCCTCGATGCCGTTCACCATCTTCATCGCTGACTGCTCTGCAGATGGAGGGAAAAAATCGAGGTGAAGCCCATTTGTAGACTGGACAACGGCAGGTTTTCCACTTGTTCTCTGTAGCTGTCAGCTTTGGCATTTCCGAGAATTTTTTTTGCAACTAACCATAAAGCATACCACTCATTTTTCTCCTCACCCACTAGTATACAGTCGAACGCCTCACCTCAAAGAAGCTCGAGAATATGTGAACTAACAATTTCACCCCCACTAATTTTTGCTTTATTGAGCCTCGAGGATTTACCACCCAGGTACTTTAATGTTGTCTCCGTTTTGTCCATAACCTTAACCTGTAAGGATTGTAACAAAATCCGGCTTGAGTCTTCAATTGGAGAATATTGAACATTTTTTCTTCGAGGGTTCATTCAGGGTAATCCATTTTGATGTAATGAAACGTCCTGGTCCGGATATCCCACTCACACAGAAAGCAACATTACCTAGCGTAGCCTAGCTGCAGCACAAACAAAACATCAGCAACATTAACGCGCCACAAAGCTTCAAGTGCTGAGTTTTGTGTTCATACAGTTTCAAATGTACTTTATGCAGTCAATACTACGTAATTTAGGTTTTATAACCCACTGGAACTGATAAACACCATGTTTACCAACATGGTTACAAGCAGCAATTCGGAGATGAAATCAATGATAACCTCTTCGAAATAATCAGGATTGTGAAAATACTTACTGTTGCCAAGAAGATTCAATCATATCGTTTACAGGCTACAAGGTCACATTCCATGATGAAGAATGGATTGAAATCTTTTTGAAGGTCACGAAACGTACACTAATATCATCAACGAGGAGATTTCACTGCTGCAATTTGGAGCCCAAAAATTCGTAGGTCTCCCTCTGTGATAACTCTAAATCTCCGATAAGGTCATTTAATATCATGTGTAGTTTAAAAGATGTCAAGTTATCAACATATTCTGGGTCTTGTGTAATTGAAGACTCCGTCATCCTTCTCCTTTGACTCAAAGAAGAATGAGTTTGGGGACTCAAGAACAGATAGTCTTGGCCGTGAGGTACGTATAGCAAAGGCTAAATAGTAACCACTGCTTACATGATCAGTTAGCTCCTTCCTCACCTTTGTAACTGTAAAAAAATGATAGATTTCTTATTCCGATACAACCCTTGGCAAAGATTTATTGTACAAATAGTTCAGTATATACGTGGGGTGCAGTTCTTGGTCTAATCTTCAATTTTACAGCTAAAATATAGGTGACAAGCTTTTCTAATCACGGCAGCTACAGTACTTTTGGAAGGAAAAAGTCAGTTTTGCACAAATATACTGTTCAGGCAGTTAAGGGACATCTTTGGCCAAATTTAGCTGAAAAAGTCAACATCCAACGCAAATATTAAACTTGACAATACGTTGTACCAGTTTGTGTATAGCCTATATTTTTTATAATTTTTTTTCCTGTGACGTAAGTATTATAAAGCTTTACCAATCACATTTTTTAAGTTTAAATAGGAAGCTCTACTATCTCGCACTCAGCAGACGGAGGATTAAGCCTCCACCACGTCTTGGGATAAATGATCCACTTGGGTTTATCGCTTAATATGAATTATTTTTCATTTACATTCTTTAGGGTATATCAAAAACTGCTAAAACCTTAATCGTTGGTGACTAAAACACACACAGCTGTATTTTCATAAATTTATCAAGTAAAAATACACGAAAAAGAAAAGAATGAATTGCCAAATCTACCTTCTGGCTCTACAGGCCTCTGTTGGTATTCTTGAAATCTTGAATGATGCAGTTGCTGCTTCACTTAATCTTGGCGTTTACTGGTACAACTAAGACAATTCAGGAATTCATGGTGGGAGTACAGCAGGAAGTGTATACTGTGCTACAGGGACGTGTAATCGGTGATTTCTGTACTCCAACTGGCGAATCTTTTCTGCTGCAGATGATTTGTTCTTATACAAGGGTATTTGGAGAAGTCACGCAGTTTACAAAGCTCGCATGGTTTGATGAGAGGAATAATAATCCCACGTCCACAGTTGTTTCTTTCTTCACTGTTACAATACGTTGTGAACGTCATATACATTTTATACTATTGTTTGGTTGTCGACCATCGTTTTTTCCTGAAATCTCGTCCTCAAGATTGCAGGGTTGAAAGTCTTCGCGGGGAGAAAGCGTTTGATACTCTGTGATATCATCAGCTTATGTATCTGTTTTGTAGGCGTGCTGCGAATGACAGTCATAGGTTTATGCAGTTTTCGTCTCTCCAGATGTCTCATTAAATATTTTTTTCCTGGTAGCACTGGGTAAGCGTTCCTTTCAAATCCTGTAAAGGAGGAAGCACTGAGAAATGCTAGATCCTCGTTTTTCCTTCTCTTGCCTCTGTTCCCCGGTGATGCTGGCTATCAGCGTCACCACATCCTTCGTTATAGTTTCCAGAAGATCATTCTCAATAAATATAGCATGCAGAAAACACATATTCCACAACAAATACATATTTCTATAAAACACCTTGACACTATTGCCTAGTGCATCCACTGAGACACAGTAATATATGATTCACATATTCCAAGAATGAAACATGACAGTGATGATTCGGATGTTCTGTTTACCAGTTTCCATCAACAATTTAATTGGATGGGATGTTGACTGAACAGCTGAAAATTTGTGGATTATCTATATGGCAGATGAGCAAGAGCTAGACCTGAGGAATTCGGAATTGGTTGTAGAGAAAGTTGTACAACGGATTAGGAACCAAGGCGAAGGAAGTTACATTAGATGCAAAGGGCAATAATAAAATTCATTGGGTTTATAGTAAAGTGTGGAACGTGGCAGTGGTGTATCCTTTACGGGAACACGAGATAAAGAGATACAGAGAAGGGGCTTCGTTATATATGGGGTTTTGGACGTTCATGGCAAAGTAAAGAGTGGTTATGACGAATGTGCGAAGAGGGGGAGTAGGGCTTTTGATGCAAGGGCCGAGGGTAAAGGTCCCCCCCCCCCCCCCGCCCCCCCCATGTTGTTAAACAGAGGGTACGTAAGAGGGGGGGGGTAAAAGGGGTGAGGGTCGGGTCGGGAGGGTGAGGGGGATGTACGACATGGTGGGGAGGAAAGGACTTATTGAATGTGAAAAAATGCTAAGGGTTATGTTAGTTATAGGTGAGGTAAAAAAAAAAAAAAGCCCCCCCTCAAGTGGGAAGGTTGGTAGAGATGAGTTAGAAACAAAGTTCAATGCAAGGGGTGGCGGTATACCCATTGTATGATTGGGTACGATTTGGCCAATGATTTCCAGAAGCTTGATTAATGCCGAGGTAAGGAAGGTTAGTGTATAGGTTTGTAATGGGAACTTAGCGTCAAAGCCGGCTTTGTGTGTGAGGGTTTGGTAAAGAAGGCGAATGCGAACATTGTGAGGATCGGAAAACAGCCTTTCATGCCGTATATTTTTGTATGGAGTTGGGGCAGGTACGGGTGAGAGCAGGGTCCATAGTCTTCAGTTAATGGGTGGGGGCATTGTAGAGCTCCAGCGTGCCCCTAACTTTAGAGGTCAGGGGGGTGTCTGAGTTGTAAAGAGAGCCATTCTGTACAATTGTGAACAGATTTCTTGTTTTTATTCCTGGGGCTTGAAGGAAAAAGGGCTGGGGGATTAGGGTAAGGGCAATTGCAGCCGGAATTTATGCGGCACAGTATGTAGAAAAAAGTCATTATATGGTTACAGGTGGGCAATTGCGTTTCCCGGAGGCTTCAATAGAAAGATAACGGTTAAAGGGGACTCAGTAATTTGCTACTTAAGTACTAAGGGACCATTTTCCTTTTCTAGAAATCATGCGCATGTGGTGCAGTCAGCATCAATGACCATCCTATGGGCGAGGATCTTTGAAAGTGTTAGTCAGTTGCTCTTCAGACAGGAAGGGTGAAATTCGCAGCTGATCATATACCATCCGCAACTGAAGCCTAATATAATGTGGTTATAAGATCTGCCAGCTTTGGTAATTATATTTAGACTTTGTAAAATTTTAAAATGGTTTTTAAAATAAGATACTTTCGAAATGTTTTTTAAGTTTTATTTATAATCTGTGTTTTATTGTTGATCTGAAAGGATGGGAACAGAAACACTAAAGCACTGTCCAATAAAACTGCCTTGTCGTTGTTCTAGTGAATATTTTGGAGATCACTCTCTGTATAGGCTAGTCTGTTAACCTTGCACGAAATTCATGACATACATCCACAC
Organism: Cherax quadricarinatus; assembly: GCF_026875155.1. NCBI lineage: Eukaryota > Metazoa > Arthropoda > Malacostraca > Decapoda > Parastacidae > Cherax > Cherax quadricarinatus. Next base: position 2,308,612 of record NC_069409.1, read on the forward strand.
AGGCGATTTTCCTCTGCTGTAAAGTTTATTCAATATGTACATTCAATATTGCACATATCTTTTCGGTGATTCCATTGAAAGGGAATTAAAGAGAACCCCGAGTATATTACGAAGAGTTCAGAAACATTGCTCCGTCAACTCTTACGCAAACATGGATCTAATGGTCGCATTCCAGTGTCCAAACTATAGAAGAGCACGCACAGGTTTGTGAAGTATTCAAAATGGACACTTACAGTAATACACTTAGAGCAAAAACATCTGATATTATTAAAGCACATTCATCAGCTTATATTTCAATGATTTTCAATCTTCTGGCAGTTCATCGTCCACGTTTATATACATGAATGTAGAATCACCTGCTCTTACAGTTTTATATTGATTTATCTGTAGTTTCGTCGCCAAACAAAAGACATTTTTATTTTTTTTGTAACAGCTTTATCAAATAATGCTGATTTTTGCACAATTGCTGTAATCTACCTCTTCAAATAGTGGTCCATGTTTTTTTCCTATTTTTAAATAAACCTTTAATTTAAGAGATGACATATCTTAACACTGGCACGTGACGCTCTGGATCCTGAAATCTATAAAGGTATAAGAGGTAAAGGGTAAAGTCAAGAAAGGAACCTGAGCAGTGGCCGACAGCAATGGAATGAACCTGAAGACCAAGAGGTCGACTGAGAGGTAGAGATAATGCAAAGAAGCAAGAGACTGCTGATAAACATTCGAAATATTTCCTGTGTGCTACCAGATCGAATCTGATCAACTACTGGAACGTCGCGATGAAGAAAAGGAAGGTAAGATATTGTGCTTGTTGGGACACTCAGTTTAGTACATGGATAGGACCTTCTGCTTGAAGAAAAGAGTAGGAGATAGAGGGTGTCTTCCCTGGGGCTGGGATGGAGATAATATTAGCCGCTTGGACATCAAGTATGATAATAGGATCAGTCCTATTATCTGCCCTCATGCCTGCTATAAGAAAGCGTTGAAGGAGTATTAGTTTAGAAGATATAGGGCAGCAAATAGACATATATAGGTAGAAGGGAGATGCCCTGTTATTTGTGGCATTCTGCCAAGAAGTGTTGAAAATGAATGGCTTGTCCAGGCGGATAGTATAATTGCTGGCTGGACAAACACTATAAGGTACTGCAGTACCATTCATTAACAACTGGACCACTTTCAATGGCCGAAATGCATATATGCCAGAATGGGGTTCACTTATCTAGGCTGGTGTGGGATTTCTCTTTATCTCAGTTAGGATGTTGTTAGGGCTTTAACCTAGATTCGTTAGAGATATGGGATTAGTAAGGAAAATAATGAGTGTCGAATATTAAATTCGGCTTGGTATCATAAATCTTAACATAACAGTCATCGAGTAACACAGGAATGACAGTACAAATTGTGTAAAAGAAAAGCTGAACAGAAACAAGGCTCACAAGAATAAACACATTAATATAAGCCATAATATCACCACTCGCTTTATCAATACTCGCTTTAGCAACACTCCGCTATATTAACACTCGCTTTAGCAACACTTTCATCTCGCAATATTTAACACTTCCTTAGCAAACACACGCTATATTAACACTCGCTTTAGCAACACTCGCTATATCAACACTCGCTTTAGCAACACGTCGCTTATATCAACACCGCTTTTAGCAACACTCACATATAGCAAACCGCTTTATATCAACACGTCGCTTTATCAACACTTCGCTTTATCAACACTCGCTTTATCAACACTGTGCACGCATTAATCAACACACCTTTATCACACTCGCTTTAATCAACACTTGCTTTAGCACACTTGCTTTATCAACACTATAGATCGCTTATCAACACTGACTCGCTTTTTCACACTCGCTTTATCAACACACACCGCTTTATCAACACTCGCTTATCAACACTTGCTTTAATCTAACACTCGCTTATCAACACTTGCTTTATCACACTCGCTTTATCAACACACGCTTTATCAACACTCCGCTTATCAACACTCGCTTATCACACTCGCTTTCTCAACACTCGCTTTATCAAACACTCGCTTTTACATCAACACTCGCTGTTATCAACACACGCTGTATCAACACCACGCTTTTATCAACACTTGCTTTAGCAACACTTGCTTTAATCAAGCACTCGCTTTATCAACACTCTTTAGCAACATTCGCTTTAGCAACACTCGCTTTATCACACTTTCTTTAGCAACACTCCGATTTATGCAACGACGCGCTTTAGCAACACCGATTTATCAACACTCGCTTTAGCAACACTCGCTTTAATCAACACTCGCTTTAATCCTCACCGCTATATCAACACTCCTTTAGCAACACTCGCTATACAACACTCGCTTTATCATCACTCGCTATATTAACACTCGCTTTAGCAACACTCGCTATATTAACACTCGCTTTAGCAACACTCGCTAATTAACACTCGCTTAGTAACGCTCGCTACATCAACCACTCGCTATAGAAACACTCGCTATATTAACACATCGCTTTAGCAACAGCTCGCTATACAACACTCGCTTTAGCAACACTCGCTATATTAACACTCGCTTAGCAACACTCACTATATCAACACTCAGCTTAGCAAACACTCGCCTTATCAACACTCGCTTTATCAACACTCGATTTAGCAACACTCGCTTTAGCAACACTCCTTTAGCAACACTGCTTTAGCAACACTCGCTTTATCAACACTCGCTTTAAATCAACACTCGCTATTAAGCAACACTCGCTTAGCAACACTCGCTTAGCAACACTCGCTTTAAATCACACTCGCTATATCAGCAACTCGCTTTAGCAACACTAGCTTTAGCCAACACTCGCTTTAGCAACACTTCCGCTTTAATCAACACTGCATAGCAACACTCCTATAACAACACTCGCTTTAGCAACACACGCTTTATCACACTCGCTTTAAGCAACACTCGCTTTAGCAACACTCGCTTTAGCAACACCGCTTTATCAACACTTGCTTTAGCAACACTCGCTTTATCAAACGCTCGCTTTAGCAACACTCGCTTTTATCAATACTCGCTATATCAACACTCGCTTTAGAGCTAACACTCGCTTTTCAAAACTCGCTATATCAACACTCGCTTTAGCACACTCGCTATATCAACACTGCTTTAGTAACACTACCAGCTTCTGCACACAACTCTATTAAACCAGTGTTTACGACACTCGTGCTAAGGACACTTGCGTAGCAACTCTCGCGCCTGACGACACTTGTCACACGTGTAATCAACGTCTCAAGCAACGCTGGGATTTGCAACACTGTCAGCACTTTCTTGCTAGCCACACTCGCCATTAACATTTCCTTATCAAATATCGTTTTCCACCACTTCTCAACAATGTGGTTGTCAACACTCTCGCTCTCAGCTCCTGTTAATCACTTGTTATCAACGTTCTTGTTATTAACACTTGTCATTAACGATTCGATGTTAGTAATACTCCCTGTTTGAAAGCTTTTTTATCACACTTTTTACCATCACTTGTTACGAAACACTTGTTATCACAGAGCTTATAATCATCACTTAAAAAACGCTATACCATTAACAACATCGTATGTGATCCTAAAACAACGTTCTTATAGGCACTTTGTGAACACTTATCTTGCAATCTTCTCACAACACTTTCTCAGCAATTTTTTAAAGTCAAGTTTAACTGGGACCAACTGTCCCCAGGCCTACCCCCAAACCCCGCGCCATGGACCAGGGGGAAACAGCACCTTGGCTGCCAAAACCCCGCCCACACGGGGCTCAAAGGGTGTTGGCTGCTTACCGCGACACGTCATAGTGCAAAGGCAACAAGCACTACGGGACCCTTTTGGAGTCACCCCCCACTGCAACATTAGTCTGACGCTGGAGAAGTTCAATAATGCCTCTTGCTGGAGTTTTGCTGCTGCTACTACTTACGGTCCGTTGCACCCTCTGGAAAATTGTTCGGTAAAGAAAGGACGTTATCTAAATTTCCTCCAATTTTGTTAAATTTGTAAAATTAATCAAACCACAGTATTGCGACTTGTCTTGTCCTTTTTGTTTAATGTAAAACTATTCCCGTTCACTTTCCTTTCGAATTCCACTTTTTTTCCCTTTGTTAATTTTACCTGGCACAAGAATTACAAAATGCTTTCAAAACCCCAAGGCCAGGATGGGAAAGGGAAAGGGAAAAAAAATATAGACAATTTTCCACGTGGAGACCAAGCCTGGGGAATATTAGGCGGGTGGGAACCTTAGGAGGTGGGTGGAATGTGAATTAACCGAAAAGTTTAAATTTGAAGTTTTGCCAACATTGGTTAAATCCGGAAGTTTTTCAGCGTGTGGGGCCCACCCATTGCACTAAAATTATATAAACAACAAAAAGCAAACGTTTTAAATTTTTTTCTGAACCCCTAAATATTCCCCAATGCAAATTATACCATTCTCCATTGGTGACCTTAAGCTGAAATCTAAATGAGGAAAAAAATTCCCCGATAACCGACAATTTATAAATTAGACACTGTGTAACCTTCGGGGACCTTTTGTGGAAACGTTCCGCCGCACAGTGGGTTCATCATCCAATAAAAGCATGAATGGGAAGATCAAAGGAGTTTGAGGTAATCATCCCTCAGCGTGGGGCAATGTAAGAGCCCTCATCCCTTTAAAATAAAAAAGAATAGTCGATGAATGGACTAATATACTTCCCGAAATTTATTTTTTCAAGTTATGGACTGAACACATCGACTCTGCGCAAGGACGTTTCATGAAAAGCCTTCATCGTCCCTTCTTTTTATTGGGACTAATGACGCCGCAGTGGGCGAAATGTCAATTTTGGCACCGTGTCTTTGGCTTTTATTTCGCTTTCTGTAACCCCCCCATAAGTTAACTAGGCTTTAGAATGTCCTGCCAAAAATCTTTTTGTCCCAAGTCAGGTCTCCCGAATTGAAAACAAAAATTTTTCCCCCAAGATTTTGTTTAGTTTTTTAATGTTAGCAAAAAATATGAAAAAAAAAAGAAGCTGTGAAAGAATAACTGAACAGAAAAATCTTATTAAATTTTTTATTTATTATTTTTATGGAATTTACTATCTTTCTAAAGATATTTACAAGAGTAAATACTCGTCTTAAATTTTTTTTCACAACTTTACATCTTACTTTGAAGGTCTTTTGATTACTGTAAACTGGTATATTTTGATAGGGAACACTGTTATGCTTACGAATCTGTTGAAGATAATGTAACCATAGTGACTCCAACCCAGCTGGAAAGTAATCATTAATATTGAAGTACCTAAGGAACTTAAAATTTGACTCGTTGGAAGAATAACCTTTGAAACTTCTATACCCACTGTCCCCCAAGTATAATTCACGGAGCTATTTATTTTTTAAGATTATCTTAATAGGAATAATAATAATAATAATAATAATAATAATAATAATAATAATAATATTAAGAATTATTATTATTTTTATTAATATAATATATAATTAAAATTATATAAAATATATATAATATATATATATTATAATATATATATATATATATATATATATAATATATATATATATATATATTGTGTCGTGCCGAATAGAAAAAATTTGGTCAATTAGCAAGAACTTTTAAATTTAAAGTCCTTTCTAAAATGTAAAAATTAACAATTTTGTTTCTTGTATAGTAAATTACATTACAAAAGGGGATAGAGTCAGTGGTGTCCATGTTACCCAGACGATGTGAAACTAATGAGGAGAATACAAGTAGATGAAGATAAAAGGTGGAACCTCAAGAGTATCTGGACAGCAGCAAACCTGACCCACGAGGGTCGGAGTTTAAAACCCCACCAATTGCAAAATCATGAAGCTTGGGAAGGGTTTAAAGAAACCGCAGATGGATACTGCCTGGGGTGTCAAAGGCTGAAAAGCTCACTAAGGAAAAGGATCTTGGTGGAGCATCATGCCGAACTCATCTCGTGAGCCACACTTCAACCAAATAATAACTACAACAAAAGGCACCTGGTAAACCTATGTATAGCGTTTCGACCTCTAAGTTAGGAGTCATTCACGACACTGTACCCTTTGTACGTCAGGCCCATATTGGAGAATGCAGCTCCTGTATGGAACCCACACCTGTCAAACATGACAAAAAATTGGAGAAAGTGCAAACTTTGCAACAAGACTTGTCCCAGAACTAAGCAGTATATCTTAATGAGGAAGTTAAGGGAACTCAACCTAACGAAAACTGGAGGACAGGAGGGGTGGGGAACACATAAAAACCCAGGGGACGATAACACGGGGAACTTTAGGAAGAATTTCTTCAGCTTTAGTGTTGTCAGGAAGTAGAACAATCTGGAGAGCGATGCAACAGAGGCAGTATCCCTTCATAACTTTAAGAAAAGGTACGATAATGATTTGGAGCACGGAGAGAATGGACCTAGTTGGGACTAGAAAAAAATTGGGGCCAGAAGCTAACACTCGACCCCTGCAACCACAAATAGGTGAGAATGACTGATCGTAGAATGACTGTTATGCCACACAGCGTGGTTTGAGTATCTCAGAAACTGCTGATCTCCTGGGATTTCAACACACAACAGTCTCAAGAGTTAACAGAGAATGGTGTGAGAAACACAAAAACCCAATGAGGGGCAGTTCTTGAAGATAAAATACCTTATTATTAAGAGATGTCCGAGGAGAGTGGGTAGACTTGGTCATGCTGGCTGGAAGATGACAGAAACTCAAATAACCACCCATTACAACAGTGGTGTACAGAAGAGCATCTCTGAAAGAACAACACGCCATGCCTTGAAGTGCATGGGCTACAGAAACAGAAGACCCTACCAGGCTCCACTCCTGTCAGCTAAGAATAGGAAACGGGCTACAGTGGACAGAGGACCACTACAACTGGACAGTTGAAGATTGGTAAAACGCCATCTAGTTTGACGAATCGCGTTTTCTGCTACGAAACGCAGTAAGTATGGTCAGAATTTGTTGTAAACCTGGGGATATAGTGGAACGGGAGTTTCTGCAGCATAAATGAAACAACCGACAAATCCGCAGCAACTGTGTGTTTGCTCTTAATCACATGGGCCAAGTTTTCTATCCTGTAGCACGATTGCTCGCCTATTTAGCTAACACAACTTAGGTCCAGGGTCGATCCCCGGTACGGGTGAAACATTAGATCGTGTTTCCATAAGGCACCTATTGTCCGTGTTCACTTATCAGTAAAAAAAGGTACCTGATGTTAGTCAAATGGGGGTGGGTCGCATCTGGGAAAAAAAGACTTAATTTGCCGGAAATGCTCTGCACACACACACACACACACACACACACAACCTGGGGTTTCCAGGTTTTCCCAAAAACCGCCAAGTTTGAATGTGAAGGTCTAACTCTCATAGCACATAAAGAAATAGGGACTCAATATTCAATAAGGAATAGCATTGGAATCCTTGAACAAGGCGAGTAACTTTCGAAGCTAGGTGGCAGGTCAAGCATTGGCAACATTTTAAGTAGGTGAGCGTCATGTCCCAGAGGGGGAGTCAGGCCAAGAGGTGTGGACACAAGCGACCACTGAGAATCCCCCATTTCACTCCAAGCAAAGCCATCTACTTTTCAGACACATAATAAACCCAACACATAATCAGCCACACACACAACACACACACACACAACCACACACCCCACACACACAAACACACACACACACACACACACACAAAACACACACACACAACACACACACACAACAACAACACACACACACACCCAAAACACACACACACAACACACACACACCCACAACCACACCCCACACAACACACACACACAAACACACACAACACACGCACACACACACGCACAACACACGCACAATATAACACACACATATAACAAACACACACACACACACACACACACACACACCCACACACACAAACACACACCTACACACACACACACACACTGTAATATGAGCCGGTCAGTTCCAGGAGGTGGGGTCAGGTCACAAGAAGTTGTGGCAGCCAAGGGCCACTGAGACTCTACATTACAAAGCACAAGCCACCTACCTTCGGGACAAATAAACCACACATAAATTTCCCACAAAATTACACACACACACTATCCAGACTCACACGTAAAAAACTCCCCCCCTCACCACCGACATCTCACTACTTCCCCTGATCCTCCCCTTCCCCGTTCTTTTTTTTCCCCCCCCCTCTCTCCGTTCACCCTCCCCCTTCCCTCCCTCCCCACCCCTCCCACACCTCTCCCATAGCCACAGTTCCTCCCTCCCCCCCCACACACTCAGACATACACACACTAACCTAACATACAGATTTCATAGGTTTCCCATCTGAGGCAACGGATAAAACAAAATGGGGTTTCCCGAGAACAACAAGAAAAACCAAGGACAGAGAGGAAGCTGCAAAGGAAATTGGGCAGTTAGCTCATAAAAAGGGATATGAATGGAAAGAAACTAGAAGAACTTAGCAGAGAATGGAAGAGAGTTAGATATGAAGCAGAAGTGGGAGGTGCATGCAAAGCAGCAAGGGTAGATACAGATTTAGAAGAGGAACTGAAAATCTGAAACATCTAAAGAACTAAAGAACATTTGGATGACAACAGAGACAGCACCTCAGCCACAAATAAGGGACATAGGGAAAGAAGGAACACCACTGCATGGGAAGCTCACAGAGGAAACTTATAAATGAAAGAGCTAAGCTTATGTGAAGGGCCCAACAGACACACAGAGCCCAAGGAAAGCCAAGAAGGGAAAATACAGGCCACTGAGCCCAAGTACATTAGCTAGTGAACTGAAAAAGGAAACTGCAGGGAGGAAACCAAATAAATGAGGGAAACAGGATATTTCAGTGGAGAATGAAAGGGTGAGGTCAGCTTGTTTTTGCCCCCGAAGTTGAAGGGGAAACAAATGAAGCAAGAAAACAAGGGAAAAAAAAGCAATTTAGAGCTCATGACAGCAATAGGAAGAAGACGAAGACCCAGCTGGAAAATTTTCGTAGAATATGGGGGTTTGTAAAAAAAAGATACCCAGCCAGTGAAAGTGACCTTCAAGGCGCGAAGCGACTTCGTAAAACAGGATCCTGCAGGAGAAAGCACGATTAAGGGACAATTGTCCGGCATACAGAAGGTGTATCTCGACCGCAACAGAACACAAGAAGAAAGGCAGAAACTGAGAGAGATGGTACAAAAGCGAAAGGAGGAAAGAGAGGGATGATAAACGGACAAGAGAATCCCAGACCCAGGAAGAAGAATCAAATACAGCCTCCCTCACAACTTTCCTATAGAAGCCCTCCCAACACGTCAACCCAGTGCAACCAAACACTCTAAATCAAAACACCCATGCCACTTCCATGCCCCACCCACTACATTACAAACTCCACCCCCACAGCAACAAACCCTTACCTTCCTTACAAGGTCTCCCACTTCCCAACCCCAATATACGCCCAACCACAGACCTAGAAAAAAGTTGAAAGGTGTGGTATACAAATGCAGATGGAATAACAAACTAGTATGAGGAGTGGCACGAAAGAAATCCAAGGAGACATCCCAGACATAATATCACGCACAGAAACAAAACACTCAATTAATAACGATTCAATCTTTCATCGCGGATACAAATCCTCAGGAAAGACAGAGGGGAGAGGAGAGGGGAGGAGGATTGCCACTGCTCATTAAAAACCAGTGGGGTTTTGAGAAAATGGAAGGAATGGATGCTCGGGGGGTGGCGAAAGGCCACTACTTAGTAGGAACAATCCAGTTCCTGAGGAAACATAAGGTGATAATTGCAGAGGCCAAGAGAAGAATAACGATTAGAGCAACAGAGCAATGATCGAGCACACTACCGAGTGGCCAGGAGATCACACGTTGGGTAAGCCAAAGTTACAAGTTATGAGGGTGATTTCCATCACAAGTAGATGCTGGGCAAAACCTAGAGCCCCATGGGGTCCCGAAACATGAGAATCAAGATGTTGGATGTGGTACTAGAAAACCTCTGCATCAGCAATATTAGAGACACAACCAGAGAGAGGATGAGAGGATGCAACCAGCAAGACTGGACCTTTATTCACCTTGATTATTTCGGGACATCGAGGGTATCATTATAAAGGCCCCTGGGAGCTAGTTATCATGTGGTTCTCTGCTTCGAACTACATAGTTGAGCTCCAAGTAGAGAGAGTAAACAGGAATAAGCTGGGAAAAACCAAACTCAAAAGGGGGAACTACCAGGCATGAGAACATCCTGCAAGACATTCAGTGGGAGAGGGAACTGAACAGGAAAACCAGTACAAAATGATGGACATTAGCAACAAAATGCAAGAAGGCAGGCGAGAAGGTTTGTTCCCCAAGGAAACAGAAATAATGGGTAAGAACAGATGAGCCCTTGAGTTCACCCAAAGGTGTATGGGAAGGCAAAAACTAGGATGTACTAGAGTCATGGAAATGTAGCTGAAGACAAGCACTCAGGAAAATAAAAGAGATTACCGAAGAAACCATAAACGAATATGCACAGATAATGAAGGGGAGGCTCAGAGACATATGAAAATGAACAATTAGCATCAAAAGTACAGACTGACCCGAACGGTTTGTACAGGTCCACAACCAGGAAGAAAACAACAGACAAGTACCAGGTAATCAGACGAGGAAGGGTGATGGGGAATTCAACCAGAAAACGACCAAGAGGTATGTCAAGCTCCAACACAAAGAATTAAAGAGTATTAACAGTGGAAACCAGTAGACTCCCCAGGGAAATCAGAACAGGGCGGCACACCAGCACGTGCTGATGCAGGTACATATACCAAGAGGAAGGTGAAAGAAGGCTGCTATGCGAACTTGACACCTCAAGGCGGTTGTGGACCCGACAACATTCTCTCCATGGGTCCTAAAGAGGGAGCAGAGTATTGTTGTGCCATTAATCAAAGATCTCAACACATCATTCTTTTGAAACTGGCCAACTTCCCCAGGGGTATGGAAAATGCAAATGTAGTCCCAATTTTTTAAAAAGGGAGACAGAACATGAGGTACTAAACTACAGACCTGTACCACTCACTAACTGTAAGTATGTCAAAGTTCAGGAGAAGATCGTCAGAGGAGAGTGGGGATGCAACCTGGAAAGAAACAAGTGTATAATTGACAACCACACGGTTTCAAGAAGTATAAATCCAGTGTCACAAACCTATTAAGTTTTAATTGACCAGGTGACAGAAGTAAGCAAGAGATAGAGGGGTGGATCTGACTGCATATTTTTGGACTGCAAGAAGCCTTCGCACCAGTTTTTCATTCACAAGAGTTACTGCAAAAGCTAGAGTATCAGGCACGACAAGCAGGAAGGCACTGCAAGGATCAGAGAATACCTGACAGGGAGGCAACAACAGTCATGGGTACGCGACGAGTGTTCCCGAGTGGGCGCCTGTGACAAGCGGGTTTCTCACAGGGTCAGTCCTAGGACCTGTGCTGATTCTGTGTTGGGTATATGTGAACGACATAACGGAAGGGAGATAGACTCATAAGTGCGTTGTTTGCAGATGATGCGAAGTTAATGAGAGAATCAAATCGATGAGGATCAGGCCAGGACTACAAAGAGACCTGGGACAGGCTACAACAATGGTCCAGCAACTGCGTCCTTGAATTTAACCCTGCAAATGCAAAGTCATGAGATCGGGGAAGGGCAAAGAAGACCGCAGACACAATATATAGTATTAGATGGCCAAAGACCTTGCAAACCTCACTCAAGGAAAAAGATCTGGGGGTGAGAATAACACCGACATATCTCCTGATGCGCACATCAATCAGATAACTGCTGCAGCATAAACGGGCGCCTGCAAACCTATCGGATAGCGTTCCCGATACCTCAGAAGATTCGTTTTAAGGACTCCTTATACCAATCTACGTCAACGCCCATACTGGAGTAGCAGCACCAGTTGGAATCCACACCTAGTCCAATGCACGTCAAGAAATTAAGAGGAAGTGCAAAGTTTTTCAACAAGACTGTCCCAAGCTACGGGGAATTGTCCTACTAAGAAAGGTTGAGGGAATCGTCCTGCGACACTGGAGGACAGGAGGGTCAGGGGAAGAGATGATAACGGACTATAAAATATGCGCGGAATAGACAAGTGGACAAAGACGGGGAATTTTCCAGAGAAGGGACACAGACACAAGAGGTCACAATTGGAAGTTGAAGCTCAATGAATCAAAGGGATGTTAGGAAGTATTTCTTCAGTCATGAGATCAAGCCGTGGAAAAAGCCTAAAAAGGGGACTAGCGGGGGCGGGAACCAACATAGTTTTAAGGGGAGGTATTAAAAGCCATGGGAGGGGGAGAGAGGACCAGTACAACGCGAAGAGGCGGGGCCAGGAGCTGTGATCGACCCCTGCAAACCCCAAATAGGAGTACAAATAGATAGTAAAAACACACACACACACACACACACATAATATATAAATAAATATAATTTATATATATTTTATATAATATATATATATATATATAATAATATATAAAATTAATTTATTTAATATTTTTTATCATTATTTTTTTTAAACACATCGGGCCTTCCCACCAAAAGGGAGGTGGCCCGAAAAAAAAAACTTTCTCATCATTTACTCCATCACTGCTTGCCAGAAGGATGCTTTACACTACAGTTTTAAAACGCAAATTAACACCCCTCCTTAAAAGCAGCACTGTATTCCCCTCCCAGGGCTCAAAATCCGGCCTGCCGGTTTTTCCTAATCCTTCATAAAAGTTACTTTGCTCACACACCAACAGCACGCCCAAGGTTTAAAAACCTTTTTGGTCTCTTTTCACTCCCAATCAAAACACTCATGCCCCGCTTGCGGGAAAGTCCAAGCCCCCTCCACAAAAAAACCCCTCCTTCACCCCCTCCCTCCAACCCTTCCCGGGCCGACCCCTATCCCCCCTTTTCCCTCCACTACAAAATTTGTCCCACTCTAAAAAAGTCATCTGTTTTTTTTCCCTTCTCCCCTAACACCCCCCCAACCACCTCACCCCAACCCCCTTTCCCTCAGCCCCTGGATAAAAGTTTTGGCAATCTCAAAAAAACCTTCCCCAAAATTTCAAAACAAACGAATTCTCTGCATTATATTCACAAACACTTTTTCCCCCTCAACATGACATCTCCACTGCCCCCCAAAACCCCTTCTCCCTTTGGGAAAAATTTCATAAACCCATGTTTCCCAAAAAACTCATACAATATTTTTGGCACAACTATTTTCCCCTAAAATTTTTTTACATCTTTTTTAAATACCCCCTTTTTTGCCTTTAAAAACAAGGGAACAAATCCCATCCCTTTTCTCCCAAAACCCAAAGGTACCTTACCCTTTTCCCTTTCAACCCCCAACGGGCCTTACACCCTTTCATTCTCCCCCACTCCCTCCTAAACACTCCCAAAATCACAACGGGCTCTTCCTAAAACCTTCCTACAAATGTTTTTCCTCCTTGCCCTATACACAAAATTTCAAAGTTTCCCAACTTCATCAACATTTAAAAAAATTTTCCTCAAAATTTTCCCCTTTCCATCTTCCCGATACCTCTAACTTTTCATTTAAAAACTCCCCCTCCTCCAAATTTTTTTAACGGGTCAAATCCATTTGTTTCCCTGGGTTTTCCTTAACTTTTTAAAACTCACCCCAAAATTTTTTCCCTTATTTTCAACAAAATTTTTGAAACACTAAACCCACTCTCTCATTTTCCCCCCCTGTTTTAAAATTGAAAAAAATCACCACTCTATTTAAACTTTTTTTTTTTTTTCTCTCCAAAATATTTCTTCCCCCTTCCCATCACCCCTATTTTTGTAAAAATCCTTTTATGTTAACTTTTTCCTTTTCCCCCCTTTACAACTCTCTTTACATCATTTTCCCCCCACCCCCCCCGTTTGGTTTTCCCCTCCCCCCCCCAAATTTCCCTTTAAACCCCAAAAACTTCTCTAAACCACTCTAACACTACATTTTTAAAAAAAAACCCTACCCCAAAACCTTTCCCCTTCGCCCCCAATTGCCTAACCCCCTCACAAAGCCCATCTATCCTTAAATAGTTTTTTTATCTTCCCCCTTTTAACTGCCTCCCTCTTTTATTTTTATACCCCCTTTCACCTAAACTGACTTTGGAGCTTCTATTTTCCTTGTACCCCATCTACCTTTTACCCTCATTGTAGCTACAACTAGAAAGTGATCTGATATACCCGTGGCCCCTCTATAAAAAAGTACATCCTGATAAATCGAACACCCTTTTATTTTACCAAACAAAGCCCCAACAAATCTTGAAATACTTTTTTTATTCTCTTTTTCATAAAATACGTTTTAAACTTGAAAACTAAACCATTTTCTATACAAAGTTTCAGTAAAAGGGGCCCTCCCCCTTTTTCATTTAAAACCCGGGCACCCCAAATTTTACCTACCCAACACCCCTCTCTAAATTTTTTCTTCCTACTTTAGCATTTGGGCCCCCTTCCCAAAAAATTATTTCTCTCATTTGGTTTAAAAAGGTTCCTATACTTTCGCTTAACATCTTTCCAAAAAATCTCTCCCTCTCTCCTCTACACCCTCTCTTCCCTCCAGGTGCATACACTTTTTAATATCCCACTTTTCACTTTTCCGCCCCCCAAATTTTTTTAATTTTTTTTTCCACAAAAACCTTGAAATTTACCCCTTTTATATTCCCCCCTTCCCTTTTCCAAAACTGGCCCTTTAAAACTTTACTGCAAATCCCTTCCTTTACTCTAACTCTCCCCCACTACCCCATGAGAGATTTAAATTTTTTCCCCCAACGAAACCCCACCCTACCCCCTTCGTTTGTTTCGCTTGGGGGCCAGGACATCCAACTTCTTTTTCAAAAACCCATCAAAATCATCTTTTTTTGTCTTTCCGCACTACTTTCCCCCGCACTTTCAAGCATCCCTTTTTTATAAATTTTTTTCCCTTCTGATTTTTAGTAAATGTCTACAGGAAAAAGGGGTTACAAACTCATTCCCCCCCGGGCATTTAGTCGCCTTATACACACGCAGGGTTTCCCGGAAAGGAAAAGATTTTTCTTCCCCCCTTCCCCCATAAAACAACAGAAAAAAAAAAAAGAACAAGAGCAAATTAAGAAAAAGAAAAAAAAAAACCCTAGATATCAAATGTATATATATATATATAAATATAAAAATAATTATAAAATTAAAAATAAATAAATAATATATATTTAAAAAATATATTAAAATTTATTTTTTTTTCCCCAAATTGCTTGCTGAGAAAGTTTTACCTAGTGTAAGTAAATAGCAAAAATTACCTACTTTTCCCGTTTTTAATGAGACAAAAAAGAGACACCAGAAATCCAACCATCATGTAAAACAGTTACAGGTTTCTTTTTCAAAATTCATCGGGCGGGAAACCGGAAGAAACTCCCCGGGGGGTTTTGTTTGCCCTACCAAACCTTTCCCAACATATATTTTAATATATATATATAAAAAATAAATATAAAAATATATATATAAATATAAAATAAAATATATATTTTATTTTTTGTAAATTTTCCGGGGCCCGAATAGGCAAAAATTGCGATTTTTGGGGCTAAATAGAAAAGGGCTAAATCTTGCCATATGGGAAAAAGGGCCAAAATTTGGTATCCCAAAAATTTCGCCAAAATCATTCTGAACCAAAACAAAAAAAAATATATTTCACTGTTTTTTGTTTTAGTATTAAATTATTGTAAACAAATTAAAATATATTTATTTTTGGGTTAAGGTTAAAAAAAAATTTTTTCCCTTTTTTAAAATAAGGTTAGGTAATTTTTTTCTAAAAATTCTTTGGAAAAAATTAAAATTTTTTTAAAAATTAAAAATTTAAAACTGAAAAAAGTTTTTTTTAAAAAACGAAAAGAAAAATTTTTAGAAAGGATTTAATTTTTAAAAGAGTTCTTGCAAATTTGACCAGTTTTAAACCCTTTTTCGGCACGACATATATAAAAATTATAAAAAATTATATATATATATAAATAAAATAAAATTTTATAAAATTAATAAAAATTTTTTTTCCGGGAGGTAACCCCTCAGAACGGGAAACTGGGGCCCCCTCATCCTCAGAAAGACAAAACCGTCCCCTCGGGGAAGAACTCGGGGTTTTCTCCCAGGATTTTTGTTTGATATTTTTTCCTTCTCCTACCACCCCTGTGACAAAGTTTTAAACGAAGAAGGCGCCGCGGCATGTTTTGTTGATCTTCAAAAATGAAAATTTGGGCCAAAACCCCAATATGAAAAGGGAAATTTTTCTAACAACATAGTAAAAAGAGAAAGAAAAAAAAAATTCATTTAAACCCTAAATTTTCCCGCTCATGTTTCCTTGTTTTTTAAATTCCCAAATTTTGAAACAGTTAGTCATAGAATCTGAACTTTTTTTTAAAGTCAAAGTCAATTTCCTTAATTAAAAATTTTTTTTTTCCCTCCTGAAAAAGTGTGGCGGGGCCCACGCTCTTTTTTCCCTTTCCAACAATTTTTTGAGGGGAATTTCAGGTTAAAAGGGGTTTTTTTTTTTTCCCCTTTTAATTACGGGAAAAACATTGATATTTTTTTCTAAAACACCCTTTTCCTTGGCATAAATTTTTGGGGCAAATAAATTCCTGCCAAAAACATCTTTGATCTTCAGAAGAAACCCCCCTTGGGTTTTTTTTGGGGGGGGAAAAAACACCGCCCTGTCTAAAAAATTAACCCTTTTTTGGGGGGTTTTATTTTTTTTTGGGGGGGTTTTTTAAAAAAAAATTTTTTTAAGTCAAAAAAAAATTTTTCCCAAAAAAAAACCCCCCCTCCTTTTCCCCCCCCCGGGGGGGGGGGGGGGCCCCCTTTTTAACCGAACCGGCCGGCCCCCCCCCTTTTTTTTAAACCCGCTTCCCCTTTTTTAATTTTTTTTTTTCCTTTTTCTCTGGAAAATTTTTTAAAATTTTTAAAATTTTAAAATTTTTTTTTTCCCCCCCCCCCCCGGGGGGGCCCCCCCAACCGGGAAATTCCCCCCCCCCCCCCAAAAAGGCCGGGCCCCAAAACCCCCCCCCAAACCCCCCCACCCCCCGGGGGCCCCCCGGACCAAAATTCCCCCCCGGGAAAAAAGGGCCGGGCCCCCACCCGGCCCAAACCCCCCGGCCCAAAAATTCCCCCCCCCCCCGGGGGGGGGGCCCCCCCCCCCCCCCCGGGGGGCCCCCCCCCCCAAAAAAAAAAAAATTTTTTTTTTCCCCCGGTCCGGCAAACCCCCCCTTTTTTAAAAAAAAAAAGGGGGGGGGTTTTTTTTTCCCGGCCCCCCAAAAAAATTTTAAAAAAGGAAAAAAACCCCGGGGGGAAAAAAAAAAAATCCCTTTCCCCCGGGGGGTTTTGGCCCCCCGGGGCCCAAAAAAAAAAAAAGGCAAAAGGGCCCCCCAAAAAAAAACCCCCCTTTTAAAACCCCCCCAAACCCCCCCCAAAAACCCCCTTTTCCCCGGGCCCCCCCATTTTTTAATTTGGGGGGAAAAAAAAACCCCCCCCCTTTTTGGGGGCAAAAAAAATTTTGGGGGGGGAAAGGGTTTGGGGGGAAAGGGAAAAAAAAAACCGGGAAAATTTTTAAAAATTTTTTTCCCAAAATTCCTTGGGCCCCCCCCCCAAATTCCCTTTTTTCCCCCCCCCAAAAAACCCCCCCCCCCCCCAAAAAAAAAAAACGAAAATTTAAATTTTTTAAAAAAAAAAACCCTTAAATTTTT
Source organism: Cherax quadricarinatus (assembly GCF_026875155.1). Taxonomy (NCBI): domain Eukaryota; kingdom Metazoa; phylum Arthropoda; class Malacostraca; order Decapoda; family Parastacidae; genus Cherax; species Cherax quadricarinatus. The sequence goes on from NC_069409.1 coordinate 2,326,312, forward strand.
TTAAAAAACCCAAAAAAAAAAAAACCCCCCCAAAAAAAAATTTGGGGGGGGGGGGGTTTTTTTTTTTAAATTTGGGGCCGAAACCCAAAAAGGGGGGGAAAAAAAAATTCCCCAAAAACCCCCCCCCAAAAAAAAAAAACCCCCGGTTTTAAAAAAACCCCAAAAACCCCTTTTTTTAAAAAAAAAAAAAAAAAATTTTCCCAAAAAAAAATTTAACCCCAAAAAAAAAAAAGTTTAAAAAATTTTTTTTAAAATTTTAAAAGGGTTTGGGGTTTTTCAAAGAACAAAATTAAAAAAAATTTTAAAAAAAAAAAGGGAAAAAAAAATTTAAAAAAATTTTTAAAAAAAAATTTTAAAAAAAACCCCAAAAATTTTTGGGGGAAAAAATTTTTCCCCGGGGAAAAAACCCCAAAAATTTCCCCAAATTTTTTAAAAACCCCGGCTTAAAATTTTCCCCTTTTTTTAAATTTTTTTTTTGGAAAGGGAAAAAAACCCCAAAAAAATTTTTTTCCAAAAAACCCCTTTAAAATTTTTTTAAAAAATTTTTTTTTAAATTTTAAAAAAAATTTTTTAACCCCCCCCCTTTTAAAAATTTAGGTTTTTTTTTAAAAAACCCGGAAAATTTTTTTAAAAAAAAAATTTTTTTTTTTTTTCCCAAAAATGTTTTTTAAAAATTTAATTTTTAAAAAAAAAATTTTTTAAAAAAAACCCCCCCCAAAAAACCCCCCAATTTTTAAAAAAAATTTTTTAAAAATTTTTTTTTCCCCCCCCCCCCCCCCCCTTTTTTTTTCCCAAAAAGGGGGGAAAAAAAAAAAAATTTTTAAAAAAAAAACCCCCCCCCAAACCCCCCCCCCGGGGGTTTTTTTGGGAAAAAAAAACCCGGAAACAATTTTTTTCCCCCTTTTTTTTTCCCCCCTTTTTTTTTTTTTCCCCCCCCAAACCCGGGTTTTTAGGGGTTTTTTTTTTTGGGCCCAGGTTTTTTTTGTTTTGGGGTTTTTTTTTTCCCCCCAAAAAAAAAAAGGGGGGTTTAACCCATTTTTTGGTTTAAATTTTTTTTTTTTTATTTTTTTTAAATTTTAATTTAAAAAATTAAAAATTTTTTTTTTTTTTTTTTTAAAATTTTAAACCCGGGAAAAAATTTTCCCCCCCCCCCAATTTTGGGGGAAAAATTTTCCCCCTTTTTAAAAAATTTTTTAAAGGGGCCCGGGGCCCCCCCCCCCTTTTTTAAAAAAAAAAAACGGGGGTTTTAAATTTTTCCCCGTTTAAAAAGGAAAAACCCCCGGGAAAAAACCCCCCCTTAAATTTTTTTTGGGAAATTTTTCCCCCTTTTTTCCAAATTTTAAAAAATTTTTTTTGGGGGGGGGGGTTTTTTGGGGAAAAAGGGGGGGGAAAAAACCCTTTAAAAACCTTTTTTGGGGGGTTTTTAAAAAAAATTTTTTAAATTTAAATGGTTTTTTTTCCCCCCCAAAAAAAAGGGGGGGGGAAAAAAGAAAACCCCATTCCCCTTTTTTTTTAAAAAAATTAATTTAATTTTTAAAAAAAAGGGGTTTTTTTGGGGGGGAAATTTTAATTTTTTTAAATTTTTTGGGGAAAAAAAAAGGAAACCTTTTTCCAAAAACCCCCCTTTTTTTCCAAATTTGGTTTAAACCCAAATTTCCCCCCCAAAAAAAGGGGAAAAAAAAAAAGGAAAAAAACCCCCCCCCCCAAAAAATAAAAACATTCCCGTTAAAAAAAAAAATTTTTTTTTGGGCCCCCCCGGGGGTTTTTTTAAAAAAAAAAATTTTTGGGGGCCCCAAAAAAAATTTAAAAAAAAGGGGGGGGGGGGTTTTTTTGGAAAAAAAAAGGAAAAAAAAAAAAAAGGGGTTTTTTTTTTTTAAATTTTAAATTGGGCATAAAAAAAAATTTTTTAAAACGGTTTTTTTAAAAAAAAAATTTTTTTTTTAAAAAAAAAGGGGGCCTTTTTTTGGGGGGTTTTTTTTGGGGGAAAAAAATTTTTTAAATTTTTTTAATTTTTTTTTGGGTTTGGGGGGTCCCCCAAATTTGGGTTTCCCCCAACAAAAGGTTTTAAATTGGGGTTTTTTTTTTTTTGGGGGGGTTTTTTTTAAGGGTTTTTAAAAATTGTTTTTTTCCCCCCTTTTTTCCCTTTTTAAAAAAAAAATTTTGGGGGTTTAAAAAAAAAAAAATAAATTAAAAAAAAGGTTTTTAAAAAATTTTTTAAAAAAAAAAAAAAAAAAAACCCCTGGGAAAAACCCCCAAAAAAGGGGGGGGCCCTTCCCCCCGGGCTTTTTAAAACCCAAAGAAAAAAAATTCCGGAAAATTTTTTTAAAAAATTAAAAAAAAAATTTTCCCCTTTCCCCAAAAAAAATTTTTTTTTAAATTTTTCCCAAAGGAACCTTTTTTTTTTGGGCCCCTTTTTTTTTAAAAAAAAACCCAAAATTTTTTTTAAAAATTTTTGGGGGGGTTTAAGGGGGGTTTTTGGGAAAAAACCCAAAAAAAAAAACCCCCCCCCCCAAAAAAAACCCCAAGGGGGAAAAAAAAATTTTTAAAAAAAAAAGGGGGGGGAAAAAACCCCCCCTTCAAAAGGGGGAAACCCCTTAATTTTTTTTTTTGGGTTTTCCCCCCCTTTCCCCCAAAAAAAAAAACCCCCCAAAAATTTTTCCCCCCAAAAAAAGGGAAAAAAAGGGAAAAAAATTTTTTAAACCCCCCAAAAGGGGGGAATTTTTTTTAGGGGTTTTTTAAACCCTTTTTTAAAAAAAAAAAAAAAAACGAAGGGAAAAACCCCCCCCAAAAAAAGGGGGAAAACCCAAAATTTTTGGGGGGGAAAAACCAAAAGTTTGGGGGGGGTCCCGGCCTTTGGGGGCCCCTCCCTTTTCCCCCGGGGGGGGGGCCCCCTTTTCCCCCAAAAAAAAAAGGGTAATTTTTCCCCAAAAAATTTTTTGGGGCCGGGAAAAAAAAAAAAAAACCAAAGGGTTTTGGAAAAATTTTTGGGGAAAAACCCGGGGAATTTTTTTTTTTAAAAAAATTTTCCGGGCGGGGGGATTTTGGGGGAAGTTCAAAACCCCCCGGGGGGGGTTTTTTTAAAACCGGGAAAAAAAACCAAAAATTTGGGGTTTTTAAAAAAAACCAAATTTTTAAAAAAAAAAAAATTTTTTAAAAAAAAAAAGGGGGGGGTTTAAAAAGGGAAAAAAAAACCCCAAAAAAAATTTTTTTTTTTTTTTTTTTTTTTGGGGGTTTTTTTTTAAAAAAAATCCCCTTTTTTAAAAAAAAAAAAAAAAAAATTTTTTTTGGGGGAAAAGGAAAAAAAAAGAACCCTTTAAAAATTTTAAAAAAAATTTTAAAAAATTTTTCAAAAAAGGGAAAAAAAAAAACCCCCAAAAAAACCAAAAAAAACCAAAAAAAATTTTAAAAAAAACCCAAAAATAATTTTTCCCAAAAAAAAAAAACTTGGGAAAAATTTTTTTTCCCCAAAAATTTTCCGGGGTTTTAAAAAAAATTTTTTCCCCCCCCCCCAAAAAAAAAACCCCTTTAACCCCAAAAAAACCCCCAAAAAAAAAAAAAAAAAAAAAAAAAGGTTTTAAAAAAAAAAACAAAAGGGGAAAAACCCCCCACCAAAAAATTCATTGACGAGCCATGAACTGGGAAATTAATTAAGGGGCTCTGAAACCAACCGTGTGTGTTACACTTTATTTGACGTTAGTCACATAACCATTGGCATACCCTCTCCACCAGTGAACTGGAAATTCAGAGTGTAGCAGTTCTGGGGCCCCCACTGTTGTGCTAATTGTACAGTTTATCCTGCCTATCACGCTGAAGTCGGCTACTTCTGCCATCACAGTCGGAAGATGAAAACTTAATGAGTTAGGGGGTTAAGAAATATTTTTTCAACCTTAGAGTTGTCAGGAAGTGGAAGAATCTGAATTTGTATTGACAAAACCACTGACTGGGGAAACGTCTACTATAAAGAACCCAAATTTGCACACGTGTTTAATTTTCATCTTGTCGGTATTCTATTCATACATCCCTTTAAGAAGAGGTATGATAAAATTCATGACCAGGGAGACTACCTGGTAACGGCCAGCTGAGAGGCAACACCAGGGAGAGACTACCTGGTAGAGGCCAGCTGAGAGCAACACCAGGTAAGACACCTGGTCGAGGCCACTGAGAGGCAACACCAGGGAGAGACTACCTTGAAGTAGGCCAGCTGAGGGGCAACACCAGGTGAGGAGGGACTACCTTGTATGAAAACCAGCTGAGAGGCAACACCAGGGAGAGACTACCTGGTAGAGGCCAGCTGAGAGGCAACACCAGGGAGAGACTACCTGGTAGAGGCCAGCTGAGAGGCAACACCAGGGAGAGACTACCTGGTAGAGGCCAGCTGAGAGGCAACACCAGGAAACTGTGACTCGACCCCTGCAGCCACATAAATATCGTGAGTACAAACACACACACACACACACACACACACACACACACGCACACACAACACAAAACACAAACGCACACACACACACACACACACACACACACACACACACACACACACACACACAGCATACACACACACACACACAAGCACACACACACGCACAGCAACACACACACCTGAAACACACACACACAAACACACACACACACACACACACACACACACACACACACACACACACACACACACACACACACACACAATGGCTACATCAAACACAGACAGTAGGTCTGAAGGAAGTATGGAAACTAAACTGTATGCATAGGTCCTGTCAAACCCACATGGGGCCAAAACAAAGTCAGGGAGCACACTAGGACAGAATGAGAGGTTGGAAGACACTGAAGGAACTAGGACATGTGCAAGGACCTTACCAGATACCTGTGGGGGCCAAGAACAGGTGACCAGGAAGGACAAACCAAGAAGCATAGGGGCCATAACTAGGGAAGGGACTGAAGGAAGGAACACTTCACGGGAAGGAACTAAAACACATCAGAGGATGCAATGGGAGTCACAGTGGGAGGTGGAAAGGGAGAGATCCGTGTTTGTCTATGGGCTAGACGAAGCTAAAGGGGAAACTTATAATGAAAGAAAGCAGGAGGAGAAAAAAGCGATTGAAGATATCATAAAGGTGATAGGCTTGGGGGACATGACCCAGGTGGCAAATTTTCGGAGAATTGGGTGGTTCACAAAGAAAAGGAATCGGCTTCTCAAAGTAATTTTCAAGGCAGAATCAACCCGAACCATGATCCTGCAGGAGAAAGCACGGCTGAGAGGCAAGCAGGAGTTCCGGAGTGTGTACCTCGATCGAGACAGAACACAGGACGAAAGGAAGACAATGAAAGAGAGAGTTCAAAAACGAAAGGAGAAATGGGAGGAAATGAAAAAGGAGAGCAGGATAACCCAGGATCAAATGGAAGGACAAGCGCACCCCCCAGAAACACCCGCAGAAGGACTCCAGCCACGACACCCCCAAGGCAACTGAACAATCCAAACCAACCATCACACACCGATCTCTCTGTTTCCACCCCCCGCACCACAGTTACAGTATTAGAACAGAAGTTGAAGGTTTGGTACACAAATGCAGATGGATTAACGAATAAACATGAGGAATGGCAAGAAAGAATCAATGAGAAGTCCCCAGACATCACAGCAGTTACAGAAACAAAACTCACTGAGACAATAACAGATGCAATCTTCCCACCAGGATACCAGATCATGAGGAAAGATAGAAGGGGCAGGGGGGGAGGTAGGGTTGCTCTGCTCGTAAAAAACAGATGAATTCGAGAA